>JAEQBH010000946.1:0-551807 GCA_016808115.1 Tetrastigma voinierianum
TTGGAACCTAGGCGAGCACAGGCTTGCCGGTAATTCCGTCCAAGTCTAGGGCCTTGGCCGTGTTCTCTCCACCATATGAAAAGTTTTCATGGTTCCTCAAGGCCGGTGCATGCTGTGTCATAAGTCGGTTAGTCAGCGATAACTTTTCGCTTCATTCATACGTCCCTTAACTTGGATAGTGGCCTTCCTCCAACTAGTTCTCGAAGACTTCTTCTAATTCTTTCTTTCTACTCCAAGCCCCACTTCATACAAAGGTGCATTCTTCTTTCATTGTTTCCGCTTGTTCATCACTACATCTAGCTTTGCTTCTATGGTCACATTTTATCAAGCCTAATAAGAACATTTCCTAACTCTACGCTTCCTCGAAGCTTCGTGTGGAGCCTTTTATAGCTGCATTTGGCAAGGTCTTCAATCATTTTTCCATGCCTCCTCGCATTTCTTTTAAAAGCTCCCACAAGAGGGATGCATCAATTATAAATTCTCGAGGCATAATTCATAGCACATAGAAAATATCCAATCATGGTCGACTCATTCCATGCATATATATTTTTCAAAGAATCTTTTAATCTCTCCCACGCAAAGGTAGAGGCTCTCATCTTCACCTCGCTTGACGACAACCATTTCCTCCTCTCTCCTCGCCAGCGAGAGCCAGTAGAAAAAATATGCTCATAGGCCTCCGCCACTCTCCCCAAGTATTCACTCCATCTAACCGGCAAATGAATCAAAACCATGTTTCGCCACATCTCTCAATGAAAAGGGGAAGAGTCAGTACCTTGATTACATCCTGGCTTCACCCCATTTAGCTTGACTGTTGGCCATCCTCATGAATCTTCCCTATGCTCATTGGGATCTTCAAAGGCGACTGTGAACGGTGTCATGCACCATAGTAATCACGTCGGTTTCACTCAAAATTGTTTGCTTCAATCAAGTAGTCGTCTTACTACGTAGTATTCCTTCTTGGATAATAGGCCTCCAAAAGTCCTCCATATTATTAGCCTATGATTTCTCTCTACTTTCTTCTTCTTTGGAATAGCCTACAATCTTTTCTTTTGATTTGCCATATTTATGGATTCTCAAGACCGGTGGATTCTTCCTCAGACTGCAGTGGTTCTCTCAATTTCAAAGGTTCAGAGGCAATGTGATCTCCTTCTGGTCTTCTATGCATTAAATTCTTCCTAAAAGTAGAAACACACTGAGAACTAATGGAGTCAATGATATCAAAAATTACATATCTATTTAGGCTTCCAAAAATGCCAGCAGCTTACTCAGCCACTGCTGTTAAAGCTATTTTTTTTTTGTTCTATTTTTCAGAATTTTTGTAAAACAAAGAAAAATGTCCAAATTAGCATTTCTCTCTTTTTTTTCAGAATATTGATTTTTAAATTCCTTTTGATCTGCAAGAATCGCGCCTAAAAATTGTTGACCTATTTTGTATTGAAATCAATTTTTGCTACTCTTACCCACACACTATTACCTAATCCCTAAGAAAGGCACCAAAACTTGTTTATACCAAATGTGAATCAGATGCTCATAATAAAATGGATTTGTCAATGAATTCATTGAAGATTTAGTTTAGTCATAATGTCAGAAGTGCAATGTGTCGCATAAGTACTAAAAGTGGACCTATAAGTCCCGATATCGCTCCCACAAAGATCAAAAGATGAATTTTAAATTTCAACTACCCTAACTACTCAAGTTCCACACTATTCAACTTCCATTTCATAAAAATTTTCAAGAACCCAACTGTATTTACTATCTAAATTTCTACATCTATAATAAAAGGAAAATTTAAAATCCTAGACCTAAACTAGACTGAACCAAATTATTGTTGGAAGTAGACACTGGGGATTTCACTGCTGTGAAATTATCAATTCCTACAACATAATCTAATTCTATTCTACATGAATTGGAATCTGAAATTGTCAAAGAGGCAAGGTAGTATATTTTGGATTTCTCCCTTAACCATACATTTCACTGATTAGAGAGTCATGTTCATTTATGAAACATGTGTCTAACCAATTACTGGTAATCAGAATTTCTTTATAAGATCCGGCATTTTCTTCCAATACTTCATACCCATTTCTTATGACTACAAATTCTCGGGCTCCCGAGACAAGGCTATCATAGATTTCTACAAGATGAATGGGATGTCCATCCTCGAGATCTTAAAGAGTTCTCCCTTTCCTTGATTAGATCTAAGCTAACAAAGGATCAAGATCATTCCTCCAGACCAAAGAGATCTCTAATTGATTAAATTGATAGATCACTAAATTAATTCTCAAACCATGAGTAAATTTATGATTTATCTAATTAGTCTTTTGTGAGTTTCACAATTTTCAATATTAGTTCCAGCATACCTCAAGTAATCGTGATCCATGCTCGTGAATTCCAACTCAGGTCACTCAGAAAGCCTCTTGGAAATCAGATCCACATAACTGTCCTTTTATGGGTATGAGTTACTAATGTCAGGAACACCACTTCATGAACAACACCATTCAAGTAAACTCAAAATTCTCAATCCAAGAAATCTTCACCTGTGCAGAAAGACCATATTAACATCATATCTTTCATAGCGGTTGTGTTTCCCGAAATTAATCAAGAAGAATCACTAAAATATCGATCAAGGAAATTTCCAATGCAATTGTAATCAACTGAAAGAAATGAATTCCATCTTTTATCTAGACTTCATTAGATTCAACAGTAATTGGAATTGATCTTCAACAATTTAGCTCAACTTCGAAACTTCTGAACAATTCACTGTTTCAGGTTTAGTAACAAATTGAAATTCTACGCTAAATCTAATCTACGAAGAAAATACAAATAAAAGAAAATAAAATAAAAATATAATACAGCAGTCCTCGCCTCCTAAATGCCTCAAGGTTTTCTCGCTAACCGACCGCCACTTTCCTCAAAATGTTTCATTTATAAGAGCCTCTAGAAGTCGGGGCCCTAAATCTCTAGGCTTACTTTGATCCTCAAAATTCGCCCAGATTGCACTTTGGTCGCGACCTCGAAAAGTGTTGTTGCAATAGAGTTTTAATTCTTTATCAAGTGTGTCTTCGCTACAATGGCCAGCTTTATCGCGACTGGCCTTGTAATCCTTCTTGGATTCACACAGCTGGCAAAGTTTTCGGGTCGCTATAGTAATTGTTTTCCTTTTCAGCATATTTTTTCTATCGCGATGCATCTTTCTTGGATTCAGAACAATTGTCCTGCAAGGTCTGTCGTTCTATCCATTCTATGTCGCGACAATCTTACGTGTGTTTGCTGGAATAGTTATGTTGCGACATCGACAATTGTGTCGTGACATTGTTTGTGTGCAGCTTCTTCAAATTTGTGTTGTGGCCCAGTTTTTATGTCGCGACAGTATTTCTATTGGTTATTATCAGAACAATGTTTCTGTATCACGCGCATTCCCGTCAGCGACCAAAGTCCGTGGGCCATGTAATCTATCGCCACCTAACCTAATTTCTTGTTGCAGCTTCATTTTGATGTTGAGACATAGTCTCTTTGTGTTGTAGATGTTTTTTGTTGCGACTAAGTTTTTATGTCGCGACAAGACTTTTTAGACCAAACATCTGCAGTAGCAACCTACTTTGTTATGTTGCGACAAGGCCTCTCTTCCTCAGGTCGAATCTTTGTCGACATAGAAAAGTCTCGTCATGACCTTGTTTATCTCGTGTTCTACTTTATTTCTATGTCGTGACCTTAAAACCCCTGTCGCGACATCAAAACCTCTCTTCAGCTTAAAGTATGTCGCAACATTGAATTCTTTTTCGCAACTGTGCCGGCCTCACTAAGTTAGCATCACTTGTTGCGACTTTGTTTCTCTGTCAGGACTAGATGTAACACCCCGTCCCGAGAGGGTGTACGGTATGTGTAACCATAGGGTCGCATATGTGTACCAAGGGCTTCCTTAATTATTTTAGTACCATAATAGAATTTTTGAAAGTTGTTTTAAAGGTGAAATTATAAAGTTTTCAAAGAATTGTGGCACTTTTGCAATTAAGGAAAGCGGAGGGGTGAAATTCCAATTATAGAATTTTAAAAAAGGATAATAATAATAATAATAAATTACCATAATGGTTCAGGGAAGCCTATAAAATTCTCTAGATCTCGGATGACGAAACGGTGGATCTACAATAAGAATTGCCTCACAAAATCTAGTGACTCAGAAAAGTCACGACCGAGAGACAAATGTAATATTTTATGAATTTCATGATTAAATCGCATGATTTTGTGGGCTAGATTTTTACGAAAATCTCGTTTTAAATGGCTTCGAAAGTTAAAGTTCATTAAAATAATTGAACCGAAAAAAAAAATTCAAGATAGAAACAGTAATCTTAATGAGGCAATTTGCTATGTATCCAAATAATAATAATAATAATAATAATAATAGTAATTAAAAAAAAGGATAAAAATCCAAAAAGGGGGACGGAGAGTGCGTGATGGACGGAGAGGAGAGAGAGAGGGAGATTTTTTTTCTTTTTTTTCTTTTTTTCTCTTCTTTCTCAGATTTACGAAATCGACCGTAGATTTTGGTCGGAAAGGCATGAGTGGAGTCTGGCCACGCGACGAGAGTTACGAGGTACTGGTGCTTAGCATTTCGCAACTCCAAAAGGTAGGGAATTTTCCTACATGAGTTATTTTTAGCCTAAATGCTATGTAATGACTTGAAATTTTTTTAGAGGCCGTGAAAGGTCGTAAACTTTAGTCCCAAAAATTTTAATTTACGAATTTTTAGAATTTTGGGACCGTGTTCTAATGGGCCTGGGCTGAATTTCTAGACTGCTGACAGCTGTGCTGAAATTTCAGGATTGCAGCCTGACCGACTTTTTAAATGTTTTGGTGTTTTGGCACTCTATGGAAAATCCTCGAGTCAAAAAAAGTTTGCTAAAATGTATAGTTTTTGGTGGGGGCATTTAATATGTAGGGACATTTTGGTCAATTTCACATCATATTATCGATGTCCTTATTGAATGGGACTAGCACGTAAAGTTTTGTTAGAATCAAAGTTCATTCGATATAGTCACTTTGAAAGCCCTTTGTATGTTTTATGGTTAAAACGTTGAACTGAGGGCATTTTCATAATTTGTATGAATTGTGTAGGCGATTGGAGCATCCGACGATAATCTAAAGTGCTTAAATAAGAATTTAAGAACAGTCAAGAAAAGGTGAGTACTCAAAATCGCTTTTCAAAACGAGTTAAGGAATTACAAGTTTGTATGTTTAAAATACAATGTGATGAGTAAAGCATTTTTTTAGCCTCCCACTTGTTATAATTTAGCATAAACTTTTGATTCTCTGCAGATTTAAGAAACAATTGATGAAGCAAAACCCTAGACGGCACAACACAATTTCCGGGAATGCATGCATTCTGATTGTGCATGGCAAAAGGTGGACATTATGACTAATAATATCGCTCGGCTCAAGAATCGGGGGGGTTAGATATAGATATATTTATATAGTGAGTCGCCCTCCGCACATCTCGGTATATAGATAGTTACCATTGACTTAGTATGACGAAGAGGAGTCGGGTTCCGGTGTCCACCACCGGCATTTTGTCTCGGTGTTCCATTATGTTATGTAGATCCCGCCGTGTTCACCGACCATATTAGACGGGTAAGAGTGTTTCGAGATTCACTACCGATGCTGTGTTCTCGAGGTTCCGTGGCATCATGTCTGTGGTATTTCGTAATGGGCCACAAATGGTTGGTACTTGATTTACAAGATAGCACTTTTAGATATTAACTACCACTAAAACAAGCTTTCTCAACAGCTGGTAAATAGTTTTCAGAACAAGATTTTAAATGGGCCATATGGTTGGTACTTGATTTACAAAAGATAGCACTTTCAGATATTAATCACCATCAAATGGCTACAGAGAAATTGGGTCAGAATGCTTTCTTAAATGCTCTATAGCAAAACCTCGCTTTCATAAACAAGCTTGCACAACCATTTCTATATAGATTTTCATATCGGGAGGTACCCACAGACAACAACATTTAGAACTTATAGTACTCACTGAGCCCGCTTCGTCTATAGTTCGCTTTAAATTTTTCGTGCAAGTGTCAAGCCGAAAGACCTTTCCAGATCCTCACCCTAGACGTTGTGTTGTGATTATATATAAGATAAGGTGTAAAGTAAATGTGGTAGTAAGTTAAAATGTGACATTTTGTATATGTAAATATCTTTGTAAAATATGCATGCATGGTTTTGAGAAAAACAAAGCCATGGCGAAATTCATGCTGGATTGATCCTTATCTTTTATATTTGATGAGGACCAGAGGTCCTTTTATGGTTGTAGTCGATATTTGGAAAACATCGGGGAATGTATTTTTTTATACAGTGATTTTGTATTTCGCTTGACCACCGTGGCAAATAAGAGGTCGGCCGATTGCTAAATCTAATCTGTGATTTGATAGAAAAGTGAAAATTTTTATAACCCACGCTTCAAAGATGTCCACCGCTTTAACTACTTAGCTTCATGGTAACTCACAATGAGCAAGCTTGGTCAGAGGTTATCAGAGTCGCAGCAGATTCATTACTAGGAAGGGGGTCTGTCACTAGAAACCTTGTCTTTCAATGTCGCAACATTTATTACCTTGTCATGATAGAACTTCTTCATACAGTGTTGCGACATAGATTGCCTTGTCACGATAGAGGTCTTTGTTCTACGTATTCTTTCGGGTCTCTAATGCAGTTTCAACTTGCACACCGCTAATGCTGACAGATAAGATTTTGTCGCAACATAGATTCGCTTCTATTTTCATTATGTTGCAAACATAAACCGATCCGTCAGAGCATTATTCCCGCATTTTTAATTTTGCTACAAGATACCTTGGCCGCGACGTAACTTATGCTTTTTTCATGTTTCTGTCGCGACATGAGCTTTTTATGTCAAAGGCTTCAGTCTCAAGTTGACATCCACCGACAAACCTTGTCGCAACGCTAACTTTCTTGTCTTAGCCGACTTGTTACATTATTCCTAAGTTCTGGCCGCACACGTTATCTTTTGTTGGCGACATAGATTGCCGCAGTTTGCTCTTTTTCTTCTTTCTTGCTGAAATTTTCTCCTTTTTGAATTAAAACTTGTAAAACACCAAGTTGGTGAATAATCCATAATTTGGCATTAAAACAGATCTGAATATACTAAAAATAAGCCAGAAAAATGGATTAAAAATAGATTTTTTTTTAAGACTTATCACTCATTCGAATTGAGTGATTAAAATTTCTGGGTAAACTAGACTTCTAGGAGAACAAATCTCCCTGAAATAAGTGTATCCAAACTTAGACCCCATTGAATCCAGAAAATTTGTCAAAATGAGGCATATCGATGCCAAAAAAAGAATGATAAGAATGTCTAAGGATTAGGAAATGGGGAAAAATGAAAGGAACAATGTATCGAAAGGGAGTCGGGTAGAAATAAGACCTAAATAGAAACCTTAGAGTAACCAACTAATATATGATTGTCATTTGTGATGGATTAGGGTCTAACGAGGAGAAAAACCCGAGTTGAGGTCGAGATTCCAAGGACAGGAATCAAAGGACGACAATCTTTTTTATTTGTTCTCCACTTCTCTCTCTAATTCCAAAGTGTTCGAATGATTACAAAATGATTTGAATTGCTGAAATGATTTATAAGAAAAAACATATTGATTTGTTTTAATTGATTTGCAAAATGAAAATTGTAGGAGTAATCGAAATGAATTGTTTTTGTGATAAAATGTACATACTATATCAGACATTTTCTATGAATGATTTGAACGCCCTTAATAGAATGTTAACCGTTAAATTCGAGTCAAGGATAGATTGGTATACCAATAAGGGTCAAATTGCCAGCACGCGAACGAACGCACAAAAAGGTTACCCAACTGCATTCGCTGAGACGCACGCAGTGTTCACGAATTGATTTTTAATATCCAACAAGAACTTCACGTGACCATACTTGTTATAAAATAAAATGTTTTTATACTCAAATCGCAGCCAACGTCTGCGTTGATTCCGTTATCCTATGCACCGAAAGCATAGGTTAAATTCGGTTAAGGGAAAATTGAAATGTTAAGAAAATTATGAAATGCACGATTTATGTTTTGAATGATTTATTGCATATGAAAGTGCATATTTGGAATGATTAATAAACTATAAATGAATGTATATGAAATGAATATATGCATTGTGTTGCATTGATCATTCAAAAGGTTAGTATATTGTTAGAAAATTTCAAGGATTTGTATTAAATTGAAATGGAAGAGAGAACTATATAGAACCACTAAGCATGAAAATGCTTAGCGCGTTGTTTTTATCATCGCTCAAGTACCAAGAGAACAGGTACAAAGACGTAGACCGCAGTGAATCAGAGTCATCGTCAAAGTCACACGAAGGATAAGTAACGTTCCGTAACATGCATACATTAAATTATTCGACTCATTTTGTACAACACTATTATGAAAATTGAACTCTTATTTTGTTTTGTAAATATTTGGCTATTTAAACCCAAGAAATAATGTCGATTGTATAAAGGTGGGAAATGGACCAAGTGGGCATGAAATGCTATATCGAATGAAAAAGAGTTTTGTGATCAAATGATGGTCCCCCTTTATGTTAAAGTGGTATTTACGTATATATATTTTCATTGAGCATTTGAAATGTGTTTAGAAAAGTAATTGTATTTGGATTATTCGAAATGATTCGAAAAAGTGAGGACCAAGGTCCCCGGTCCTGTCTGCCTCCGGTTGGGCCTTCCGGCACGACGATAAAATACATTTTAGTGCGGTATCGTGAGAGCACAAAGCCAGGCGATTCTACAAAATGATTTTTTAAATTGTTTATGACATGCATTGAATTTGCATCTAAAGGATGACGTGACTTTGATGCGGATCTTTCGGGTCTTAACAGGTAAGCATACGGTTCAGACTTGATTGTCTGGGGAGGTGACTCGGGAAGTCACCCAATAGCCCTGCTAGGGTGGAAGGTGGGAAAGAGTCCCATGCTCCATTGATTCGTGAGCAAGGTCAAGCAGCAGGAAGTACTATGGATATCCTTCAGAAGATAACTCATGCACTGCAAAGAGCGACACAACCAGCTGCATTTGTTCCTCAGTGGTCAGCCATAAAGAGAATGACAATATTGACCCATGGATTTCCTTGGGAAGAAAGATGATGAGCCTTCTATGGTGGAAATTACCGAAGAACTCGAAAAGAATGTTAAGCAGAAATGCATTGCACACCATAGGAGAATTTAGAGTGTGCAACCTCACTTCTATAGGATGAAGCTTATTAGTGGTGGGTTTCCGTGACTAGAACTATACCACCGAAAAGTGTTACATAGGAGTTTTTCCTAGAGAAATTCAAGAAGCAATATGTGGGTCGCATTTATCTGAGCAATATGAGATGAGAGTTTCATAACTTGAAACAAAGACAGATGAGTATGACTGAGTATCAGAGAGAATTCACTTAGTTGAGCAAGTATGCTCCCAAGATGCAAGTGACTGAGGAAGAGAAATTGCAAGTTTGAAGATGGCCTCAATGACTATATTCGGGCCCATGTCACAGGATTTTTCCATGATGACTTTTCTAAAATTCACATGTTTCAAATGTCGAAAAGAGTAAAGAAAGAAAGTATGAAAGAAAAGAAAGAAGACGGTAAGAAAAACCCTGAACAGACAAGTTCTTATCATCACCAGAGTAAGAAAATTCAAGAGACACAGGCCCAATCAGCCTACAAACAGTGGATCAGCTCAGATACCGGTAGAAGACTATTCTACCCAAGCATCTACCTAAGGTTAGTATGCTAGGAGGTTCTTCAAGAGGACCAAATCCTTATCACATTACGCGGAGGAAACATAAATGAGAGTGTTGGAGATTGACATGTGCTTGTTTGGTATGTGGATTCAATGAGCACAAAGTGAAAGATTGTTCTAGAGCTCATTTGTTCACAACACCCTGCATCAGCACAAAGCCAGAGCATGTAAGAAAGCAACAACGACAATAAGAGTGTTGCATCACTAAGTGCACCAAGACAAGCGATACAGACTACGGGTAGACAAGATGCTTGTGCTCCAGCCAGGGCATATGCAATGAAGGCAGTGGAAGATAAAGATGCACCGAATGTGATAGTCGGGTACTTTATATCTTTGAGGATTATTGTACATGCATTGATAGATCCAAAGTTCAACCCACTCTTATATTTGGTACAACCATTCGTGAGTTTGGGTAGTTTTACCAAGAGTAAAACCGAAGATGACATTTCAAGACAAACCACTATTACAAACAACAGAGTTTATATGATATCATCACAATATTATATGAGCTGTATACTGGATCGAAGCATTTACTTGTAGAGTTTGATGTGATATTAGGATGAAATTGCTATCCTAGACACCAAGTGGTAGTTGATTGTAGAATGAGAAGAGTGACCTTAAGGAAACCGAGTGGCGAGGAAGGATTTATCATAGAGGTCAACTCACTTCTAATGTGATATTCATATATCATGTAACGATGGATCGAAATGGGTGCAAGCCTGGTGTATGTGATAGATGCCAAAAAGGCAAATACTAGTTTATTGGATGATCCTACATTTTGTGATTATCCGAATGTGTTTCTCCAAGGAATTAATAAGCTGTCAGAGAATGAGTTTGCATCGATGTCGTTCGGTGCCATCAAGATCCATTACACTGTATAGAATGGCTCCAGTGTAATTAAAAGAATTGAAGCTTCAATTGCAAGAGTTGATAGAGAAGGGATTTATTCGTCAGAGTGTATCACCATGGGAAGTGTTGACCAGGATATGTATAGACCAAATTTCTACCATTATTACCTAATCCCCAGTAAAGGCATCAAAAACTTGTTTTGGACTAAATAGAACTTTTTATGCTCATAATAAAATGGATTTGTCAATGAATTTATTGAAGATTAGCTTGGTCATAATGCTGGAAGTGCACAGGTCGTATAGCACAAAAGTGGACCTATAACTCGAATATCGCTCCCACAAAGATTGAAGAGATTTAAAACTAACGACCCCAACTACTCGTTCCATTGACTATTTACAACCCATTTCATAGAAGTTTCAGTAATTGAACAAAGAATTCTACTATTTGAATGTCTACATTTATAATGAAGGAAAAAATTAAAATCCTAAACATAAACTGGACTGAACCAGATTATTGTTGGAAGTAGACACTAGAATTTCACTGTTGTGAAATTATCAATTCCTACAACATAATCTAATTCTATTTTATCATGAATTTGAATATGAAATTGTCAAAGAGGCAAGGTAGTATAGTTTGGATTTCTTCCTTAACCATACATTTCACTTATTAGAGACTCATGTTCATTTATGAAACATGTGTCTAACCAATTACTAGTAATCAGAATTTCTTTACAAGATCTGGGTATTTTTCTTTTCCAATACTTCATACCCATTTCTTATGACTGCAGATTTCTTGCTTCCTAAGACAGGGCCATTGCCAGATTTCTACAAGATGAATGATGTCTCATCCTTAATATCTTAAAGAGTTCTCTATTTCCTTGATTAGATCTATGCTAACACAGGATCAAGATCATTCCTCATCAAGGAGACGCTCTACTGATTAAACTGGAGCAGATCCCTCAACATCCAAACCATGAGATTGGATGATTTATGTAAGTAATCTTCGTATTCATTAGTTCTTCAATATTAGTCTAACATACTCCCCAAATAATGCCTCATGCTCAGAATCTCCAACTCGTGGTCACCTGTAGGCCTCCAGGAAATCAGAGCCAGAAAACATTCCTTTTATGGGTATAAGTTTCTATTATTGGAAACAATTCACTACATGAACATCGTCATTCAAATAATTTCAAGACTCTTAACCCAAGAAATTTCTTTCTAATTGTGCAGAAAAGACCATAACTAACATCATATCTTTTCCTAGCTTAAGTCAGAGCTTCTGAAAACTAAATCACAAAGGAACACCGAAATATTGATAATGAAATGTCTAATGTAACCTGTAATCAATCGAAAGAAATGAATTCCAGCCTTTATCTATATTTCTCACAGGATTCAAATGAAAGAATCTGAATTGATCTTCAACAATTTAGCTCAACTTCTAAAACTTCGAACACCACTGCTTGCCAAAGAAAACAAATTGAAATTTACGCTAAATTAATCTACGAAGAAAAAGAAAATAAAATAAAAATATAATACAAAGGAAAGTCCTCGCCTCCCCGCATGCCTGGTTTTTCTACCGACCGACCACTTTCCTCAAATTGTTTTCATTTATGTGAGCTCCAGGCTCGGGGGGCCCTAAATTCAAGGCTACATTGTGAATCCCCAAAATTATGGCCCATATTGCATTCTCTATCGCGACCTGAAAGTGTTGTTGCGACATAATTTTAATTCTTTATCGCAGGTCTCTATTGCAGCATGCAGTAGTCTGTCGCGACTTGCTCCCTGTGCTCCTTCTTGGATTCAATCGCGACAAAGTTTCCTTGGTCACGATAATATTCTTTTCTTCAGCATATTCATTGTGTCCCAACAGAGTTTCCTCTGTCACGACAGATCTTTCTTTGGCTCTTTAACAATTTGTCTTGCAAGATCTGTTGTTCTATCCGTTCTATGTCGCGACAATCTTATGTGTGGTTACTGGAATAGTTATGTTGTGATATCGACAATTGTGTCATGTTAGTGTTTCTGTGCAACTTCTACAAATTGGTGTCGTGGACTCAGCTTTTTAGTGTTGCAATCGCATTTCAAGTAGGGTTCTCGTTGCAACAATGTTTCTTGTATTGTCAACATTTCTTTCGCAACCAGGAAATTCTGTCGCAACAGAGTCTTGTCGCCACTTAACCTTATTTCTCTTATTGCGCTTTCATTCTGATTCAAGGATATTTGTTTCTCGTGTTGTAGATGTTTCGCTACCCGCCTTTATGTCGCAATAAGACTTTTCAGATTCAAATTTATATTTGTGTCGCGAATTCGCTTATGTTATGTCGCAACAAGACCTCTCTTCCTTATGTTGGAATCTTTTTCGCGACATAGAAAAGTCTGTCACGACCTTGTTTATCAATGTTCATTTTTTTTTTTTGTCGCGACCTTAAGATCCCTGTCGCGACATAGAATCATCTCTTCAGCTTGAAGTATGTCGCAACATTGGATTCTTTTATTGCGACCAAGTCAGTTCATTAAGCAAGCATCACATGTCACGCACCTTGTTTATCTTATCAGAACTAAAGATTTCTCTTCTTCCTTCAACGCCATGGTACATCACCTTGTCACGATAGATAATTTCTTTCGTTGTCGCGACATACACATCTTGTCACGGCTGCAGGTCTTTCTCCAAGCTCTTCTTCCTGGTCTCAACAAAGCTTTTCCATGTTGCAACACTAGTGTCGTGGACATAAGATCCTCTTATCGTACAGAATTTATGCTTCGCTCGCTTTCATCTACGCGATAGAGCTTCTTTATCGCGACAAATTCTTCCCGGTAAGCACATCCAATAAATAAATACCTTGTCACAACATAAACTTTCTTTGTCTCAGCTGAATTATTAGATTCTTCCCATTTTCTGTCGCGACACGCTGTCTTTTGTCGCGACATAGCTCATCTGTCAATATTCAGACCTTTGTGTTGCGAAAAAGGAAATATTATCGTGGTAGAGTTCTTTTCTATTAGCTTGGATGTTTGTCGTGACATACAAAACTCTGTCGTAACATAGACTGTTGCAATTGCTCTTTTTCTCTTCTTTCTTGTTGGAATTTTCTCCTTTTTGAATTAAAACCTGCAAAACACCAAGTTGGTGAATATTCCATAATTTGGCATTAAAACATATCTGAATATATTAAAAATAAGCTAGAAAAATGGATTAAAAATATATGAGTTTTAGACTCATCAAATTCCCTCAACCTTAAAGTTTTGCTTGTCCCCAAGCAAAGAAAAGAAAATTTTGTTTGTCCTCAAACAATTTAACTTTATTTTTAGGGACATTTTTCTGTTTTCTACTGCAATCTTTTTTTAAATCCTCAACTTGAATTGAAACTAGTTAATTGCAACATGGTTTCAAATTTAGTTTTCAATTCAGAATTAGGAAAATTCTTCAATTACTGTCACAAAACAAACTAATGATTTCTTAAATGCAAACAATTCGGTCACTTAATCTTGATATGTGAGTGTGTGATGGTCTTCTTTCCCTTTCTCCTTAAGTAAAATTAGCTAATCTTCTAGGGCCTTACACAGTTACTGTATATCATTTTAAGTCCCATATGCTTGTGTTTCATATTAGTCTCCACTAATGTAGGCAAGTACAACCTTCACGATCAATTAGGTGTTTTAGGCTATAAAGTTTGGCTTGGGTAATTTGGTGGATAATGGGAGAATTTAGGCTAAAAATTAACCATATTCCAATCTTCAATTTTTGCATCTTTGTCACTATCCTTCATTCCTTTCTTTTCTACTGATGTTAGAAAATAAATATTCCCCCAAACTTGATCTTGATGTATCATACTGCATATTATCATCTTGGTAATTTTATTTTCCACTGTCATTCTTATCAATTTAGTCCCTTTAGATAGAAGCCCTTTTTGCTTTTCTTTTTACTTGTCAAAGATTTTTAGGAATAGTGCATTGTTTTCTCTTTTTAGGCTATCTACCACTCTTAGAGAACTTTGGGTTAGCAGCTCCCATACCAATTGGCATTAGGGTACTAGGTGTTGAAACACCCCTATGAACTTAATTGTTCAAGAGAGGAAGGCCACAAGACAAAACTTATTCCAATTTGACAATTTACAATCTTTGACTTCTTCTCTGCATTCCTTTCCTTTCCTTCATTTGTTTTCTTCTTTTTCCATCCTTCATTCTTGTTTTTTTTTTTTTCAAATCAAAATAACATTCCCCCAATCTTGTCCTGTTCTTCATTTTTAGGTTATTTTCTTGAAACCTGGGCAATAAAGGGTTCTTTACTGTAGGATTAGAATAAAGGAAGGGTTTGACGCTTCTAATTGCTGGTTTAATGAAGAAATTAGCCAATTTTGCTCAATTCTAGAACTAGAGTGTATGCTTGTGCATATTATGAGGGTAGGCTTGAAAAGCTCAAACTTCCAAGGATGGCCTATATCACTTCCTATTAGTAGTATTGCCTAGGATTTTGCCTTGACTAATAATCTAACAAGTTCTAGGACATGGACTATTTGACTGTGAATAAACCCAAAAAATGTCCTTAATCTTTTACAATTTGTTAAGGACTCACTTTGACCATATTCATTGTTTGTTCAGGATTTTTACTGACCTTACTATTCACACAAACAGTCTCAAAAGCTTTATTTGTGCTTTCTATTGAGTACATCTTCCTAAATTTGAATATTCAACTTCATTCTGGCTAAACTTGAAACTTCCTTTTCCAATTCAATGAAGCCTAACAATGCATCTATCAAAGGTTATTTATTTTGAAAGTTGTTGTTGTGTTGTTTTAATCAAGTAAAGAAGTTCATTTTGATCATGCATTTAGCTCACAACAATACAACACAACCACAATTGTAATCAAGTCATTTCAACCAAACATGCTGCAACAATTAAACAATTTGATCTAAGTAGTTGTTTTCTTCTTTATTCAACTAAGTAAATGGCAATCATGAAGCAAAGAAAATTAATCAAACAAAGACTAAACAATCAAAGACAAAATGGACACAAAATTTTTGCAAAGAATTCTTTTTATTTTATTTATTATTTTGATGACCTGACATTGAATACGTAAAGGATGATGAGATGGAAAGGTAGGGATTGTTCTCATTTTATTCCTCAGAGCCTCTCCTGGCTACTTCCATCCTAGATATTCTTCTCATTTCCTTTACTAGGTAAGTTCCTTCTTCCCTGATGTTTTAGGAGTTTTATTTTTTTGTGCTTCGCATAAAAGTGTATGGCCCGCTTCCAACTCGAATCAAGTTAGTGAGGTTTAGGTGGGTCTCGTTACACCCTAGGGATGATAGTGTAGGGCTCCATACCGAGATCGTGATTTCAGGGTGTGGGTATTTCTTCTGCTTGACACTCGTCTTCTATCGCCCGCCTAGGATCTTGGCATTACCCCGTGAGTTCTCGCTGCCTCATAGCTAAAGATTTCAAGAGTGTCTTGTTGTTTATTATCTCATAGCTTATCAAGCGAAAACTCTGTTTGCAGCGTTCTAGATTGTTCATGCAATTGTTATCTCTTGAGTCCATGCTTGCCTTTAAGGCATTATCTCTTCTCTCAAGACTGTTCTCCACTCTGTGTCCCTTTTCTTTATTTCTACTTTCCACTCTTCATCCATTTTTAGAGTATCCTTCTAAATTCCCGCCCCTTCGAGCTCTTACATCAAAATACTCATCCTCGAGTCAAGCCGTGTTTTAATCGATTATCTCTTTCCTTCATTTCCTGTCACATAGACATCAGCATTTCTATTAATTCTGCATGATTGTAATTTTGCCTAGAACTTTCAACTTGTTCCTGATGGGTTTGTCTCAACTCTGGGGATGCATTCCAAAATCGCTTGACCACAGCTTCGTTGCACTGAGTTTGGCTTCTCATCACCTTCCGGCCCAATGCAATCTTCATTCCCCTTTTCTTCTAATGCTTTTCTGTCTCTTCTCTGTTCTTGGTCCTTTAGTTATACCGCTTAAGGTTAGAGGCTCCCGCAGGCTCTCGACCCCATTCTTCCTCAACTCCCCATTGGATGCAAAGTCTAGTTATTGTGGCTGGGTGTGGAATCATCCCCCTACATTTGCTTTCAAAGTAGCTCAAGATATACTTTTCAATAATTTTTCCCATATTTATCTTGTAACCCTTCAGCAATGCGTAGAGGAGGATTGCTTTCTCTCTTCTCACTATGCTTAGATGCTTAGACGGGGTATAAGATTTAACCGATAAAGTAGCATTCATACCTTAGCTTCTTCAACAGTCTCCTAAAGAATGGATTTAAAAGGGGTTTTCTTTGTCCCTTTCCATTCTCCTTTTCCAACCGTTAGTAGGTCTAGTATTCTGGTTCCTTTAGTTGTTTCTTGAACTTCGAACCATACTTTTGAACCCTCAAACTAAACAACAAACCGCTGCCCTCCAAACCATGCCCAAAACCTCTGCCACATACCTCTTCCTCTCTCACTGTCCAAAGAACTTTTTTCACCAAAGAAGCATAACCAAAGTTCTTGTGTTCACTCAAAGGATCGAATCCTCTCATTTTCCGCATTTCAAAAAAATGAGAGATAACTTTTTTGAACCCCCTTTCAAGAATGAAGTCAGTCTCCAAACTTCTTTCCATTAGCCGTCGCCTTTTCGAACAAAGTTCCTTGCTTGCCTTTCTCCGTTTCGCTCTCGTCGACCGCCTCCTCTTTTTCTTTTTCTTGATTCTTCTCTTGTTTGCTGATGCTTTTCATTTTCATCATCCATGTCCTCAACTTGCACAACTGCTACTTAAGAATCTTGTTCTATTTGATTTTCCAGCTCAGTGTACTCTTCCATGATTTCGTTGATGTTTGGAATCGTGGTGGTGTGGATCGCACATGGTAGGGTCGGATTTTGAGCTCTAGGTTTTAGGAAATGAGATGGTAGAGATTTGAGTAAAGAAGCTGAGAAGGTTGAGAGTTTATGAGAAAGGTGGCTCTTCAGTTTTCAAAATTTTTCTATTTGTAAGCCAACTGGTTTATTTTATCCTACATTAAATGTCGCGAAAACACTGCCCTAGGGTTTGTTTTATCATTAATGCTTTGTCGCAACATACAAAAATAGTTGTTACGACACAATGTTAAAATTTTTTGAAGACAGAGCCGGTCAAATGTAGCGACATACAGTAAAAATGTCGTGGACATTCCTTTAGTGCTTCTTTGAATTTATAATAGACATTGAGGATTGTGTTAAGTACATAACTTCCCTTTCAATTTGCTTAATTCAATTGTGTCGCGATTACGTAAAAGTATGTTGCGACATTAATCTAAGTTGAATTTCATCCCTCTGCTTTTCTCATAAAACATTCAAAGCATCCTACATCCACTCATACTCATTTGAACATAAGTATGAAAACTTATTTAAACAATCAAAATTCTTCAATTCAAGTATGAACACTCATCTCATTTCTTAATTCAATATGCCTTACCCAGATATTCAGAATATATTTTTATTCAAACATGCTAACATTCCCCTAAACTTCATATATGCATTATCATTAAATACAGGTTTAGGGAATTAGAATTACTCCCCCTTGTGGTCATTTTCTGCATATTTTTTTAAACAGTGTGCTTCTTAATAAGGATCTTCTGTCTGTTTAATAACTAAACTCAATCAAAATAAACTCAATAATGAACCAAACATCAATACAAAATTCCCAACAATTAATCAAACCATTAAAACTTAGTAAAATAAAAATCCCGCTTGTCAGCTTCCTAAGAAGATACTCACTTAAAGTCCTTAGCTAGATACAGCCGCAGAGTGTCCTCACAGAGTTCCAAGACTTTCTGCTTGCTCCTCTAGTCTGAGCTATTATTCATTAATCCAATTCCCACATGCCATTCTCTACCTTCTTTCCTTGCAATCATCATTGCCTCTCAATGTAGTTACCGTGAGATCTGACGATCTCAAGACTACTAGGAAATGCATTTCTGGATTAGCTTTGCAAGGATAAGGCCATCTGCCCTACTTGAGTCTCCAAGTTTCTCATTATGGCATTGGTATTTGTCTGAAACACAGTTGTGTTTTCTTGGAAGTTTTCAAGGTCAGAAAATTTCTTTTTATGCAAATTCAAAATCCTTTTGTTTTCTGACATGAAATGAAGCATCTGATCTTCAAAGGATTAAGTCCTTTTCTGACTTTGATAATCTCCTCTATTGTCCCTTTGCTGTTGTTGTTCTTGAACCCTGGCCGAAAGTATAAGCTTCTGCCGGGAGCACTCGCCCAAGTCTAGGTCTTCACAGGTTCTCCACCATATGAAAAGCTTTCATGGTTCCTCAGCTGAGTATAGTGTGTTGGTAAGTTAGGTTAGCTCATGCTAACTTCTTTTGCTCATTCATATTCTTGGTCTCTCAACTTGATAGGTCTTTCTCAACTAGTTCCCAAAGACTTCTTCTAATTCTTCTTCATCTAACGCTCCCACTTCATGTGTAGTGCATTCTTCATTGCTTCATTTGTTCATACCACATCGTTTTGCTTCTATGGTTGTCACCTATCAAGTCTAACAAGACCACTTCCCCTCTCAACCCCCGTCGTCGGCTCCCGAAGCTCGGGGACGAGCTCATTGCATTTGGCAAGGTCTTCAATCACCTCATTTTGCCTCCTCTACACTTCTTTAAAAGCTCCATTGTGGTGCATCAATTATACCCTTGAGTGTATAATTCATAGCATTTATGAAAATGTCCATCCGAAAGGGCAACCTATCCCATGCATAGGCATCTAATATCTTTAACTCTGAAGGCAACAGTGTAGACTCTCCTTCCCCTTGCTTGAAGACAATTATTTCTCCTCTTCTCTCAACAGTGAGAGCTAGTGGAAAAAAATATGCTCATATAGGCCTCCACCAATTCTCCCCAAGTATTCACTGATCCAACTGGCAATGAATCAAACCATGTTGCTGCCACATCTCTCAATGAAAAGGGGAAGAGTTGCAGCTTGATTACATCTGGTCTCACCCATTTTAGCTTGATTGCATTGGCCATCCTCATGAAGCTCCCCAAATGCTCACTGGGATCTTCAGAGGGGTGACCTGTGAACTGATGTTGCTAAACCATAGTAATCAATGTTGGCTTCAGCTCACAATTGTTGGCTTCAATGGGAGGTTGTGTCACAACAGAGTACTCCTCTTGAATAATAGGCCTCCAAAATTCCTCCATAGTGTTAGGCCTTTAAGGTCTCTTTGTTTCTTCTTCTTCTGGAATAGTCCGTAATCTTTCTTCTTCGCTTGATTAACAGTACTTTATATTCAACATCGTAGCTTTCCTTTCGACTTTAGGTTCTTTCAATTTCAATATCTAGAGGCAGCAGATCTGCTTATGGTTTTCTATGCATTTAAAATTTTCCTGAAAGTAGAAACACACTGAGATCAAATGGAGTCAGTGATATAAAAAATTATATATCTATGTTGGCTTCCAAAAATATCAATAGCTTATTCAACCACTGCTATTAAAACTTTTTTTCTAATTTTCTGAAATTTTTGTAAAACAAAAAAAAATGTCCAAATTAGCATTTCTTACTATTTAATATTGATTTTTAAATTCTTTGATCTCGCAACGGCATTAAAACTTGTTGACTATGATATGGGAGAATCAAATTTCGCCATAATTATTACCAAAGGACTATTACCTAATCCCCAATAAAGGCACCAAAATCTTGTTTATACTAAATAGAACTTGTATGCTCATAATAAAAATGGATTTGTCAATGAATTTATTGAAGATTTAGTTTGGTCATAATGCTAGAAGTGCACAGGTCATACAAGTAATAAAAGTGGACCTATAACTCCAAATATTATTCCCACAAAGATTGAAGGGAATTTAAAATTCAACTACCCCAACTACTCAAGTTTCACACTATTTGAACTTCCATTTCATAGAAGTTTCAATAATTGAACTAAGAATTCTACTATTTGAATGTCTACATCTATAATGAAGGAAAAATTTAAAATCCTAAACATAAACTAGACTTAACCAAATTATTGTTGGAAGTAGACACTGGAATTTCACTGCTGTGAAATTATCAATTCCTGCAACATAATCTAATTATATTCTACCATGAATTGGAATTTGAAATTGTCAAAGAGGCAAGGTAGTATAGTTCGATTTATCCCCAACCATACCTTCACTTATTAGAGAGTCATGTTCATTTCTCAAGCATGTGTTCAACTAATTACCTGTAATCAATTTCTTTACAAGATCCAAGTATTTTTCTTTCCAATACTATACTCATTTCCATGACTCGCAGCATTTCTTGTTTCCCAAGACAGGCTATCATGATTTTTACAAGATGAATGATGTCTCATCCTTATCTTAAAGACATTCTTTCCTGATTAGATCTATGCTAACACAGGATCAAGATCATTCCTCCAGATCAAGGAGAGGTCTCTAAATGATTAAATTGATAGATCCCTCAACTAATTCTCAAACCAAGAGTAAATTGATAATTTATCTAAGTAGACTTTCAGAGCTCATTAGTTCTTCAATATTAGTCTAGCATACCCCCAAGTAATGCCTCATGCTCGTGAATTCCTAACTTTGTATCACTGGGAGGCCTCAGAAATCAGAGCCAGAAAACATTCCTTTTATGGGTATAAGTTTCTAATATTGGGAACAATTCACTACATGAACATCACCATTCAAATAATTTCAAGACTCTCAACCCAGGAAATTTCTTTCTAATTGTGTAGAAAAGACCATAACTAACATCGCATCTTTCCTGCCGAAGTTGTGTTTAAAACTCGAATCACAATGAACATCAATACCGATTAGAAATTTCCAATGTAATCAGAATCAACTAAAAGAAATGAATTTTCCAATTTTATCTAGATTTCATTAGATTCAAATAAGAATCTTAATCGATCTTTCGACAATTTAGCTCAACTTCTAAACTTCTGAACAATTCACTGTTTCAGGTCCAGTAAACAAATTGAAATTCTATGCTAAATCTAATCTATGAAGAAAAGAAAAATAAAATAAAATAAAAGCAAAATATAATACAAAAGAGTCTTAGCTCCCCAGACGCTTCCTCGGTTTTTCCTCCATACGACCGATCGCTTCTTCACTTTCCTCAAATTGTTTCTATTTATAGAGTCTTTGCCTGGGGCCCTAAATTAAAGGCTACATTGTGGATCCCCAAAATTCTGGCCCATATTTCGAGACCTGAAAGTGTTGTTGCGATAGAGTTTTAATTCTTTATCGCAAATCTCATTAAAAGATGTGCAGTTCGTCAGCGACCGCCCCTCGCTTTCTTCTAGATTCAGCCGGTGACAGTTTCTTAGTCGCGACGGTACATTCTTTTCTTCGAAGATATTCATTATGTCGCGGATAGAGTTTCCTCCGTCGCGATGCATCTTTCTTTGACTCTTTAACAATCGTCAGGTCCGCCGCTCTATCCGCTTTATGTCACGATGATCTACGTGATGGTTATCGGGAATAGTTATGTTGCGATATCGATAATTGTGTCGCAACAAGTATTTCGCGGCAGCCTTCTTCAAATTGGTAAATGCGATCAGTTTTTATGTCACGACAACATTTCTGTTGGGTTCTTGTTGCAACAATGTTTCTTGTATTGTCAACATTTCTGTCGTGACTAGGAAAGTATGTCGTGACATAGTCTTGTCGCCACTTAACTTGGTTTCTTATTGTTGTAAAACCCGATAAAATTCTAATTTTCTAAAAAATGGTAAAATGGTAATTTCTGTCAAAATCCGGAATTTTTCTAGATCTCGGATGACGAAACAGACTTTACCGTTGGAATTGTCTCTTGAAATCTAGCTACCATGTTGAATTTCGTTGAATTCCGAGACAGTCGAAATTTCACATCTTTCGAGGCACCGGGTGTTGGGTGCCATAAGACAGCTTGTGAGAAATATGAGAGGCATGTGGTATGACAAGGGCCACCTACTACATGTATCCATGTGACACATGTCACTTGAATAGTGAGAAGATAAGAGATAAATGACTTATATTAGGCCATATGTCAAAGAGCCCTTAAAGTCAGACTAAGGGACAAAAAGGGAATAAATGAAAAGAAAAAAAAAAAGACATCTTCTCCATTTTGGCCCGTGTCCAAACAGTTGAGAGAAATAAATTTAGAGAGAGAGTCCAACTTCTAGATTTCGTAAATGTCGACCATATCGGTTCTCATCGAGCAAGATGGGTTGGTCTACGCTATGCGGCTACACGTGACCCGATTTTGTGGAGTTTCACAACTCCGGGAGGTAGGGTTTTCTCCTACTTGTTTTATTCCTTGGCAAGAGCCATTTTGATGGATAGGGATATTCTGAGGCATGAATGGCCGTGTTTTCAGTTCCAACGATCGGGATTGAGTGAGAAAATCCCTAGTGTGGTCATGAACAGTTTTGGAGACCTAGGGTTTTATTGTTCACGTTACCTTGTGTGTGGTTTGTGTTGCTTGGGCGGTTCAAAATGAATTGCTTAAATTGTTTATTAGCCCATGTGAGCTAATTTTGATGTTATTTCTATGAATAAATAACATGTGGTTAGTATGTGAATTTTGTTAATATATGCATGATTGATATATTAACATGTATGATGATTGTGGGTAAATTCGGTTAGTATATGCATGCTTAATATATTAACATGAATTGTTGTGAAATGGCATATTGCATTTCATATGCACCGGGGCAACCTAGAACAATAGGTGTGAGTGCATGACATGGAAGAAAATAAAAAGGAAAATGGTTGTGAAAGGAATTTCAAAGGAAGATTTGCTGAAGAATTGTCTTGGAGAGTTGTCCAATAGTTCACATCGGAGAGGCCCATGAATTGTTTCGGAGAATTACCCAACAATTCACCTCGGAGGGTTGTCCAATAGATTTTACCGAAACTTGGTATTATGTTTTCAAGAACAAAAACCTTTTGTTTTGAAAACAGAGTTTTTCTCGCACTTGGCTTAGGCATGCGTGAGGGAGTCAATGAGGGCTCGAGAAGTGGGAAAGGGTGAGTCACATTCTCATCCATTTCATGTAGACATTTGAGTAGGAACATATATGTTTTGCTTAAATGTTGGTTTGCCATTACATGAGCACTTAGGTGGGGAGTAACCCATGTAAGAGATTACAACTACTAGGCATTGCTCACCCTGTCAAGGGAAAATTATTTCAGGTACAAGGAGTGTTCGAAGACTAAGGTCATCAGAGGCAAATTTTTAAGAAGAAAGCCGGATTGTATTGACATATTTTGTAAAACATGGCTAGAATTCTTAATTTTAATATATGTTCGTGATAAGAGCGATGTAATAACTTGAAACTATGTAACATACTGATTGTCATATTTTGGTGAGTATGATGTGTAGGCCAATGTGGTCATTTTTATTTATGTATGGGTCTCATGATATGAGACACATAGGTTTTTCTCAGGTTAACAGTGGTCAACGGAACCCCCGGGAAATGGGGCGTCATAGTTGCAGCTTCATTTTGATCTTGCAACATAGCCTTTTGGTGTTGTCGATGTTTGTTGTCGCGACCTAGTTTTTATGTCGCGACAGACTCCTTCTTCGTATTCAGCGATATTTATAAATGCGACCAAATTTGTCATGTCGACAAGACCTCTTCCTTTGTGTTGGAATCTTGTCACGATAGAAAGCCCGGTCATGACCTTGTTTATCAATTGTTCATTTTATTCTCAGAAATGCGACCTTTAAGATCCCTATCGCGACATAGAATCATCTCTTCACCAAGTGGCGTTTCAAATATCGATTCTTTTATCAGGACCAGGTCGGGCTTCATTAAGCAAAGCATCACATGTTATGAATTTTGTTTATCCGTCGCAACCAACGCTTCTTCCTTTTAGTGTCATGACATACATCACCTTGTCGCTATTGCATATTTCTTCTTCGTCGCGCATGCGCCACTTGCCGCGATAAAGGTCTTTTCTTCGCTCTTCTTCCGTCTTAACAAGCTTTCGTTGCAATAATTAGTGTCGCGGACAAGACCTTGTCGTGACAGAATTTTGCTCAGCTCGCTTCATTTGTCGCCACCAAATTTGTCATCGTTTCATTTGTCGCACAAGAGTTTCCTTTGTCGCAACAAATTCTTCCTGGTGTTGACATCTTGCTGAAAACCTTGTCGCAACATAAACTTTCTTTGTTTAGTTGAATTGTTAGATTCTTCCCATTTTCTGTAGCGACAAGCTATCTTTTGTCGCGACAGAGCTAATCTGTCAATATTCAGACATTTGTGTTGCAATAGAGGAAATATTGTCATGATAGAGTTCCTTTGCTAATAAGCTTGATGTCATTACCACATACAAAACTCGCGATATCGATCGGGCCGTACCGCTTCTTTCTCTTCTTTCTGTCAATTTTCTCTCCTTTGAATTAAACCCAAAACACCAAGTTGGTGAAGATTCACAATTTGACATTAAAACATATCCGAATATAATAAAATACGTAAAAATGATTAAAAAATACGAGTTTTAGACTCATCGTGAGCTCCAGTTCCTCGATGACTACGTATGTCTGGTATGTTTTCGATGACCGCGTCCCGATGACAAGATTGCTCCAGAAGAATGTGAAATTTGAGTGGAGTGAAAAGTGTCAAGCTAGTTTTGAAAGTTGAAAGCATTCTTAACCGAGGCACCGGTTCTACTTCCAGCCGACCTACTGCAAAGAATACGTGATTTTTAAGATGCTTCATTAAATGGACTTGAATGTATCCTACGCAAGAGGGTAAAGTGGTAGCTTATGCTTCAAGGCGCTTGAAACCGCATGAAAGAACTACCCACGCATGTTTTGGGAATTGGTCGTCATTGTGTTCGCATTGAAAGAAGTGGAGACACTATCATTACGGGAGAAAAGCGTTTCATCTACACCGATCGTCAAAAGTCTTAAGTATTTGCCTCTGCAAAGAGAAAGCATCCTGAGACAATCGATGGATGGAATTTGATCAAGGATTATGATTGTGTGATCGATTATCATCCCGAGAAGGCCAATGTAGTAGCAGATGCTCTGAGTAGAAAGTCAGTACAAACGCTTCGAGCGTTGAATGCTCATTTGTCATTATCAGACGACTATGCAATAATGGCAGAATTGATAGCAAAACCGGATTTGTTAAATCGAGTACTAGAGGCACAAAAGAATGATGAGAAAATTGTTGCAATTGTAAATCAGAATATAGTGGGGAAAGAAACTGAGTTTATAGCGAAAGAGGATGAATTCTTGTACTATGAGATCTGCTCAGGTACCTAATGATGATGAATTGAAGAAATCCATACTAAGAGGCACAATAGCGGATCTTGCCATGAATCCCGTAGCACAAAAACGTATCAGATTTAAAGACTTCATAATCGTGGTCCGTAATGGAAAGAGATGTATCGAATTTAGACCATGGCGGTGTGTCAAAAAGTGAAGGCAGAACATCTAGTTCCTTCGGGATTATTGCAGCCTATTAAAATACCCGAGTGGAAATGGGACCAAATCATAATTGATTTTGTGGTCGGGTTACCAGTGACAGGAAGAAAGCATGACTTAGTTTGGGTCGTGGTAGACCGATTGACTAAGTCAGCCCACTTCCTACCAGTGAGAACTGACTATTCACTTGACAAGATGGCAGAGCATTACATAAGGGAAATAGTTCGGTTATATGGGATTCCAATATCAATCATTTCATATTGAGATCCGAGATTTACCTCGAGATTTTAGGGAAAGTTGCAAGAGGCTTTGGCACTCAAGAATCGAATTTCAAAGACAATCGCCCACTCGTAGACTCCGGGATGGACAATCGTAAAGAGTGATCCAAGTGTCGGGAAGATATGCTAAGAAGTCAGGGTGGATCGACTATGAGGGTAGTCGATATACACATTCCTCTAGTTGAATTTGTGTACAACAATAGCTTCCAGTCAAGTATTGGAATGGTGCCTTATGAGGCTTCCTACGGAAGAAAATACAGAACACTATTGTGTTGGACTGAGTTAAGTGAGAATAAGATAATTAGCCCTAATTTGATTCAAGAAACCGAGGAAAAAGTGAAAATGATTAGAGAAAGATTGAAAGTGGCCACTGATAGACAAAAATCCTATGCCAACATGAGAAGAAAGGATATTCGATATGAGATCGGCAAAAAAGTGTTTTTGAAAGTATCACCTTGGAAGAAGGTAATGAGTTTTGGGAAAAATGGCAAGTTGAGCCCTAGGTTCATTGGGCCATATGAGGTGATAGAGAAAGTGGGTCAAGTGGCATACAAATTAGCTTTACCTCCAGAGTTTGAAAAAATTCATAATGTTTTCCATGTGTCAATGTTGAGGAGGTATAAGTCAGACCCATCACATGTAGTCTCTTCGGAGACGATTGAGCTTAGACCGGATTTGACGTATGAAGAGGAGCTAGTAGAGATCTTGGCTCGAGAAGTGAAAGAGTTGCGGGAAAAGCGAATCCATTGGTAAAAGTGTTGTGGAGAAACCACAAGACCGAGGAAGCCATGTGGAAAGCGTTAGTTATGCAGCAACAATATCCTTAACTGTTCAATGAAGGTAATTTCGATGACGAAATTCTTTTAAAGAGAGGAGAGTTGTAACGCCATGAAAATACCCTAACATTTTATAACATGTTCAGGGTGTAATATAAATTATATTATATTTTTCCGAAGTTTAAATGGCTAAAACGAAAATGATAAAAACTGTATTTTATAACACCAAATAAATTTCCAATAAAATGTCAAATGAAGACCTAAGGGTCATAAATGAGTAATGTAAGTGCCAAAGTATAAAATGAGATGAAATGAAGAGAAATGAAAGTGAAATGAAGCTTTAAAATAAAAAAATAAAATAAAATTGAGAAATGATGAAATAGTGTGTAGCCAAACACGGCTCAGTCATACGGACAAAAGACCAATTTTTGGTCTTTGAATGCCATAACCCACATTTTAGGCAAAGGGGAGAGGAGAGATAATGCATACTTCGGTTGAGGAAGAAGAGAAGAACTTGGTGATTTTCCTCCATAGGATCAAGGATTTAATTGATCAATAAGAAAGCAAAGGCTGAAAGAAGAAGATTAAAAGAGATTTGGAGGTGTGGCAAACCAAACCCAACCCCCTTTTTCTTGTGTTTGGGTTGGGGAGAAACCCCAAATTTGAATAAAAGTGTTTTATTGGTTACTCTAAGTTGTTTGATTGGTTGTGGTCCTCAAATGAAGAATTTTGTGATAGTTTAAATGCTGGGTTTTTGTGAGATGTTTGCCAAAATTTTCCAAAATACACATGTTTTGTTTTCAAGCACACCTCGCTATCACTCATCCAAATTGAGTGATTCAAATTTTTAGATAAATCCACTTCTGAGAACAAATCTCCCCTAAATAAGTGTATCAAATTTGGACCATTGGACCCGTAACTGGCCAAATGCGTAGTCTCGTTTTCGGTCAATTGCCCGCTTTGGTGTTTCGAGCGCTGTATTTAAAGAGAATTGGCCATCACCATTCAAATTGAGTGATTCAAATTTCTATGTAAACTATACTTCTAGGACAACAAATCTTCCTTAAATAAGTATATTCAAATTTAGACCTTATTAGACCCAGACATTCATCAAAAGTGAGGCTCTATTTTCGGATCAATTCTATTCAGTTCTGATACAGCTTTGGTGTTTGGAATAGTTTTGGTATTTAGGCCATAACTTGGCCATCACTCATCCGAATTGAGTAATTAAAATTTCAGGGTAAACTAGACTTCTAGGCGAACAAATCTCCCTGAAATAAGTGTATCCAAATTTGAACCCCATTGAACCTAGAAAATTACAAATGAGGCATAATAATGCCTAAAAAATAATGATAAGAATGCTCAAGGATGAGGAAGTGGGAAATGAAAGGAACAATGTAATTTAAGGGGAGTCATGTAGAAATAAGACCTAAATATAAACTTTAGAATACCCAACTAATATATGATTGTCATTTGTGATGGATTAGCACAAGGAGAAAAGCCCGAGTTGGTGCTGAGATTCGAGGACAAGAATCAAGGACGATAATCTTTTTTGGTTTGTTCCCACTTCTCTCTCTCTAATTCAAGTGTTTAAATGATTACAAAATGATTTGAATTGCTGAAATGATTTATATGAAAAAGCATATTGATTTGTTTTAATTGATTTGAGGCAATTAATTGTGAAATGATTTGCATATGAAAAATTGCATTAGTATTGAAAATGAATTGTTTGTATAAATGTACATACTATATTGTATTTTTCTATGAATGATTTGAATAACCTTAATAGAATGTTAACCGTTAATTTCGAGTTGAGGATAGATTGGTATACCAATAAGGGTCAAATTAGCAATACTGCAAACGAACGTAATGATGTGTCACTCCGATCCTTAGCCCAATCCGACAAGACAGTAGTGTTCATGAATTGATTTTAATAACCGCCACAGCCACGACCATACTGTTGCTATAAATTATCTCGGAAAAAGTGAGACCGCGGCCCTCGAGTCCGGTTTAGGGGCCTTCTGCCAGGTACGGAGGCGCGAGTCGCCACACACTCCTAGGGTATTTGGGTACACTGCATTTGTTTATGTCCACAACCAACATAGAGACAAGCTAGACGGCCGAGCCATAAAATGTGTCTTCTTTGGTTACTCATCCACTCAAAAAGGTTACAAATGTTACAACCCCTCAACCATAAAATTTTACATCTCTACAGATGTCACCTTCACCGAAAACAAACCTTTTTTCCCTGCCCTCTCTTTGTGTGTGAGATTTCAATGATGGAAGATAGTCCTTGTGAGTTCTTTGAACCTCTTGACCTTCCTCATGTCTCAACCCATGGTGATGAAGAACCTAAGTCACCTAATTCTACCACTAAACTCGTGTCATCCCTTGTTCCAGCCAATGTCACTCGCAATTTTCCACAATTTCCTAAGGTGTACTCGAGGGAAAAGGCCATTCCATAATTGAAGCAGGTCCAAGAATCCAACTCAGACCCTGGGAATTGAATCACGGTAAGATCATACCCACCTTTACATACACAACCTGATGAAACTTCCATTGACTCAACAAACAACCTAGAACTATACCTTCCCATTACTGTAAAAAAAGGCACCAGAAATGCACTAACCGACCACTTTATCCATTATCACACTATGTATCTCTTAAGCATCTATCACCCGCCACAAGAATTCATAGACTTAAATCTTATCATCATCCCTAACATTATTTTTGAGGCATTGACAAAAAGGGAATGGAAGGATGATATGAGAGAAGAGATGAGTGGATTAGAAAAGAATAAAACATGGGAGATCGTTGAAAGACCGAAAGGGAAAAACATTGTAGATTGCAAGTGGATTTTCACACTAAAATATAAGGCCGATGGATCTCTTGAGAGTCATAAAGCAAGATTGGTAGCCAAAAGGTACACTCAAACTTATGGAGTTGATTATCAAGAAACTTTTGCTCCAAATAAAAATGAATACTGTAAGGATCCTGTTGTCATTGGCTACCCACTACAATTGGCAACTCCTACAATATGATGTTGAGAATGAATTTCTTCATGGTGATTTAGATGAAGAGATTTACATGAACATCCTACCAGGATTTGAGGGGAACATAGGTAACAAGCAAAGATAAGCCGAAAGGTTCTTGGGCTAAACAATCCCCTATGGCTTGGTTTGGGAGATTTTCAAAAGTCATGAAGGAGTTTGAATATAAACAAAGCCAAGGTGACCACACTCTCTTCATTAAGCACTTTCTTACAGGGGGAGTAACTATTATTCTAGTCTATGTAGACGACATCATAGTGATTGGAAATGATGAGAGAGAGAAGCATGATGTGAAGCAGAGATTAGCAAAAGAGTTTGAGATAAAGGAACTAGGGAAACTTAAGTACTTCCTTAGTATTGAGGTGATATATTCTACACAAGGACGTTCATCTCTCAACAAGATATAAGGTATATATATATATGTTATATGCATAACAAAAGCATGTGACTGACGATGATGTGAGACAGAAGATTAGGTAAACTAGTCTCACCCCTATAGATCTGAACCACAAGTTGGGAAAGGCTAAAGAAGAACCAATGAAGTGATAAAAGAATGCACAGAGGTCAAGAAGTGTGCCCATACATCTTGCTCACACTCGCCTGACATCGCCTACTTAGTGAGCGTGATCAGCCAATTCATGCATAATCCAAGAGAACCTCATCTTCAAGCTGCTTACAAGGTGCTGCATTACTTGAAAGGCAACCATGGGAAAGGAATTTTGTTCAAGAATGATACTCTTGCTCTATAAGCATACACCGACGCTAACTATGCAGGTTCCATAGTGGATCGAAGATCAACTACAGGATATTGCACTTTTCTTGAAGATAATCTAGTAACATGGAGAAGTAAAAAGAAGAATGTGGGCGCAGAATTAGTCTCTGGAATCGAGTTTAAGGCCCGCGCTGGGGTTGTGTGAACTACTTTGGTTGAAGATTATTCTAAATGATTTGAGAATCAAGTGGGATGACTACTATGAAGCTCTATTGTGATAACAAGTCGGCTATCAATATTGTTCATAACCCTATACAACACAATAGGACAAAACATATTGAGGTTGATAGACATTTCATCAAAGAAAAATTAGAGGAAAGAGTAATGTGTGTGTCCTATGTTCCATCAGAACATCAATTAGCTGATATTCTAACAAAAGGGTTGAACAGTTCAATGTTTCACGATCTTGTATTCAAGCTGGGAATGAAAGACATCTATTCCACGACGATGGGAGTGTTGAAATTGTAAATAGAATGTTGACTTGTAAATAGAATAGAAATTGTTTCAAAATCCCTTAAATTGAGGATTAGGTTAGTGTCCTTTTACGTTTTTAGGAATAGGATAGTTTCTTTTATGTCTCTTGTTTCCTTTTTCTTTCTCTTGTAATCCTCTAAACAAGGTGTATAATCAATCTAAAATACATAAATTTATCACTTTTCATCCCATATTTCTTGTGAATAGTCTTAAATTTTTCCTATCATGAGTGATCTATATCCCCACAATTTGCTTGGCTGGGCTAAGATCCATCATATCAAATGACTTAACTCTTCCTTCAACTTATTGATTTGTGCTCTGTCCTAGCCAACTATTAGTATATCATATATATATAATAATAGGATAATAAACTTCTCACCAGGAAATTGTTTGAAGTAGACACAATAATCTTTTGTAGTTCTTTGGTACTCATGACCCACCATGAATGAGTCGAACTTCTTGTACCATTGTTGTGGAGCTTTCTTCAACCCATATAGACTCTTCTTCAATTTACAGACTAGGTCTTCTTTCCCTTTGACTTCAAACCCTTATGGCTGGTGCATGTAGATTTCTTCTTCCAAATCACCATGGATAAATGCAATTTTGACATCTAACTACTCTATCTCGAGGTCTTGATTAGATGCTAACCCCAAAATTGTTCTGATTGATGAGAATTTTACAACATGAGAAAATATTTCATCGAAATCAATACCTTTCTTTTGGCCAAAGCCTTTCACTACTAATCGAGCTTTGTATTTCACCAGGTTTCCTTTACCATCTTTCTTCAGCTTGTACAACCATTTGTTCTGCAAGGCTTTCCTCCCTTTAGGTAATTTCACGAGCTTAAAAGTATTGTTTTTCTGGAGGGAGTCCATCTCCTCTTACATGGCTTTCATCCAACAACTCTCATCTTTATGAGTTTGTGCTTCTTGGAAGCTCTTTGGCTCCCCCTCACTAGTCAGAAAAATGTATTCTGAAGATGGATATTTAGTACTTGGCTTGTGCTTTCGGTTTGATTATCTGAGCCACAGTTGTTCATTCTCCTATCCTGGAACCTGCTCCCCCTGATCATCATGCTCCTCTGATAGTATGATCTCTTCATCACTGCCATCAGGTATTGCTTCTAGAGTATCACCCTCATTTTGAGCATCTTCTTCACCTATGAATTGTAGAAGAGGATCAATAGTTACATCCATAGTAACTTTTTCTGACTATTGCTCTTCTTTGTTAGAATCTTTCATTATCTGATCTTCATGAAAGACAACATCTCTGCTTCTAATAACTTTCCTCATCTCTAGGTCCCAAAGTGTGTAGCCAAACTCCTCATCTCCATAGCTAATGAAGATGCATGGTATGGCTTTATCATCTAGCTTTGTCATTTTCTCCTTTGGTACATGTATGAATGCTTTGCACCTAAATACCTTCAGATGGTTATAAGAAATTTCTTTACCCGTCCACACCTTCTTTGGGATATCAAACCTGAGTGGAGCCCGAAGGACTTTGTTGACTAGTTAACAAGCGATACTAAGCTGCGCGCTCCCCATAATAACTTAGGAGCTTTGTAGTTCCGGCATGCATGCGGCCGATCACACGATGGTGCGGGATTCATTCTTTACTCTTTACCTTAAATTGTGTTAAGGGGTGCCCCTTAGGCCAGATCTTCTCATGTTGAATCCTATGTTTGGAGCAATATTCTCTGAATTCATAAGGGAAATGTATTCACCTTTGTTATCTGTATGAAGGCTCTTCAAGAGCTTCCCGGTTTCTCTTTCCACCATGGCATGAAACTATTGAAAGTTTTGGAATACTTGGTCTTTTGACTTCAACAAATACACCCATGTTTTTCTTGAGCTTATTATTAATGAGGTTATAAAATATTTGTATCATCCTAAACTTTCAACCTCTATAGGTCCACAAACATCATAATATACAAGTTCTAGTATTTCTTACTTCTTGGTAGATTTGCTGCTAAATGAAACTCTATGTTGCTTTCCAAGTAAGCAATAATTACAAGTATCAAGTAGTGTACCTTTGGCAAAGGGAATGGAGTTCTTCTTTGCCAAAATTTGTAGCCCCTTCTCACTCATGTGACCAAGTCTCTTGTGCCACAAACTTGGCGAGGAGTCTGTTGCTACATTCAATCCCTTTTTACAAATCCTTCCCTTGAGTCTTATACAACATACAACAAATTTCTTCTCTTACAACGACCATCGTTCCTTTGGTGAGTTTCCATCTACCATTGCCGAAATAATTCTAGAAGCCTTCTTTATCCAAGGCAATTTCGGACATCAATGTGAGGCGTAAATCTGGAACATGCCTCACATCTTGCAACTTCAACTAGTAACCTACGTTTAGTGCGTATGCAAATGTCTCGATTCCTGATATTGAAATTCAGCGGAATTTCCATCTTCACACACCCGAGTTTAGATGAACAATTCCCTGTTGGCATAGGATGATATGTGTAATTATCAAGACCCACTAAATCATTTGATCATGATATGTAGGCATTCATTAATGAGAACACATAACATACGTAGTGGTGTTCATGCTCTCTTTCTTTTCACGGTTTTTCTTTATTTTGTTCTCATTCCCACCTCCCGCAGAATTTTTCCTCATGTGACCACTATTTTTCTTTAGGTGATAGCATGCATAGTCTTTGCCTCTTGATTTAGGCCTCCCTCTTGGTTGTCATTATGAGATCTTAGCGTTTTATCTTCGTCTACCTCATTTTTACGTAACCCAGTACTTATGACTCATTGCTAGCAACTTTGCTTGTCTTATTATAAGACAATAAGGATCCTGACACCTACTCAAATTTTCATATGAAGAAGGTAGAGATGCCAATACGAGTATAGCATTATCTTTGTCATCAAAAGTTACTTGAAACTGTAACAATTGAGAGATAGGCTATTGAACTTACTCAAATGTTGTAGCACATCTGTGTTTTTTGGCATACGTAGATTGTACAACTCTTTCTTTAAATACAACTTATTCGACAAGTTGTTCAGCATGCAGTTGTGCAATCTTCCACGTTGATATTATTTAGTACTTCGTCTGAAAGGTTGAGTCATATTGCATTGGCGATTGTCTCGTCCATCTCATCCTATTGGGCTTCTTTCATGGTTTCAGGCATCTTGGACTTGCCAAATAACGCCTTGTGGACCTTTCTTTGCCTCCGCCAGGTCTTTCATCCGTCTCTACCATAAGGTAAAGTTGTTGTTGCCTAAGAACTTCTCAATCTTGTACTTTGCACCTATCATCTTTATGTTAACTTCAACTATGAGCTATTCTAGAGCAATAGTAATCTCAAAAGTCTTTTCTAATGTGGAAGGTCAGTCAACAACTGCAACCACAAAGCATACTAAGACTCAGAGAATCTTACTCTGATACCACTTATTTGGGATGATGAAGGATCGACTTCTACTGCTCTAATACTACTCTCTAGTAGTATTTGTTAACGTCGGATGAATAGTAACCATATACGTGAATAGTATCGTATATGTGAATAGTACCATCTACTTGAATAGTATTATATACTTAAACAGTAACCATACGAGAAAATAAATACAGAATGAAGAATGCAGGATTTGCGTGAAGCCTTCAAGTGAGGAAAAACCACGAAACAAACTCCGAACAATTCTTCACTATCTCAAAGTGGTATACAGTACAATTCCTCCCAATAATATTCTAATCTTGGGGTATACACTCAAAAAATTAGAGATAACCTCACACTCACCTGGTGTGGAAATTTCTCAATTGAGAATATCCCTCTCAAGTTTTTCTCTAATATTTTCACTTGGTGTTGGATGTTGCTTCTAAACATCTCACTTGCCTATTTATAGGTCAAGGGGAGAAGGCATCTTACTCAAAACATGGAGCCTAAGAAAACAAGGAAACATGCTTTTCATGTGCCACGTAAAAAGTATGTCTCTTTAAAAAAAATGACGATGGATCTCATCAAAATAGATGTAAAAAAATGTGACAAATCTTTGGGTATAATATAAAAATTGAAACAAAATCAACCATGAAAATATAAGAATTTTTTCTTTTGGTTAGTATGAAGTGTTACCCGAGTCAATCTCTGAGCTAACAAGCTCCATGAGTAGCGTTTTTCCGACCAAATCCTGAATGACATCAAGAGGTTTGGTAATCGCTAGATCGGACAACAACCCTGGAGAAATTGGTCGGACGACAGCCCTAACCGATGAAGCATTCTCCTTGGAAGTCTCCATTCCTTTTACATGATCAGTGAAAGAAGCTCTTATGGATCCGATATGCACTTTTGCTTTCCATGGAATTCTAGGGTTGATCTCCTCCTGGTGGGAAGAAGACTTACAGGGCTTCTGCTTCTGCTACTTATTCCGTGATTGAGAATGAAGGGTTTGGCGAAGAGGGAGGAGGGTGGTTGAGTAGAGTTGAGTCTATGGAGATGAGAAGAAGCATTCATCATCAGCTTTGGCGAGATGAGTCTTTGGGTAAGGTGTGTTCTAATTAACTAAAAACTCAGTTTTTATACATACAACTTCACATTTAAGGTATGTACTAACTAAAAACTGGAGTTTTTATGCATACATGTTCACATTTAAGGTATGTACTAACTAAAAACTCATGAGTTTTTATGCATGCAAGTTCGCATTTAAGGTTTGTACTAAATACATAATTGAGTTATTATAGAGACAAATTCACATGTATACAACCAGCTCTAACAGACTAATTTACATAACTGACTCTCTACCAATTTCATTAAGCACTTATCTAACCATTACCCATTGTTCCGAGACATGGTAAAGTAAACTTTTATCCACTGTAACAAACTTTTGTGAGTATGTTACATTAGACAAAAGTCTTTTACATTAGGTAAAAGAGTATGTTACATTAGCCAAAAGTCTGTTACATTAAACAAAAACATGTTACATTAGATAAATGTATATTACATCAACATAGTAAACATGTTACATTATTTTATATATTGTAAGTACGTAAGCTAAACACATAATGACCATTTTTATCTTAATAAGGGGAGTTACTATTCCACTACATGTGCAATTAATTTGGTGGAGTCATCACATGTTTTAATGGTTTCAAAAGGTTGCCTTCTATTTTCCTTCTTTTGAGTCCTTCATAGGATGTTTACATAATGCCCCTTGATTCTTTGCTAATTTACTGACTCATTATTTGTGTACTTCACTATATTAAATTTGAGCATAAATCTCTCGTACAAATATTATTAAACACGAATTAAAATAACCACAAGTAAGCCATTAAATTGGGGGTATATGGGCCACTGCCATGGGTGGTGAAAAATGTGCCGATTAGGCATGGAATGTATATTTTAGCCTAAATCATATAGACTCGATTCAGAGCTTGAGGCATTATCTTCATTAAAAGCCCCCGTAATTTGGCTCCCATTGTAATATAAAATTTAAAGCAAAAGCATTCATTGATGTTTCAAACTATAATTACGCTTATTTTATTAAAGGACAATTATGTCAAAGTGCATTGTTGTACCAATATGAAGGAAAAAAGAATCCAACTCACCCATATTATTGTGAGATATAATTTCTACACCAAATTAATGAAAGTATACATGCACTCTCCCCTTATTAAGACAAAAATATCCTTAATGAGTTGACTAATGAGCCCATTTATTTGACACTTAGGAGAGAAAAATTCATTTTTAATGTAGTATAGTTATTACATTGATGTAACACAGTTATCCTTAATGTGAAATATTAGTGTAATAACTACGTCCTTAATGTGTTATATTAGTGTGAGAGGTTGCATTAAGGATGACTATCTTATAATAGTGTAATAAATGTGTTACATTAAGGATGAATTTCGCTTTCTTAAGCATCAAATAAATGGGGATCCATTGGTCTAACTCATTAAGGGTAATTTCGTCTTAATGGGGAAGAGTATATACTTTTATTAATTTGGTGTAGAAAGCACATTTCACGATAATAGGAGTGAGTTTGATTCTTTTTTCCTTTATACTGATCCAACAATAAACTTTAACATAATTGTCCCTATTTTTATATATATTCTTTTGCGTCTGTCGTAGTAATATGTTTCTTCACATATTTATCCTCATTGAGATTGAATTTTGGGTCCATATCCCCTTTTATGCAGTATGGGCTCTTAACCATAAGCTGGGGTCTTATTCCCAATACGTCTCTTTTATTAAAGGGTTTATGGAAGGATCATGAGGGAATTTGGACCTTAACAAAGATCATGTGAATTTTACTTTAATGGTCTTATTTTAAAGAATCAATTGATGTCCAACAAGGCAGGTTAAACATTTGATGATATTGAAGTGATCTATCTTTTAGACTTAAAACACCAATATTATTACATCTATGCATCCAAATGCCCATGTGGTTGAGTGGGATGTTGTAACTCTTCATAGGAAGCTCCCCATGCTCATAATAAGCATATCCACCTTTGCTTCTCCTTTCCGCTAATCATGAAAATAATGGCCTGTTTCTTTTTTTAAGAAAAATTATTTTCTTTTATTTTATCAATAAATCAAATATATTGACCAAAAAATAACAAGGGTTTCAAGAAATACATTGGAGTATACAGGGAATGAATGGAACAAAACAGCGGAACAAACTACAACAAAAAAGCATACTAGCCCAAACAAATAACCAACAAACTCATCTATAGCCCAACCAAGTCAAAAAAATCCAAAAAATAGTTTGTGTTATCCACACTGTATAAATTTGCCCAAGACTATAAAGTATTCAAGAAAGTAGCTTTTATCCTTTGAGCAGAGGTAATACCATTCTCAAACGACTTAAAGAAAAATAATTTTATTGATTCAAAATTAGCAATACATAGATAGAAATACATAATCAAATTTGCTAAAAACCATAAATTATGAAATAACATCCAAGTTAATAACATAATAAATAGGCTCAAAGCCTACACATTTGATAATACTATAGTTACTATAATACATAATACTCCAGTTCTGCAACATATTAACGACCAGGATTTGATTTGTTGTCTTTATCTGATCGAACATATTTTGCTTGTTTTAGGCTCACCTCTTGCAAATAGAAAAAACCGCAGTAAGACGACGAAAAACAAAATGGCGTACAAAGGCAGGCACAAAACCATATCTGCATGACAAAACACTTGATGAAATCATGAAAAAACAAATTAAAACCCCGATCTATGTGGAATAACTATTTTATTGAGAAAGAAAATAATAAAAATATGTATAGATGGGTGATTTTAAGCCAAGAATGGTAAAAAAATCACCTCTCATATAGGAAAAGTGGCTAGAAGAAAAGGTTGAAAAAAAAGAGCTTCCAAGGGTATCTTCCCTAATGAAAGCATATTAGAATAGAGAAATCCATTCCATGTCGAGCTTGAGGGCTAGCTCAATTAGTTCAACCTTAGACTTGGTTCCTAATGAATTAGCGATTCAGGTACCGCCCATTAGTGGAAGATTTAGCCATTAAATTCAGGGATCTCATGAAATCATTTGAGGACCTCTGCTTGAGTAGTTTGGACACCCACATTATCAAAATATTGTAATATGATTTACATGGTGCTATGATTTATCCAAATACTTGTCATATTTTGATTCCTATTCTCAAATGACAACGTCCTCAACCTAAATATTGCGTTGGGGTGATTGAATCAGATTTTAACCATCATCCATGCAGCTCATCAGCCACCGTACCTAATCCTTTCTTCCCATAGACCTTCCACAAGCACTTTCCAGGTGAAACTGATCTTATGAATTATTCACAGCATTAAGACAACTAAAATAAATAACTTAGGTTTAGAGAAAAGCAAACAATCGCTACGACTCATGGATAGCGCTTTATAATCATAGATTCATCTAAAAAATGTCAGCAATTTATTGAAAGAATCATATCCAAAAATCTGTGCATCATCAGCCTTTACAAGATGAGCTCATGCAATTGAGTTCATAAAAAATAATTTACCCGATCTATTGTTATTTCTTCAATTGATCTGGCTGCAGACGCTTTGCTGTTGTTGGATGTGATCTTCTTCTATCTGTTGATTCTTCTCAATCTCAGTAAATCCTTTTGGGATAAATATTAAAAAGAAAGATGTGTCTCCACCACCCAGAAGAAAAGCTAAAGGGACTTCTAAATCAGTTACGAAATCTTGGATTGGATCAAAAGTGGGAACCAGACTACAGAAAAGTTGCGACTTTGGGCGATATCAAATGTCTGTTAACACTCTGCTAGGAGGGATGCTTCGCCCACTGAAGAATGTGTAGAAGAGTGACAGAGCAACAACCTTCCCAATGACGATCAGTGTCGGTGATACTAGCTCTTGCAGATGATATCTCATCTTAAGATCTTTCAATTCTGCAAACACCTGCATGATTGAAAGAAGATAATAAAGTGGTTTTCTGACACTACTATCAGAGGCGTAACATTGTGTTTGAAAATTCGAAGCCTTGCCTCACATTTGTTCATGTACTTTGATAAAAAATAAAACAAACAAACAAACTTGGAAATAAGAGATGTTTACATTGTGATGGAGCCCAAAGAAAATGAAAGTTTTCATGCTTGCAAGCACTGTTGAGGCATGGTCCCTCGCTCAACCACAACAGCTGGTGTATCAGATGGCAGACCATGATGCATCAACTTTAGGGCAAGAGAAGGGAGGGGAGGGTCGACAAGCCCATGTAAACAACCAAGGTTGAATCAGGGTCAGCTGCATTCTCTGCTACAAAAAGAGGATCTGTTCCTCCTTTCCTCGAGTGCCCTGTTAGAAATCTAACACTAATTGCAATACCCCTGTGAGTTAATGGGATCCCCAGCTCTGCTGCTATACCTGATGCAGCTGTTATGCCTGCAAAGCAATGAGTAAAAAATATCATATATATCACTATCCTGTCAAGCACTCTAATGCCGCACGTAAACATAATGAGAGAGCATGTGGTTTGGTATACGTCCAACCGCCATCATGTAGTCCATACACCCGATGTTTTGCACAAACATTTGCATGTATAAGGGTGATTGTGGTTCACTACTATGCATAAGAATCCATAATCTGTAATATCAATCCATGGGGATAAGACACAGACATTCCATGTCTTCACAATATTGACTGACATTTTCAGAAAACCTAAATCCGGTGCTAAGGGGCCCATTTTTCTCTATCAGCAATGGGCAAACCGACCACAACAGGATGACAGCAGGTAATTTTCTGCAGGAATATGCCTTAGGTGTCTCTGTTAAGTAACGAGAGATTTCAATTTCACATGCTCAAATAATGTGAGGATTCACATGTACAACAGATATCCCTTTCAATTTTCTATGATTCTTAAAATATGATTATTTTCATGAGTATATTATTAATTTTCCAAAATCTTTGTAGTTTAATCTAACTGCCTGCTATATATATATAAGTATTATAACAGTTGTAGATCCACCAGTGAAAGTGTTTGGGAGTTCCCCATGCATGCAGGCAGCAGGCAACAGTTTCTGCATTGTCGCATGCCCATTTGTCTTGATTTCATTTCACTGGAATTTTTTTTGATAGGCAGATTTCACTAGAATATTTCTTTGATTACCGATCTGGGTCTAACAAGGTGTCAGTTTAATAAAGCCAGTTTCACTTTGTCTCATATTGCTGCAGAAAATGGCGAAACCAAATGTATTCGTCAGCACCAACCTGTTTGACCAACGCCAACTGAAAAATAAAGCCCTTCACAAGATTTAAGTTATTAAGATAATCAAAAGGCCTTTAAAACAATTGCAAAATTTGTGAATTTGAAGAGGAGTTCAGACATCCCGCAAAAATTCAAATGATCCCATTTCTTTTGACGAGTCATTTGAAGTAAAAATTCATCATCAGAATAGGGTTTTAAAGAATATAAGAGCTCTAGTCGGAAAAAAAAAAAAAAGGATTAGAAGAGGCCTTACCACAACCTATTGTTATAAACTTACATAACCAGTCAAGGTTTTCTTGAAATGGCAGACATTTCAAGTTATTACTGTTAACATATAGAGTTGTAACTAGTTAGGAAACCTAACATGTAGAGTTGTAACAGATTAGGAAATATAACATGTAGAGTTGTAATAGATTAGGAAATATAGACTATCCATCCTGTATATATACACATGTTAATTCAATGAAAAAATACACAAGGAATTCTTTCCTCCAATTCTCTCTTGAAGTTTGTTTCTACTACATGGTGGCATCAAAGTCTAGGGTTCAAGTTTGAGAATTTTTTGGAGGAAATTTCGGCAATCTAGGGTTGTCGGAGGGGGTGACTTTTGAAACACCCATCTAGAGGGAGTGTTGAGTCTCACCGCCGGCATAGGAAGGGACTGTCGACGCCGGCTTGAAGCAAGGCTGCAAAATCCGGTGGCAGTTCGAGGCGTGGCTCTGCGCCTCCGCCGTTTTGGATCGGGTTCACGGCGCCCGCGTGTGAGGCAGCGTGAAGTCTTGTTCGACCCAATTCGTGCGACTGTAGCGGGACCTCTGGTACACTTGGTTTCCTTGTTTGGTTCTTGGATCTAGTAGTTTTAGTGCTTTTTGTGTCAAACTGACCCTCTTTCTAGGGTTTAACTTGATTTTCCAAAATCCGAGTTCTGTGAGTGCTCTTTGCTCTTGATCTTCTTCATGTGGTATCATAATGAGTGATTCAGAGGAGAAAAGCAGGCAAGGCTTCGAAGTGATCCGGGTGATGTCCCGAAAATTATTGAAGACAGCCCGGCATTTGGTCCCGACTATTTGGAATGGAGCAAAACAATTCGAATATACATCATGAGCGTACGTATGGGCGGTCACCTCACTAAGGATCCACAGTGATGATTCGAAGAAGCGATGGTTGGAGGAGGATCTTCGATACATTCATCGAATCAGTAATTCTATCGATGTAGTCGCCCAGGCCTCGTTAATATTTTGTGAATTTGTTAAAGAGCTAATGGATATTTGGGTTTGTTTTACGGAAAGGGGGAATGTTTCTATTATATTTGATGTGTGTAAAGCATTTTATCGTCGAACAACGGGATCGATCCTCCGCCATTTTTATAGCTACGAATACGTGAAGAGCTTAATAATAGCATGCCCTTTAGTCCAAATGTAAAGTTGACAAAGTCAACAAGAGCAGATACTTGATTATGGGGTTTCTTGCAGCTCTTCCTTACAGTATGTTAAGGCAGATTTTTGTCAGTCATGAGATATCATCTCTCAAGTAGACCTTTAGCAGGATTCTTCGCACTGAGGTATCATCCTCTTCTTCACCTACCCTTGTATCACGCGCAGGCAATGATTAACTCTTTATTGGACAAACCATTGGTCGAGAGAGGCAACAAAATAGAAACAGTGGTCCAGGCGATAACATTAGGGCTGGATGCGGAGGTGTTGTTTGTTATTGCGCCATAAACTTTGGCCATGTGATGCAGCGATTGTAAACTGACGAGTCCGAAATCATTGTCTGGCGATATATAGCTTCTGCGGGGCATCAGGCCGGTCGATTCATTTCTCGGCCCGGCGAGATTAACGGGTTCAATTGTATCAAGACTCATTGAGATCTCCATCACCTTTCCGTTAACATTTATTCTTGAATCAAGTAACTTGGGAATAAATGTTTATATCGTCTTCATCTTCCCGAATGAATTAGGTGACTCACAGAGCCATAGATCACATGACGGGTAACTTCTAGTCTTTTCTCTACCTTTCGATCCTGACCTTCACCTTCCACTTGTCACTCTAACGGATGGATCACATTCATGTGTTCTTGAGTCGAGCCTGATTGTGCCCCTCCATATTCCTTTGACATCGATCTTGAGTTTACAAATTTCTCTTTTAATTTGATGTACATTAGCGAAGTTAACCCAGGCACTTAAGTGGTATATCTCATTCTTTCCTAATTTTTGTCTCTTTCGGGATCTTATAGCTGGCAGTTATTGGTAGGCGGGTGATGCAGGGTTTATACTTCCTTGATCCTACCGGTCCAAGACATTGCATGTTCTAGAATCACTCGCCATTTGAGACACATTCTTGGGTTGGAATTAAATCTTTAGCTGCCATTATTAAAAATTGTGTCCTCGATTTTAGGTTGCTATCCTTAGATTGTGAGTTTTGTCGATTTACCGCATCATCGCCTTAGTTATAGTCTGAGAGTCGATAAGCGGTAGTGCTCCTTTTGAGTTAGTCCATTCATATGTGCAGGGTGCATTGCCCGGGTTGGCCTTCTAATAGTTCGATGCTGTCACTTTTGTTGATGATTATTCCTGCCAGACCACTTGGTTATATTAAATGAAAACCTCTCAGTTGTTTCTCATTTCCGTGCCTTTAATCATTTGATTCATGCTGGATTTCATGTTTGTATGTTCCAAAATATGAAGTGATGATGCAAGAATATATTTAGAACAATTCCAGTCCTTCGTAGCACAACCATCCTTATTAAGACTTCTTATTGTACACACTTGAAATAGAGGTTGTTAGAGAAAAAATACGACCTCCTTGAAGCTGCCAAAGCTCTATTATTTGGATCATGTGCCAAAGCATTTTATGGAGTTGATCTTGTTTCCTGACTTGCTTTTTATTAGCCGGATCGCTTCATCGGTCTTGAATTGGGACACTCCGTATCACATCCTTTTCCCAAATAAACCTCTAACACAATAGAGCCTCAAATATTGGATATTTTGTGTTTGTTGAGATGTCGTCTCGTGTCTAAACTTGACCATAAATCTTTATAAATGTATCTTTCCTTAGTTCCAGTTTCAGAAAAGGGTGTCAGTGTTACCCTAGTCTTCGTAGGTACCTTGTAGTTTTATGGATGTCAGTTTTTGAGAATATCCACTCTCTTCACCCAGGCCACTAGTCAAGGGAGCGAGATGACCTTCTAGTGTATACTATTGCATATATGGCCCCTCTGTTCTGCTTTCATAATTAAATGACCCCTCTGTTCTGCTGCTCCGATGAAGTATCTATCTTTCAGGTCTACACTCGGCCTTAGAACCCACCAGTCTACAGTCCTCCATGTTTGTAGACATCATATCCCAGGCTCTGAGTGATCTCACCTTGCTCTTCAGCAAGGGTGAAGCGTGGGTGTATTTCATCCAGAGTTCCTCGTTACTACTAACGGGTTAAATATTGTAGTTAATTTCTTTTATTATGCTTTGGACTCCTATTTCATTTGCTAACGCTTTTCAAAGCACTATAGCCACTGAATTGGTGTGGTGCTGTGATAGGAGATGGACCTCCTGGAATGGAGATAGTGTGGGTTCAGTACAGCCCCACCTCTTTGAGAAGAAAACCGTGAATCGTTTGGGTCTTCGCGGTCAAAGTTCTTCGGATAAGTTAGGTTTGCCCAATTGAAAACACGACTTGTGGTGAAAGGTATCTTTCGGACTTATGGTGTGGGCCCATTACATTTTCCCACTGGCTGCTAAGATGACATACATTCGGCTTTTTTATTTCCCCGGCTTCCACTCTGTTGGGATCTTCTGAAGCGTCATTAAAACGTCTTTCTTCATGGCAGTGATCACGGGGAGGAGGTGTATGAAGCAACCTTCCGGGGTTTGTTGCTCAAAGGGAGATTAGGAAGGTTGTCACCTTCGAAGATGGGCCTATGGCTTGATGAGTCCCATTGTTTGCTTGGTTGATGATTCAACCCCAGCGGTTGAAAGTAGCTGTGAAAAGTAAATCGACCATTCATCTTCTCTGCAGGAACTCGATTCGGGTATCATTTTCTTGTAATTGGTATGTGAGGGATGCTTATTGTTATCCTTTGGGAGTGACTCTAAGAAGGATCTCATCCCTTAGTGCTTCTTCCCACGATCAGTTTCTCTAAAGACCTGTGAAGACCTTAGATATTTCTTAGGTGTTGAAGTGTCCCCGAGTAAATGGCGCTGGAGATCTTCTTATCTCATGAAAGGAAATATGTGCTTGATTTATTATACTGGGATGGAAGGTGGGAGCAAAGTCATGTGGTTCCTTTATGGCTCTAGGGCTTACCTTACTAGAAAGCGAGGTTGTTTGAGGATCCACAGAGATATAGAAGACTAGTTTAGGAAGCGAGAGCTACTGCCATAGTAACTTCGTCACGATATTGCACCCTCGTTCAGTGTTGTAGAATCAACCATGTCTTCCATTGTGACAATTGGGCAACTATAGAATATATTCCATGTTACTTGAAAGGAGCTCCAGGGCGAGGCATACATACCAAGCAATGTAACCTGGGCCTGTCAGAGGTTGGATACTTTACAGAAGATGCTAATTTTAGTAGTCGAAGGAAGGCTAGATCCACATGGATTCGCTGTGTTTTTGTTGAGTGGAAAATGATATATTTGGAAGAGTAAAGAAACAAAGGGTTGTTTCGTTCAAGTCTGGGGAAGTGGAATATGAAACAATGGCGCGGTCCAGGTGTGTGAAATCATGTGGCTTCATGATCTTGATGGAAGTAGGCGTATAGTGTGGTCTGTGAAACTTTGGTGGTGATAACCAGGGTACGCGCCATTGCCTCGATCCTTTTATGTTCATGACAGACTAAGCATGTGGATTAGTGCCTTGATTCTGAGGAAAATATGGCTTCGTTTGATTTCTACGGATGAATGAGAAGAGCAGGTTGGGTGATATTTTCATAAAGGCTCTAAGTAGAGGATCAGATTTAAGTATTTATGTAGAACAGGTGTTGATTAAGCGTATCTCTGACAGAAGTGTTAACATATAAGTTGTAACTAGTTAGAAACTTAACATATAGAGTTGTAACTAGTTAGAAATCCTAATACTATGTGGGGTTTACTATGAATTGGAAATATAACATGTAGAGAGTTACCAATAGATTAGAAAATATAGACTATCCCTCTGTATATATACACATGTTAATTCAATGAAAAATACAAGAATTCTTTCACTCCAATTCTCTCTTAGTTTGTTTCTGCAATAACCATAGTTTGCAAGGAGACAACCTTTGTAACACAAATCATCCATGAATTATGCATTTCTACTTGAGGAAAGCCATGTAAAAACCTGATAAGTCATTAATTTTCCGGCAGTTTCTTTGTTTCAGTTCCTTGTCCCTTCAGTTAAAATAACCTCATACCTGGAATAACTCACTTTGAATCCCTGATTTGTAAAGTCATCTCCTTTCCACCTCCCTAATACCTATACACCCAGAAGAATTCAAAAGTCATTAAAAACACAAACACAACATTCCTGTGAATGATTCATAGAAAAAACTTACAATGCCAGCCTCATCTTTTCCCACACTTTGACTGAAACTCACAGTGATTCCCTCACTTAAGTCTCTCTATTCTGGCTCAGCTGTAAAAACTCAAATTGTATCTACAAGTACAAGTACATAATTATGAAACCAAAAAAAATTGAAACCAAATCAGAAATCAAACAAGCCCATAACCTAAATCATCAAAACTTTATTTATCCTTTAAACAATGAAACCCAATTCACAAAATCTTCAAACTTTTCAATCATATTCAGACCAGTTAAATCGGTTTTTGATTCTGGGAAGCCTAAGCATAAGCTAGAAAAGAGAAAGAGATTTATACAAGCTTATATGTGAGTATCAGCAGTCTTCTCTAACATGGAGGAAGTCTGGCATCTGGGATGCCAACCAGATTCCAACATCATTTGGAGCAGTCTGTCATAAAGCAGATCAGCATTCTGAATCACCTGCGGCTTTCGGTGTAAAGTTCAGGTCTGACCAGTCCCCACTGCAAACCACACACATTTCCCCAGACCCACAGCTCCCTCATCACATCCACCTCCTCTCCCTCTTCTCCTCAACACCTCGAGCACCTTCTTCAGCTCCAGGCTACAGAGCAATGTCATTCTCCCTCATGAATTGTAATCAGTGGGAGAGATTACAGGAAGCATCCTCCCAACTTGGAATTGGAACACCAACCACTCTCCATTTTCTCTCAATGGAATGCTTCTCATGAAAGGGTGAAGAAGAAGTAATAAAGTGAGGAAACAAACGGGTTGCCCACAGGTCTTATCTTCCGAAATGGGATGAAACGGAACAGAAGAAAAACCGAGACTCTACTCACAAGAGCCATTGACACAGATAAAGGGAAAGAAGTACTCATTTGTACAAAAACAGACTGCGGAAGTATGTGCGTGTTTAAATCCCAGAAGGATGGGTTGATAAGTTGATTTGGATTGTGAGTTTTGGTGAAGGTGAGAAGGCAAGTGTGGCCTTTTGCTCTTTGGGGTAGCTTTTTGGCCTTTGAAGAGGGACAATATCGTGTGTTTTAGGAATGGATGGTTTCGGGGCTTTAGAAAAGACAGTAGTCCAATTGTAAACTTTTGTGCAGAGAGTATATTTTGGTTTATAATATGCGTAGGAAGAGAATACTCAAGCTTTTCCTAGGTTTTCCTGTTTACGTTCTGTCAGAACTTGGATTAGGCTTATGTTTATTTAAGTGTTAACATGAGAATTAAAAAGTCTATAACCTCTTTATCACACAATGGGACTTACAAGGAGGTGGGTCTAACCCCCTTTAACATAATTAAGGCCCATGTTTAGTGATTTTTTTCTTTCCCAATTATTTTCTTTACATATTGTAGCGTGTGTTTGGATCATGAGAATAAAAATGTGGAATGAGATGTCATTAACTCTTCCTTATTTCATGGAAATAAATGACTAATTAAAGAAATTAAGTGCATAGTGAAGGATTTGGATTCTTTGTACACTGTGATATTTTGATTTACTTTTTTTTTATATAATTGTTCCTCTTCTCCTTAAAAACATAAAACTAAAATTATTATTTTACCTATAACCTTTTATTTGTAAACCCACAATTCCATAATTAGTAATTTGAAAATTTTATGACTATCATGATTGAAAATCAAGAATTGTCTTTAAGTGTTTTGATTTTTTATTTACTCTTTTATTTGTGAGGAAGAAATACATTAACATTTTATTTATCAAATTAAATTTTATAAATGTGATAACACTTTTCCAAATCTGTTAATATGAAAACTATGCTTGATAACTATTATAACCAATTTTGAAAATGCTTCTAAAATTATTTATATAATACTAAAAATAAGTTTAATTTCAATTTTTATTTTTAATCCACATGACTATAGTATTTTAAAAAATGCTTTAAGCAACAGTAAAAGATAATTAAATATTTATCTAACAATAATGACATTTTTTAAAAAAGTTCTAAAGAAAAGACCATTTGGAATGGAAAAAGGAAAAAACAATTTGGGACCAAAACGTTTTTTAAATAAATTTATTTTTCTTTAGAAGAAAAATGAAATAAGGTGTTAAATCATGGTATGAGTAATATTATCAGTTTTTACTTTTCCTTCCAAATTCTAAATGCCCCTTAAATAGTAGAATGATAAAATTATTTTCATGTAAGATTAAACTAATCCAAATCTAGAATGAATCTGTGATGGCTGATTTTATTCATGAGAAATAAACGAAGGATACTTCATTCTCATTCATCATTGCAAATAACAAGCAAACTATACTTAAGTTCTACTGGACTTATATATTAAGAAGGGTACAAAGAGCCACTGCTCACAATATCGATAAGTCTTCAATTTAATATGGTAATAATAAATAAAATCGAATAAAGCAAAGCCCGGATTTATAATTAGTTCGGCACATTCTCATCACTTCTCTGTGTATTCGATGAGTTGCCCAGTGTGACGCTAACGAACTTCTTTTACACTTGGATTATGGCTCTGGCGCTTGTGAGGTCCCATTGATCACTCATCAGCTGTGGATTACTAGTGAATATCAATGTGATGCTTTACAATCCTTGTCCCATTCACAAGGATTACAATCACTTTGTCACTATCTCGAATCGGGTTATACAGACAAATGGCGCAGGAAAGAAACCCTGACCAAAACAATGGCGAGAAACCAGCGAGTGTGATGTCGCGACATAATTTTCTAGCATCGATGTCACGACAATGTCATGACTATAAAAGCCACTGGCTTGCTATCAAATGTCTTAAACAGCTATTCGACCTCCGGGCACTCTCCCTTATTGATGTGCGTCTTCAGCGACATTAGGCCTCACGTCGATGTTGCGACCATGTAAGCGACATCGAACACTCTGCTCTGTCGATCTTCGCGGCATGGCGCGTACATGTCCGTCTTAACGGCTCATCGCGGCATGGTACTCGCTTATCCGTGTTTCAACATCGACAGCGAGGCACTTTGCCTCGTCGATGTTGCGATGATCACTGTTTATTAGGCACTCTTGCCTACCACAGCCGCGAGGACTACACCAAAACCCATGCGCACAATATAAAAAGTTCGACCCTCAGGACTTAATATAATACATTAAAATATGTAAGACTATAATGAAAATAATGCATGGAGTTCGATTCAGAAATAACTTTTATCAATTTGCGTGTCTGGGAACAGTTTGTTTCCAAATCTTACAAAAATGGTGTTAAAGCCACAACTGGAGCTTTCTTCACAATTCGGCCTCTCATGAGCCCATCTGGGTGTACTTCACCTTTTGAAATGTTTTTCTCATATAAGGTGAGTCACTAAATAGAGAATAATTACACGCAAGGATTCATATAACTGAAAATCGCGTGCAATCGTATTTCACCTTTCATTACTCACAACCAACCAAAGATATGCAATCACTAGGTTGGAATTCTATATCTGTACCATGAAATGAGATGAGATTTCGATCATGTATAGAGTCCTTAGGCTCCTATCACTCAATGCGTGATAAATCCATCATTCTAGATTACGTCAATGATCATTTTACAAAACTCAGAAATTCATTTTTGTTTTAAACCAAAACTTTTGGATGTTACATATCGATGATCATTTATGCATAAAAACTCATGTGTCTTTTGAGAGTGGCAATTTTCAGTGTTACGCGAGCCTTTTCTGAATGCCTTGCTGGTATTTCATGTGGAATTATGTCTAACCACCTCTTGGGTCTTTCCACGGGATTTGTCCTACCCCATGCTACTCGACACAAGTTTTCTTTACCTTTGTTCGATGGTGCAACTGCAATTGGAACTTATCCATGATCGAGGCCCGCAATCAAGCTCAAACCCCAACATTGATTGCTCAACCAATGCACTCTGCCGTTCTAATGCGATGTAGCGTTGCATATGCAGTACAATCGTCATTGCATGTTATATCATGCCATGTATAATAAATGCTACAGAGACAACTCAAAGCTACCACGATTCATCATGTGTCATGGACAATTATCTTAATTGCATATGGTTTCCATAAAACCACATTGATAACAATATGTTTAAACACATATATCAACATCAGCATTTGTCAAACAACTACAAACATCATTCAAATCAAGCAATGAAATGCCTTCAAAACGGTCCACAATTTGGGACCTCGAAAATCCGCCTTTAATAGGCCACAAATCAATCCCACACACGCCATAGACCAATCAGGTTAAAGCCATAGTAGCGAAAAACTAACCAACTTGCTCGCCAGCAGGTGTGTGACCATAAGCGTCTATTTAGGTATGGCATTAAATGGGGACACATGCCGACCCAGATTGTTATTCGAAGAATAAAAATCAAACATGAAGCGATGCGTGATTGTCCGGCGGTCCAAACATTTCTTAAATTGGCCCGAGGTTGAAGTGAAACCAAACGACACCGTAGCTCTTAGGAATTAACCAAAGTGACGCCATACCAGGTGTAATGGGGTTGAGGCCTCAGAGACATACTAACTTTCGAAAATTCGATTTCCCCATTTTCCTCATTTGGATATTGGTGAATCTGTCGATTTTGGTACATGTGTAGCCCTCGGTAGTAGATGAAACTTTAACTGCCGACCTTGAATTCCGACCAATGAACTCATAGATGCGAGAAAGAGTCTGGATCTTAACTTCTCTTTTCCCTCTCTCTCTATGGTCAACCTATGAAAATCTTATTGTCTGCAATTATCCTTTAGCACTATTTACAATTCACTAGAGGTGTAGTTCACATTGTGCCACATGTCTCCATTGCCCTGATCTTGTTTGAGTCGATTTTATCGAAACTGACTTTATTTAGTCTAGGTTTAAGTTTGATTATTTCATATAAAAATTGTTCTGAAATTGTTCCCAAATCTTCAAAGATTTTCTCACAAACCACGATTTTTGGGTTTCCTCGATATCTATCGTCTCGAGAATCGTGAAAATTTGACTATCTCGGAATTCGACGAAATTTGACTAGTTAATTAGAACTCGCAAGACAAATCCAACGGTGATGTTCGTTTTGCCATCTGAGATCTAGAAAATTTATGGTTTCTCTTTACTGTTGCACAGATTCTGGATTTCAGAGATGTTCGAATTACCTCGGTTTACATTCTTCCCCCTTAACGAAATTTAGTCCGGGATTCACGCACCACTCTACACCGTTCGATCGCCGCCATGAGGATCATTCGGCCGGGCGATAAACAATAAAGCTATCAAATGGAGAAGCAATGTTCGCGCGCTGTGTCTTCACGTTCCCATGTTACCTCCTCATCTGCGATCGCGTCATAACATTCACTAGTCTCGCGATCTTGCCTCGTAGTACTGATCCACGGCTATCCGCGATCATCATGGATCACTTCTCGAAGGTCCGTAAATCAACAACCGAAACCCTCGATCCATTATGATTAAGGTCGGATGTGGGTATACTTGGAGCATGAGACATGAATCGACGCGATTAAATGGTAGCTTGGCGGTAATACCAGCGGTAAATGAGATTTATGCTTACCCTCGAGATACCTCGAGCCCGATATACTCAAACGATAACTTTCCTTGCTGAGATCAACTACTCCTATCTTAGGCATCACCTTTGAGGGCTGTAGTCCCCGCTAGAGCTCTGGAGTCTGTGCCATCTGACCGATGAGCTCTTGCTAACTTTGAAGTAGTGAAAGATAGTGCATTATCAATTCCACCTTCTCAAAGTGTCTGCAACCAATTGGACTCGTAGTAGGTTTCTCTCCAAACTCAGTCGACAAACTGAGATCGACGCGACCTCCCCATATAATGCCTCATAGGGTGCTATACGTGTACTCACTATAACTATTGTTCGGAGGAATTCAACCAAGTGTAAATGCTCTTCAAACATATGAGTTCAGGGATGCATCTTTGGGCTTGTGTTCTCAAAGTTGGATAATCCTCATTGACAATATACGGGGGATTAAAAAGTTATTATTCATCATCAGTTGTGTCTCCATGGCTCTTGAAACTCATTACAAAATGATTTGGCAAACTAGGGATCTGATCGATACTTCTTCGGATATTAACACTCCATTCAGCGGACTATCAGTATATATCTGACTGTGAGTTCCTCGGTGGTCGTCTTTGTGAAAAAGGTATTTTGACTTAGTGAATTCTATATCACCGATACAAACTGTGCCCTCGCACGTAAAAATTGGCGTTTGAGTCAAGTCATGATGACAAGTTCCACTTCCACTCATCTGGTCTGGTGTCTCGTGTTGATTGCTTAGCCCAACATTTGACCATGTGAGGACATGTGGGCGATCTCAACATCATTTGTTAGTATATAGTTAATGCTAGTGACAAAGATCATGATACATCTTAGTACCACGAAATGACGAGAGCAGTGGAACCCGGGGATCTGCCTCGGATCGTCAATTTGGGAATAACGATGAGTCCGCTATAAAGACTACCATCAGTGTGAATATTGCCGTCGCATATGCCAATCGTACCAGGACCGATGGACAATATCTCTGTCATCTGTCCCTAAGATTCAGTCACTCTGCGTGGAAGCGCAAGCCCTTCAAACTCCCCAAAGTACGAACAGATAACTGTCATGGTAGAAGCCATCTCGGTCATGATCATTTATATACCCAGAACTACTGGCTAACCTCTGAAATGATTTTCATTTTGAGTGCGTCAGGCGCGCACGGCTTGCCTTCTGGGATGTTGTGAAGCAAAATCATAGTGGTCTCCATCCACTTGCGTTGCCTCATGTTGAGTCCCGATTATTAGAAATACATTTCAGTTACGTGGTCAACACCTTGAATTATTCATATATAGATGAGTGGCGTGACCTTTAAAAATGAAGATAATGGTGCTCAACTCCGTGTGTGCTGGGTAACTCTACTTCATTGGTTCTTTAACGCTGGGCGTGACCACATTCCCTCTTGAGATTGCATCAAAACCACATCAGTTAATCGCCGGGACATCAGAATACGTAGCCACCTCGTCCCTCAAACAGGCTCTTCACGAATTGACGCGATATAGAACAAATCCATCGGAGGTACATTCATGAATGAACCTTAAGATGTTCTATGATCCTAAAGGCATTCATTATCTCAGATTATTGAGCAGTTACTTGACTCATAATTACCTCAACCTTTTCATACGAAGTTAAATAGACTGGGTTGGTTTGGAAAAACCTCACGTTTAGTAATAAATATAGTCTAATGACACTTTGAACTACGTTTTCCTGTGTTTTTATAATTAAGCGTTCATCTATAATTAAAACGTTGTCTTATATTATCTTTTAATATGGAAAGAAACCCCATTTTTAATTAAGCCAGTGAATCTTATATTATCTTATGTATAAAAAGACCGTTAGTAAGCAGTAGTCTTATATTATATTATAATATAAAAGACTCAGTTTTAATATTAGTCATATATTGTCTTATCATTATTTATAATTAAAAAAGACTACAGGTCTTATTTAAGACGTAGTTAATATCAAACACAAAAGTGATTTGTTTTCTCTCCCAATTAAGGGCTGCAATTAACTTTTATCCTTACTACAAATTTTTATGTTTCTATTTAAAAAACCCTCTTTTAAAGGCACCTGTATTTCACCTTAATACAACTGGCATTTGAATAAAAAAAATTATTTATTTTCTCTCCTAACTAAGAATGGTGTTTGTCATTTTCCTAAATAAATTTACTCATTTTTCTTAAAAATCCTCTCTTTTAGAAACCACTCTCTTATCATATATATATTATTTGAAAGAGAGAAAAGAAATTGTTTATTTTCTCTCCTAGTCAGAATGTTAGCCTATAATCACATATAGAAAAAGGTTTTAATGACAGATATGATTTATTTATATGTGATATCTGAGGTCATTCTTAAGTTATTAATGTTTAAACAACTACCGCCACTTGAAACCTTTTGGATGTTGCCTTTGTATTGAGTTCAATTTAGAGAACAATGGTATTAGTGACATAATATGAAACACGCCAACCAAATATTTTAGGGTCAGTTAGGTGATAAGCTAAATGTTTTATTAACATAACTTAACATTAATTTATAAATTAAGGTAAAAAACTCACAAATAACATGCAAAGGAGCCACTTAGCTTCCCTTAACATTGTCTCAAGCTAACACATCTAATTTCCTCTTTTAAAACCACAGTTCAAAGTTGAGGTATCAAATCATTAATTGGAGAATCTTGTGGCATATCGTCTCAAATATCTCTGTCTTAGTAACTTGGATACATTATCAAATGACATGAAATATATTAAATTAGAATTTCAAATTTAATAACTTTTAAAATTATCATCAAAATCAATATAATAACATGAATTAATAAATGAATGAAAGAAACATTATTTTATATTAATTAAAGCATAATTGGATAATTTAAAAAATTTGATTATCATCTCAAGCTAAGTATAAAGCCAAAAATTGATTAAATTTTATTTTTATGATATATTTATTCCATTTAATGTTATTCTGTTTCGAATCTGTGCCAAATCCTCGATATAGTTTTGCCACAGGCTATCATTTCAAATCAAAACTGTGAAAAATTTATTGTTTTTATTTCGTTTGAATCAATCTGTTTAAATAAATATATCTTTTAATACTTTTTTTTATTCTTTACATGTCTCTGCCATTCCTCTTACCCCACCCTTTCTCTCTCTCACAGGTCCTCTCCCACAAAATCATCTTTCAGTACCCACCGTCATCACTCTCTTTATCCTTACTTTTCTTTCGCTCTCATTTACCTCCACTTTCTCTTTCAATGATCTATCGTTGATGGAGTTGAATTATGATTGTTTATAATATGTGGGAAACTGAACCACTGGCGCAATTAAGTTCAACAATGCATACCCTAAATGGTTTGTTTTGAACCGGTTTTATTAAAATTTTCAATGGATGTTTCAGGCGGAGTGACGCTGATTGATTTAAGGTTAGGTTCGATTTTGTTGTTTAATATTTATAGTGATTATGTGGTATCTTCAGTAGTTTAAAAATGACTCGTTTGAATCTAAATTATAAACGTAGAACAAATGAGAATGTTGATTTGGATTTTGTTGCTGGTCTTATTATTTTAGTATTTTGAGATTAATTTTTCTCGTGATGCCGATTCTGGTGAGCAATTTTGAAAATCGAAATTCAGCAATAAGATACAGGAAATCTTGCTGTCGGAAAAACTCATCCTCTGGACTAATTCGCCATAACCATGGCTCCTCATTCCCCTTATAAGCAAATTAGTGAACTTTCTCCACACATGATCATGCTGTCTCTTGTACCTTTCTCTGCCTGAACATTTATACAGATTTGATTACCTTGAATCCATTATATGAAGATTCCCTAGTCTATATCTATTAAACTATAGCAGCAGGATTCTAGTGCTTTGTAGATTTTACATGCATTTAATATGTACAAAACAAGATCCACACCATTAGCTTTGATTTTCATTGAATACATGGAATCATGGAATACAGAATTTCTGATCAGCATGGCCTTGTTGGATCTTGTAAACACTGATAAATGAGTTCTTACATTCAGTGTTTGACTGATTTTGAAAGACTGTACCAGAAGTATGAATCTTATAGTATTCTTCTTTGGCATTGTGTTTCTTATATTGTAGTTTCAGAGACAATGCATAATAATTTCATTATTACATTAATTTCTTTCCAAAAACAAGGCAATATGTTCAAAACTCTACGTAATTTTTGTATTTCACCTTGTTCTTATGGTGAAAATGGATTACATTGCATTGGAAGCTGATATAAAATGTGTTTTGATTGTGAGTGGTAGGTTTGATCCACATATAACCATTTTTTATCGAATAAATCATATATAAAACTATCAAAGATCATTCCGAAATTATGATATGGAGTTATTATGGAGCAGTTCCAAAACCATTTTTCTTTATTATTTACTATAACATACTTAGAGGCATAATAATTTGTATAATATATATATATATATATATTCTCCTATATGCTCTCTTATATATATATATATATATATATATATCATACTATATACTATATATATATATCACGATTACTTTTATTTACCTTTACTATTTGGTTGTAGATGGTTGATTCACCACAGGCACTTAGAAAATGGTAAAAAAAGTGAATAAATCAAGAAAAATTGAACCAGTAAAGTTATTATTTATCTTTTTAATTTACTTGTCATCTTTTTAATTTTTACTTATATATGTTGATAATTAATTGGTTTATGAATATAAAATCATTTATATTTATTGATTTGATGCTGATTACAAGTATTTGCGAATTTAACGGACTAAATAAGTCCTTGGTACTTTCTTGTGACGTTCAAAGATGGAGATCATTCTGGAAGAACTTTTTGAATCCCTCTTCAAAAAAATTTGACCATGGTTTCCTTACAGTAATCATGCGCCATCTAATAGAATAGAAAGTTCAGCGATATATGATGGTTGATCATCTATTTTCAATCAGTATGAGCTCAAATTACAAGCGATATGGACATGGCCTTTGCGCTATGTAATGTTGGAAGATAAGTGCTTCACCTTAAATCTGAAGAATATTATAATAATAGGTAGCTATCATCTTGTTCAGGAAATGGTTAGGCGACTGAAGTCTCATTACAGTCTGTCAGGAAAATTCGTTGACTGTTCAGTGATCTGGCGCCCTTCCTCTGGTTATGTGGTTCCTAAGCTTTTGTTTGATCTGGTCTTAACTTTAGAAACAATATGGGTGGAGGCGTGAGATCTTGAGTTTCAATGAGCTATTATGGCTTTTTGGGGTGATGTTCAAGAGAGAAATTTGATGCCAACATCAATGCTATAGGCTCAGACATTGTGGTACTGAGATACAAATATGAAAAAATATCTCCAAATGATTGTTTATTATGAGAAGGCGGCAGGATGTTGATGTGTCGAATTGTTGAATCAAGATGAAGAACCTGGGATCCAATAATCCAAAGTAGGCATCTTAAGCAAAGAGTTATGCTAATTATTCCCCCGATACCGGGTTGGAAAATGTATGGTACTCATCAAATATCAGATTTGTTATGGCATTCTGATGAAAGGAAGAAGTTGTCGGAAATTCGCGTTGACATCAGTGGATGTAGCATCATGAAATAATAGATATATATTAGCCTATTTTCGCATACCGACCACGAAATCTCAGTTGCACCCCGAGATGGATAATCACTACAAACTCCTTAAATTAGTCGTCATTTGGCTGTCATGCCCTTTTCGTCCCACGCACCATGCGTTGTATAGAAGCGAAGAATTGATATTCTTATATTGATATGGTCTAAATGTTAAATAGTATTGGCATCTTACTATATATGAAGCTAATTAAAATGCTGGATATCGATGTTGAAGTTTGTTCTCTTCTGAAATTATTTCCACTAAAGGCCATTCTACTGGACGATAAATGATTTTTCACGCGTCATGGAAATTTAAATTGTTTGCGGTGTTAAGGAGTTATTTGGCTTGCCAATTTATTACTGTCACGAGTGTATGCTTACGAAACGATCGGAAATGTGTCTGAGTCCATGGAGATTTTTTTCGAGAAAATAATCCATATAGAAAGCAAAGAAGACATTTAATGGTTATAAGGGTTTGATGTTGAACTGGAAAGCCCAGCTGAAGCAGAGAGATTACAAAGACCAGAAATCGTAATTCTATAATACCATGGAAAAACAAGCAAATACAGTACCATGTTGAATTCAAGAAGGACCAGTTCGAGAAATAAGGAGTCTGAGTTGCATGGAAAAAATTCTGATATTTTTTATCGCAGTGTTGGATTTCTTCATATACGTCTCTTATCTTAGATGTGATCATATTAGAAGCGATGTGTGAGAATAATGGGACACTTCTTGATACCCTGGAAGTCGAGAGGACGGACTAGCGATCTGTTTGGATTTGTGGTAAATCTGGAATTCAGTGTTTCCCTTAAAACCAGTGGTAGGTTAGAGAAAAAGAAAGGGACATGTCTTTGAAAGAATCAGGGTGTGCGAGATCCTTATCGCGCCAGGTTCACGATGAATCACATAACAAGAGTTGTGTTTCTATGGAAGTTGGCTTTATGACTCGTCATGACTCCACGTACGATCCAACAAATTCTTTATTATGATTCAAAGGATTATTGAATAGGAACGCAGGATCCACGATAACTAGACTAAGTTTGTCTTCAAATGCACTTGTTGAGACCTTGGATGCTGCGATGGTTTGTTCTGGAAGAACCTTGAACCATTATGTTGGAGAAAGGATTATCATCTTCGTTTTTTTCAGCCTGTCGTTCATTTGCGGTATTACCTGCGCTTGATCCATTTATGTGTTGATCCATAATTTCGAATCGATTATCTTTTGAAAATTCATGGTGATCTCAAAGGATATATCTTAATGCGCCAATGGCGAAGGTTGCATTAAGTATGTTATATTGTGAAGAAGACATGAATCATTGTTGAATTACTTGTAAATGTAGCAGTTGGATCATGGGCTGAAATGAGTGTAGATATTATTATTAGGAAAACCGCTCTAGTTCCCATGTATTTAGTTGATGTGAAAGAGTTAAATAAACATTTTATGTATTTAGGCTAACTTTGAAATTCAGCCTAGAATGATTCAAACCCATCACGTATTATTTAGAATTCTATAAATGTTCTGTGTTAAGTATGTGGTCGCAATTGAATAAATTTTCTTATCTGACATGGAAAAATTGAAGCTAATCAAAATAAAAACAAGACAAAAGTGACCAGGTGTTTATAATCGCGTTTATAAAATTAGTTAAAAGTGATATCCTGTTATATGTATCTTACTGGAGATCATCATTGTTTATATGCTATTTTTACGTGAATCCCAAACCGATGTAGATTGCATTTGAGATTAGAATCAGTAACATAATTTACGATCTGTTGGTGGATATCTAATGGACCCCAACTGATGATGGATCAGTGGTCATCTTCTCAAACCAGTTCAATTCACTAAACGTGATGGCTAGATGTATTCGAAATGACCGATATCTTACTAAGCGCAAAACAGATAGTGTCAGCAGAACAGATCGATGATTTCGACGCAATATTTTTATGAGGTTCATTGAGATATGTAGAACTTGATTGTATTAGTTGGGTGGTAGTTTTAAGTGTCAATGGGTTTGAGCTCTGATGGAGTTAGAAACGAGATGGATGCACGTTGGTTGATCTTACCAAAATCGAATATAAATTGATTCTTTTATTTTGTCTACTCATGCCCGGCAAATTATTTTATGAGTGAAATGATCGACGAGCCTGAATTGGATTCCAAACTCCAAGGCACATGTTTAATGGTTATTCAAATGATGAGTTAGATGATCAAATGTTATGAAACATTGTGTTATAGGATCATCTGCACGATGTCTGAGTCTTTTGATATTATGGATGATTCTCAACTACCTTATGTTGGGATGATAGTGAGAGGTACTTGGATTACTATTCATTAACATGAAATATTGTGCTTTGTTAATGTTATATTAAACTATTTTATTAAAAACTTTTTATTGTATTTATTTTATATATTATGGTTTTTATTAAATAATTATAATTTGCTCCTTATTTATCACAATTCATGAATGCAATAGAACCTAGGCAATAGAAAAGAGTCAAGAAAAGGGGTCTAACCATTATAAGTGGCAAAAACTGAGTCTCATGGAAAATAAAAAGAGGTGACTTCGATGAAAGAGGACGAGTCTGGGAGAGGTTAATATGGAAATACAAAGTTATCTGATTATTGTTGCCAAAACCCTTATACCTGTGTTTGAAAATTGACTTTCAGTTCTGAGAAGGTGGAAAAACAAAATTTGGTTAAATATGGGTGGTTTTCTTAATTTTTAATTGAATTTTGATATCGTGGTAATATCTTATGTATTTCTATGTTTGTAGAAAACTTATAATGTATGCCGATTAGGAAGGAAAAACATGTTTGTCATGCACTTACTTACAAAAATGGAGACAATTTCGAGATTCTAAATTGTGGGGACAAGGATGAATCCATTAGGATGATGTTGCTGTTGACAAGCCTCTAGAACTATCCATTCATAAAAAAGTGCTTGGAATGCCTTTGTGATGAGTATAGTTCTCCGAGTGAGATGGGTAAGTTTTAAGTGAAGAAACAAAAAGCGATAGTATCGACATCATTCATCATCGGCATGGTTGTTAATGTGGAAGAAAGATAGTAAAGTGTTGAATATTTAGTTCTTACATCATTGAGTAATTATTAGCTGTTTTATTTAAAAATATTTGTTGTCTAATAGTATAGAAAAAAGAGATGGGCATCTGATAGAAGACATTAGACGAAGTGTTGTAGAAAGTTGTTTATTCAAAGAGTGATGGATTACGATAGTGAAGTCATCAAATTACATACACACAGAAGATTGTATATAAATATGTTATTATTAATTTTAATGACTAATTTATAGATTCTTTTCTTCCTATTATGGTTGATTTTGTCTATGTATAGATGAATATACAATGAAGGTGAAAGATAAAATCGATACAGAATCAAAGGGACAAAAAAAACATACTAGAGGAATGACATTGGGAAATGTAGAGACATAGTGAGTCGATAAAGGGTGTTTGAGGCGCCGTTCGCTGCCGGCCTGTTTCGATGCTGAAAGAACAAAACAAGCGAACTCTTACAACTTGTTGTTGAAGGTAAAAAATGAACCAGCAACGAGAGAAGATGCTAAGAGAAGAAGAAAATCATTCTTGATCAGCTCATCAACTATAGAAATACAAAGTTAAGAGAAATTCCTAAAATTGCACCAAATTGCTCAATATGTTTGAGACAAAAAATGAATTTGTTGCTCACATTAAAAACTACATCAAATAAACTTCTTCTTTACTTTTGATACACAAATGATACAAATGTAGAGTGGATTTCCATTGGACAAAGGAAACATTGTATACAAAGGATATGTTAATATTTACTTATCATTGTATGTTTTTGTTTAATTTACTATTTTATATTTTCTAATGTTATTGTTTGAAAAAACCATGCAGAGGTAGCGGTAAGATAGATTACTAACATAATTGGATAACAGTATAGTGATTGGGGAATATGGCGCAAAAACTCTGTTGTACATGGAGTTCCTTTGATTCCTTAATTATAAGTATTATCTATTGATGTTGTTTTGATGATGCTTTCATTTGGCTAATAATTGGTGATGATCTATGAAAGTTAAAGATTTTGTTGGTTCTCCGTTTGCATAGCCTTGATCATTGGAATGTGATGAGTCCAGTTAGAGTCATCATAAACCAACCACTAACATCTCTATGGTATGATTAATTTATAATGATAAACTATTTGTTGTATCGCGTGCATGTAGAGTGAATTTCATTATTATGAGCAGGCTGGATTGTTCATAAATTATAGGTTGGAAAACAAAGAAAATGGTCCATGGAATTTGTCTTATTTTAAAGAATCATTACAAAAGTTTGGAGATACAAATGTGATAATTTACAAGTGTTGGTGTTAGTGTCTTTGATTATGAATGAATTGGTATATTGACAGAAGGTGTAACTCGTCTTTTGCTCAATGAAGATTACTTCTGGTTGTATTGTGCTATATGGGTAATAAGATATTTTTATGTTTTTTTGCATTTCATATGCAATTACATAATATTACAAGTTTCTAATAAAAACTGTGGAATTAGACTAATTTGATTTATCTTAGCTATTTGTACAACTAACTTAAGAAATCAAGCGCTTTCAGCATGTAGCTTCATAGCTTTGTGGTGGATCTCATACCTCTGGTGAGCTATGACGAATAGATTTGATTGCTAAAAGATGAGCGTTGTTGCTGTGGATCAATTATTTCTAGCTCCTTAGAACTTTGGGTAAGTAGTTTTTTTAATGAAAATAGATATTTTTGATATTAAGTTGTTGATTATTGTTATTATATTTATGAAGGGATTACTAGTCCTTGGTATTTGTGGCTGACTCATGGGGACAAAAATTATAGTTTGTGATTCATGGACGTTCAGCGGAACAAAGTGAAAGGTGTTCATTACCATCGTAAGTATTATTTATTTTATTTTATAGTAATTTACTTTTTGGGTAACTTAATGTTTGAGGTCTCATATTAATATCTTCCCATTAAATTAGTGCACTCAAAATATACAATATTAAAACTGAGTGAGTTGCAGAAAGAACATTTGGGAGTCTATTAAAGGTATATTGAAGTTTACACATTCCTTTTTAATAATTCATAAATTAGATCTTATTTGTTTGAGATATTATAAAAACTTGTAAATTCATTTTCAAGTGTCCTAAGCAACCATCGGTGTTGAATGTGGCTGTATAACTAATGTCATGTATATAGAAGAGAAGATCATTGAAAATCATGTCATTCCAGCGGAAAGGTAGTTCATTCTTAACGTCACGATGATTCATATATGGTAGTCTTTTTATGGTTTGGAATTTTATCTTGTTATTAATTCTTTCCACTGAGTAACTTATCTTTGTATCACGGTTGAAGAAACTTATAAACAGAAGAGATCGACATTATGGGAAGATAGATTAGTAACGCAAGGCTTCATTTGAAGAAATGTTATGGATGTTTGTTTGCAAAGGCAGTGACAGATATTTTGACATGATAGTATTGTGGATATTTCAGTTCAATATTTTTGTTTTTGGAGTGAAGTATATGTTTGTATGACCAGTTGAATATTATACTACGTTTGGATATAGTCTATTCATAATGAACTACGTTTTCAATAAAAGATGATCTTTTATGCAGGTTGTAAGGTATAGTTAAAAAGTAAAAAAAAATGTAGTCTTTTGTACACAATAAACGTAGTTAAGTAAAAAATATGGATTAAGTAGTTACAACCTAGTTTAAACGTGGTCTTTTATTTTCCTAATAGGCAGTTGAAAGTGACGTAGTCTTTTAGTTATGTTACAATTTTACGATAAAGCGTGGTCGTATGTTTAAAGACCGGTTTTTGACTTCCTTCGATCTAAGCGTGTTCCAGCGATGGGATTTTTAGCATACGCTTTGCTCTCACAAACCTACGGTTTAGAAAGCGACAGATCTATATCTATAAAAGACTCACGTTTTTGAAGCGTAGTCTAATTAAAATTGTTGTAGTGCTAGGTCACGAATACAGCAGAGCCGCTTCACACATTGCCTCGAATCTCACCTCGATAAGCTAAGAATTCACACTTATTAGATTTGGCATCTAAGCTTGATGTTTCCTCGTAGTGCGGAACAATCGCCGTGACCCTCATGTTCTTCCTTGGGCTTGGTGTCAGTGTAGCGTCCCCAAGCCAGCCCGACCAGGTTGGTAGATCAGCTGGGCTCCCGAAGGACCTTGGGTCGAAGCCGTGCTCAAATAGTTTATCAAATACATTTCATTCTCGTTTTTGCAGGCGTTCAGTTGAAGCGGGCGTAGCATTAAACTTATTAACAAAATGCATTTTGCAATAGGGCATTCTGTCTTTCAAAATGATTTACAAAATAGATATTTATAGAGTTCAAATGTTTTGCAAAATCTCAGATTCAAAAGAAACATGACATAGATACAAGTGAGCATACTCACTCGTTCCTTCTTTACTGACTCAACCTCGATCTTGAGTCCGCTTTCAGTCACTATCTCTTTCGGTACACGCATTATGGAAAACAATGCGCTAAGCATTTTCATGCTTAGTGGTTTTTACTAAATCATTGCTAATTTCAGTTTCATAAGTTAAACCATACAATTTATTTAATTCAAATCAATTTGAAATATTTTGGATTATCAATGTCAATACATACATATACTTGTTTATACAATCATTTATAGTTCATTGATCATCCCAAATATACACTTTCATATTCAATAAATCATCATTAATCAGATCTTACCATTTCCGACTCTTTTCATTTCAATTGTAAAACATGCTTTGATTCAATATTTTCACATTCTCAAATCTCTATTCAATTACGCTCATAAATTCAATTCAATTAGGTTTTGCCCTTAGCGAATTTAACTATATTTTAAGTATACGAAGATATCATAATCTAAACACGGTCTGAGCTGTTTGGGGAGTATAAAGTTTATAACATGTCTGATCGGGTTCTTGGTGATTATTAAAAATCAATTAGTGAACACTCTGCAGATCTTGGTCCTATTCTGAAATTTCTGCGTTCAGTGACACATCCCGATACAATCGTTGTGATCTTTGCTATTTTGACTATCGGTATACCAATCTATCATAATACCAAAATAAATGCTTAATAATACATTAGGCGTTTAAATCCTTTATGCGAAAAATGTATTTAATGCGTGCATTTATATAAACGATTCACATTTTCAGCCAATCATTCAATTGTCATATACAGAAGCATTTCAAATCTTTCTCCAAATCAGTTAAATCAATTAATATATTTTTCTTTTGTTTGAATGACTAGTTTAAATGTGACAGAATAGGAAGATGAAACGACCAAAATAAATAAACACAGTTCCAGATCTTCAGATGAAACTTCAATGAGCACCTCCTCGTATCCCTATTCAAATGACAATCCATATTTGTTGAATTTATTAGGAGTTTTTGATGAGGTTTGTCTGCGGAAATGCCCCTTCATACCAAAATTTTACGGGGACATAGGCCATAATTTTCTCATGCTTCCTTCAAGAAAATTTTATCTCTATCTTTATAGCGTTTATTTTTAATGAAATTGGGAATTATCTCATTTGATATCTTTGAAGCTCAGATTCTGACATTTTAATGCCAAAGCGGCATTGGTATGCCCGACTCCTCCCGGTTTACCTCTTGTTATTCCCAGTTTCGGGGAGTGCTCATAATTTATTGTCGTTCCCTTCTAATCATTTGGCTATGGTTTGGGTTTCTTCTCAATTGAATCATCCAATTTAGATCACAGGAAACTCAAGTTATTACATTTTACATCCAGACTATAACAATTACCCTTGAGAATCAATTTGTTCTAACATAGCTCCACTTTGATAGTTTCTGGGCGCTGGGGTAACAATCGCATACACTTCAGTAGTAGTGTTCAGTCTATTTGACTGGCAGATTTTGAATCACTCAGTTTAACGGATGGGTGAACTCAACCTCGCTGGCTGCTATATGTACTGCCCTGAAGAAGCCACTCAACTGGTATGAGCTACGAGAGCTCACCTTTAAGCTCCCGTATTTAAAACCTTAGGCGACAATTTCTCCTGAACCTTCTATGCATTTTTTATACCTATATCTTATGAGTTTCTTTACCAATTGAATCACTTCATTTGGATAGTTATAACTTAATCTATAAGCAAAGCTTAAAGACATGGGTTTTTACAAAATTTTGACAGGATTTCCTTTAAAAACCTCTATGTTTTCCCTTTTTAAACACTAAACAAAGCCAATCCAAACCAATCCCAACCAGCAATGCAAAAACAACACTCAACACAATCCCAAAACTCATTACAACAAAACAAAACTCTTTTTATCCACATTTGGGAGTTTTCAACTAAGCAAAACAAAGGGGTTTGAGTTTATTTTATATTTCTCAAACCTCTTAAATCTTCTCTTCAGAGTTATTATTTGATCTCTTGAAGACAAAGGATGGGAAGCAAACCCAGCAAACTTGATCTCTTTCAAAACCCTAGTTTTTCTCCTTTTCTCATCTCTTCTTCTCCCAAAAATGGGATTTACTCAAATGACCCTAAGACCTGCTGCTTTTGGCCTTTATATCATCATTAAGTGTAAGGCCATGTTTAACCTCCTTCCACTTTAGTCTCATTTCTCATTTTCTACTATTTGGTTTTTTAGATATCACATTCCTCAAAAGGCCTTGTTTAGAACACTGAAATAATTTTGGGTTAGAGTTCACTGAATAAATATAAGCTCTTTCATTCTCTGCATAAATCTACATATTGCATAGACATATAAGCTGTTTACAATTATTTATAGGTCCTCATTTTCTACATTCAGATTTTCTTTTCACTTGGGTAGAATTTTAGTGCTGATCAGATCATTTAGCATATTATATTTGCATGTGGCTCTTAGCCATATAATCATTATTCGATATTCATTTAACAATTTCCCGAAAATACTGAGGTGGCTCAATTTATACCCGAGAATCATATAATAAAATTATAAAAAAAAAAAAATTAGGAGTATTTTTGGCGTTACAATCAAGATGTTATCACTTGAAGACCATGTGGCCCGATCTAGGTAGGGTTTGAGCACCCTGCCATGAATCCATGAATGTCGGCTGGAGCATTAGTCACTCAAAAATAGCATCATTGTGAAATAAATGCCCATATTAAATCTAAAAATATTTGTCTTGAATGCCTTACATCTACCACTAACCTCAATTTATGAGTAAGATCTGAGAGGTCTATCTTGGAGTAGCTTCCCTTTCTCAGCGATCGAATAAATCCTTCGATCCTCGGTAAAGAGTGCCTATTCTTGATAGTAACCTATTCAGCAACGATAGTCTGTAAACTTAAAGTCTTATCCTTGTTCAAATGATGCGGAGCTCCTAAGGTGAAGTCTCAGTCCATCAAAACCCTGATAACAATTCACATAACTAGACTTTTGAGTTCCTCATAACCGGCGAGGCGCCATTATCGCAGAAATTATGAAGAATGGGCGGCGATGCGAGTCTGACAATAGTGAAGTCACATCCCCTACACAGGAATATCGGTAATTCATCTGGAAAAGCGTCTTATACTCTGTACGTGCTTGACCCTTCCATGTCTCACATTGCCCTCGAGAGAGTGAGTTTGCCATCTAACCCGTCAAATAGCCCCACATTTCCATCTCTGGAGTGGAAGTACACGCTGAGTGGCAGTCGTACTTGTCCCCAAACTGCAACCTGAAAATGCTGGCCTTCCACGGCCAGAGGGTGGTTGACTACAAATCAACCCACGAATACAAATTAGTTTGTCGGGTTACCGCTGCTCCATATCAGACAATGATAAGGCGAGGTGCTCGCATGCGGGAGCTCTACAGGTATGTTTACGTGAGCACATCCCAAACGGATCGATATAATTTTAACATGGTAAAAAGCGATTGTGGGCCAATAAGCAGTGCTCGCCAAATACATCTATTCTGGATTAGCCTTGACTGGTTTCTAAGAGTTCAAATTTTGCCTCTTGTCGGCATATAGCTATAAAAGCTGAGATTCACAATATGTAGTACATCCTGAAATCAAAAGCCACAGACTGATTTTTATTCTCGCGACCTCTATGATGGTAGTCCCGTGCGCTCTGCAAATAATAATAAATTCCCACGACAGGTAGGCTATCATCGGTGAGTGGAATTACTAAGTGAGCTACTCCACCTAAAGTGCGGTGCGATGATCCGAAATAAACATACATTCGAGCAAATGCATGATCCCACTTGTGAATCTCTGCATGACTGACTCAGATCCAGATTCTCGCGACTCTACTTTTCGGCTCGCCTGAAGCCTTGTATGAGAATTGACTTATTAATTGAATCTCAGGTGTATAACATATAGTTAGATACTCAGGCGATTATATATTATTTGTTTGTGGACTACCTCGGAGTGAATATCAGTTGAAGCTCATTGTTGATGTTTTTCATTTGGACGCTGCCCTCGAATAAATTAATGTTTTAGACTACCTCGAACCTTTTCCTCTATGACTGTCTCATGCATAACTCCTATGGTGCGAATGTTGGGTGCATGTCTGAATGCATGTTGTCTGATTCGATACTAGTCGTTGCATGTAAATATAAATCATATATTACAAACATTCAATTCACACAATCATGTCATGTAATTGCATTCCCACATAAGTGCTCCCTTGGGCACAATGATCATACAAATGTTTAATTTAAATCGCGTGAGCACATATTTTTCGCGAAATATATTTTTCGTGACCTTGTTTGAGAACGGTAAAACCACTGGATTCACTGTTCTATCTCGAGATTACGATTCATCGGTTCTTTGTGAACTGGTATTTCGGCCCGATTCGGCCTCTTTTACACATCAAATTTGTTTCCACTTTACGAATGCAAACCCCCAAGGAACCCGTAAACACGGATGATCCGGTATCCCATGGAGACTCAAAATCGACATCACAGTTTAGCTTTTTGGGCGAATAGCGTGACTGAGGCCTCAAGCCAATGAAACATTGAACTGCCTGCGATGGCGTAAAACCCCGGCGTGGGAAAGCCCCTACGCCAGGTTGTAACTCACAAATCAATTACCGCTGGCGCTCTCGCGTGGCGGTTAAACCTTTTGTCGAAAACTACAGGCAATTCGGATCACCACGATCTTCCCAGAGGAAGGCGACGTCTGCAAGGGCTAGAATCCGAAACCTCTGCATCATGTCCTTTTCTCTCACGTTTTCCTTTTTTGTACGGAAGACAAATCCATTATTCCTATTTTGTCTTACGGTAAGCCATGAATCTCAAAATACCTAATATGTCCTTCATTTCCAGTTTATTCGACACTCTGGTGATCAACTTTTTCATCCTTTACTACCTTTCATCTACTTATAGCGCAGTTTCTCCAGCTATATGTGACTTGCCGATGGCGATGAAATTGTTTTTCTGACCTCCGACGATCTTGAAAACGATGTAAATTAAATTTGTCTGGAATTAATGAGATACTGCGTGCTGGCGGTTGTGAGAGAGGCGATTCAAACGGTCGTCGGTTCATCATCAGAGATCTGAAGAATAAGTCTGGATTTTAATCAGTACAGTTTTATGGCAAATTCTGATTATTTACTCTTCCGATTTCAGATTTCTCGGGTCTTCACAAATTTCAGTGCGGCAGGTAATAGCCCTCCTGCGATCGATCAATAGCGATTTGGTGTGCTAGTTAACTAGTATAAGGATGACATGTGACTTTTCGACATGTCTCCCATGACCTGAGTCCATAGTAGGCAAAATCCACGAGATCTCTAAAAACTCCACCAATCGGGCATGTGGTCAGCATCACCCCTGGTTCCTAAGGAGCATACGTGTAATATTGACTTGCCTCAGTTTAACCTCATACTAAATCTTTCTGCACATGATGCAATGAATGAATGAGATGCAAGAATCATGTTTCTTACTTTTATAAACAGAAGTGAAAATCTTTGCACGAATCGCCGGCTAATCTGGCTTAACACGAGAGGAGTAATGGTGTATACATGCCACGGATCCTTGAAATCCCGGTTGGTAAGGCCACATCACCGACCTCAACGCGCTCTGGCTATCTGACCTGATTTATGAAGCAGTAGGTGTATATACGGCTGCAGGATTGATAATGTCTTGCTGAATATGGTCGGGAAGAACAAGCTGGCATGGTGCATGTCCTTTGATGACTGAGATAGGGTGTCCCACGTAACCTTACGGGGTCCACGGCTAAGAACGATCCAGCCTCGCTGTGTCGGTGGTGGCAGTGGAAACATATCATGCTACCGGCAAAGTGTCTCCCGTCTTGGGATGATTGATCTGACCTTGGCCGGAGTAGCCATGACCACAGTAATGCGAAAACCTTGTGGGCAGTCCTCTCACCTTCTTGACTGAAGAATGGTTACTCTCTCTTTCATCTTATCACTACTTGTGCTTGTCCGGATGTAAGTCATCCACCATCGGAATTGATGATCGAAGCCACCATCGGTCCCTTCTCCCTTGAAGGTTAAGAGGATGATGGCATAATCTGGAGGTTACTTAACCTGCGGCACGGTTTACCTTAGCATGTCTGATAGTGTGCTTGCTCCTCTTTACCCATTACAATGATAGTAGTCAATTATAATAGCCTCTACTAGAGGCTTGTTGGTCAAGATCGATGGTAATTAGTTATTTACCTCGTCCACGCTCTACATCCTCTTCCTCAACACCTGTCTACACATATCGAATGAAAATTGAGATTCATTTTTCTGTCCCAACAGTAAAATTGCATGTGCTTTCCAGCTGATGTTTGACATCAACTGTGGCAGAACCATAAGCTGGTTTTTCACACAGACCCATAAGGTTATGTTTTTTAACCTAGTGTTCATATCCCTATCGTTTTATCATGTATCTGATTCACACAACACAACACAATCACATAGTACAACCTTAAACGCACTAATGCATGCAATGGTGACCCATCCCATCAAGCCTTAGGTAATCGCATACCTATGCTTTGATGCAATCTATGACGCCAAGAAATTCGAGGTGCAAGTTGATCATACTCATCAACCCTATATTATATAGTGAATATGTTGAAGCTTGATACCACATCCTTTATTCTTATTTATTTGGGATCCACAATCATAACAAATCACCACCACCTCCAGTCTGGGTTCTCTGATGGTCAGAGAGCACTAGGAAAGAACCTGACCAAAAGCTTGTTGGCTAGGAAGCAGGTGCAATGTCGCCAGCAGGCTCGAGACCTTCAGACACTCTACTGTCAGATGTAGAGACATCGAGCCTTGTATTGCACCGTCGATGTCCGCGACGCCGAACCTGGCGCATATAGATCTTAGCGACAATGTTCGGCGTATTGCGACGCTTTGTTCGATGTTGCAATGATGTCACGACATCAGACACTCTACCTGTTCAATGTTGCGATGATGTCGTGACAGCCGGTCCGCCCACCTACCTACGCGTGGGCTCTACCGACGGCTTTGCGCGACCAAAACCAAACTCAAGGATTCGTATACTGTCGCCGGGTGCGGCGTGCGTTCGCGATTAAGGTTACGAAAGCCACGTCGTGTTCAGGGCTATGGTTGTTTCAAATAAAGTAGGTGTGCCACAGCGACTTTCTTCTGATGCGGCCTCGGCGTGGCTCGCTTGGTGTACTTCCCTACACGAAATGCTACTGGGACGGTCATGCCTGAGCGAAATGTTAGCGAGAGGACACTCCTGCCTAGATTACATATTCTTTACTTACTCCATTCACATTTCAAGCAAGATATCTGATCCTAGGTTAGATTCTGTTATATATTCCTTGTGATGAACGAGATTCAATCATGTACCATACCAGATCTTTTATCGACTCCCATCCCTTTTTAAGTCCTTCTTGGCTCTGCTCTGCTGATACTAAAGCCCAATAGTGATTAAATCCATCGTGTTTAAGATTACTCTAATGATCATTTTACAAGACAAATTCATTTGTTTTCTGAGCCAGCTTTTTGGATGTTTCACCTCAATGGTCATTTAAAAATATACCGAAACTCAGTAGTGTCTTTTTAGTGGTGCTGTAGATTTTTAGTGTCTGTGTAGGCTTCACCTGAACACTTTGAGCTTTCTGTGAGTGTAATCTAACCACTCTTGGGTCTTTCCTGCAGAAGTGTCATCCTACCAACTTTACTATTACCCGACCACGAGTTTTCTTTACGACTTCTGTTCAGTAATGCGACTCTGGACTTAGTGCCATAGTAGGCCCACCACCATTGGAATGTTACCTTTTATAGTCGTTGGAATTTCACAGTTGTCCAATTAGATCATTTTAAATCCATAGTGCAATCAAAGTCCGCTGTTTTCTAGCCATTAAGTATGATGTTCACTAAGCCGTCCATTGTTTCACCGCGACAGGTCAATGGAACTCCTCTTATGGTCTTTGCCGGATGACTGTTGCTCGTAGGTCCAAATTCACTCATTCCGGTTCCCCGGCCCAGTCATTTGCTAACCAATCGATTACGGCCAATTATCTGTATTCGGTTCAAAATGGAAAGCAAGCCTTCTTGGACTCAACGTCCGGCCGTTTTGCAATGGTACGTAGATTTTAGATAACCGAAAGACGATCGGAAGACCAACCACGGTCGAGCTTGTTGCCTGCGGATTGACTTAGTTGCAGTCAAGCCGTTCTTGAGCAATGCCGTTCAAATAGTTTCTAAAAATTTAAATAACTCACTATGGCTTGATTCCAACTCTAATATGATTTGATGATCAAACATGGTTTTAAAATATTTAATTGTTAAGTCAATAAAATCAAAATACCACAAAGTATGCAAAAGAATGTCTTAAATTTATGTTGGTTCTTTTCATTCCAAATCCAATTACAGGCAACCAGAAACGCTTTTGAATACATTTAAACTTTAAAATGCATAAGAGTTTGATGTTCATACATGTGTTGCTCAAAAGATATTCAATTTAGACATAAAACCTAGTTATAAAGAACATGCATGTAAAGATGATATCCTAAAGTGCAGTGCGTTTACCTTACATAGATTCATAGCTATAAATCTTCACTTGATTAGCTGAGCTTGGAATCTTGGTTACTTAATCATCTTGATTCTTTGGTTTAATTGTGAACTCCAACTTCAGTGTTTGATCATCACCGTCATTATCTTTAAGCATATTATCTTCAATTTGATGTTTGATCAATTCCAGCACGTCACTCAAACTCAACACAACCATTGGTAATAATATTGCTGGTTTGTTTAGCCGTCAAAACCTTAACTAGAGGTTGTCAGCAGGGCTAACACTATATTCTTATGCTGGTTCTCACTGTGCTGTGCCCGTCTACTCTTTGTTGCAATTATAGCCCTCAGATGAACATCAGCTGGAATAATGTTCTTGGCCCTTACACTTTCATTTTTTTTTCATTTAATTTCATGCAAAATGTTTAAACTAACCACATGCCTTTATCAAAGAAAGAAAAAGCAGACTCCTAGTTGTTATCGGTAGCAGTTGTCTCTATCTTCTGACTTATTACCAGCTTTGCATGTGTATTTTTAATTTTTATTTAAAAATTAGGAGATAAATATCAAGTGATTTTTAAAAATCTTTATAGATTCGTTGGATAAACTGTTTTTCTTTAAAAATTAATTTTCCACTCCTTTAAATAAAATTTAATTTTTTTATAAATAATATATAAATTTATATTATCATTATAAATGTTAAATTTATAAACAATATCAATCAAATAAATTCAAGAATTCTAATTAAAGTTTTCTTCAACCTTATGCAGCAAATGACTATCATCAACTGACTGCTCATTGAGCTCAACTTTCAAAGCGGTTTACTCATATCATTGATTAGCCGAATAGGAAAATTTCTTGAAATCATAAACTAATGAAATGATGAACTACGAAAACTTTCTATCATCCATTTAAATCAAGCGAGTAAGAAAGATGATTTTATAAAAGAAATACGACTTGAAACAACACTTTAGTACAATACCCAAATCTAGAAAATTAAGGAAAACTGAAATAAAACTATAAAATCTAAATCTAAATCGATGAAATAAAAAATAAATAATAAAAACTTAAAAATATGCATGAGTCTTCAACCACTTCTAGATGTCTGGAGTTGCGGAAAGATGCGTTCGCGCAAAGTGTGTATTTATGAACTTTCGATATTGAAGCTCAACCGTTAAATTGGGTTGTGGATCCCCAGATATGGTGAAATTGATATATTTGGCCATTGACATAAAGATCTGTCGCCATGAGCTTTGATCTTCATCATTGCCGCCTCCTCTCAGTAGCTTCTTGTTTTTCTGTAAACCTGTTCTTTGGGCTTGCTCTTGGATTGTTTTAAACATCTTTTATAATGTTGCGACATAAATTTTATTGTGATCTTGTTCTTATTGACATGAATGCCTTGTGTTGCGACCCTGAAACTATTCTGGCGACTTCTCATGTCAGCATTGTTCTTTAGGTTGTCGCGACATAATTTTCTTGTCGCGTTAAACATTTATACTTTCTTTCATAGCTCACATTTGGGCGGAGTTCTCATGTGGCCAGTTCATTTCAGATCCTTTGCGCGATTTTGTGGCGGCGAGCTCTGATCGCGATGGACATTTCTTCTGATTCTTGGCATAGCGAGGTTGTTTGTTGACATAAGTTGTATGTTGCTAAATTCAAATTTTATCATTCCATAGCTTTTATCACGCGACATAAATTCTTTTGTCAGTGACCCGTGGTTTTGCCTTCAACTTTGATTATGTCGCAACAAGAATTTCTTTGTCATTATTCTCGTGTTGCTTTTCGCCTTCTTTGTCGCGCATGTGGAATTCACCTCCTTCATGTTTTGTTTGTCGCGACATAAATAATCTTTTGTCAGCGAAGGTAGATTTTGTTGCTCTGGTTGTGAATTATGAATGTTATGCCAATGGCAGATTTTCGTTGCAACAACAGCTTCCTTCGAAATGGGCTTGATGTCGAAAAACTTTGTCGCAACATAAAAACACTTGTCTTAGTTGACTTGTGTTGTAACTGAGCAATTTCTGTCGCGACGGAATTGTCTTTTGTCGCAGCAGAGTTCATCTGTTAGCCTTCAGCTTTTTATGTTGTGACAAAAATTATATTGTCGCGACACAGCTTCTTTGTTCTTTGTTTTAATCTTTGTCGCGACAGAGTAAAGGATTGTCGTGACAGTTTCCTTCACAATTTTCTTCAATAATGTCACGATATATAGAAAAACTCTTTATCTCGACATAAATTCTTTGTTACTGAAGTTATGTTTGAGCTTTGTTGCGCATTTAGTTGTCAATCGTGATATAGTTCCTTAGGTATGCTTGAATTTGTGTCACACATACAAAAAAATTATGTCACACATTTATCATCGTAGATTTTCCACTTTTTTGCTTCTTTTCTTCTTGTTTTCTCTTTTTTTTCAATTAACACCTATAAAACACAAAGTAAGTGAATATTCCATAAATTGGCATAAAAATATATTTAAAATTGTTAAAAACATGTCAGAAAAATGGATTAAATATAGATGAGTTTTAGACTCACGTAGAGCCACGTCATAAGTACTTAATTCAATGTGTCTATTTTGCTTAAACGTGATATTTTTAAATCAAGTATGCATTAACATGGACATGATAAGAATTTTCATAATTGTAGAATAACAGTTTTGTCATTAAGATGATCGGTTTTTAGACTTTCTATAAGTTTTTTTTTTATAAGCTTCTCTATGAAGCTAATTGAAATAAGCTAAAAGGTAGAGTTGGGAAACGAAGTTGGTCTAGCCCATGTGGGTCACGGGCCAAAATGGGCTCCAGCCACCCGACCTACTTTATTCGGTGCCTGGCCATGCCTAACCTCGGTCTTACTAGTGAGGGCTAAAATGGGCCAAAATGAGCCAAAATTAAAAAACTAAAAGATATAATGATTCATAATTTTATAAATATTTTAAACAATTGTACAAATGTGTAAAATAAGTAAACATGAAGTACTACCAAAATTTATTTTAAAACATTATTAAAATATTAAAAATAAGGGAACACATTTGAAAATGATAAAATGATAAATTTTGGTTAAACCTACAATAAAGGTCCCAACAAATAATAAAATCCAAAAAAAGAAATAGCCTCTAAATAATGGTCGACATTCAGAAATAAATCTATTTGGATCTATGCCATAATGTATTGTTTTTCTCATTCACATATTGCTACTAAAACAATTAGTACAAAGCCTTGCATACTTACATATTTTGAGAATCTATATTTATATTTGGAATATGATGGAACAACTACAACAAAAGCTTAATTTTTATACAAGGGATTTTCTTATTAGCTTGTACATACTTTGGTGAAGAGGATGTAAGTATGCTTTTTTCTTGGGAATAACCTAGTATCATGGGTCGGTTGGTAAGAAGCAGGATTGCATATCTCTCTCCATCGCTGAAGCAGAATATATAGCCGCTAGAAGTAGCTGTTCACAACTCTTATGGATGAAAAACATGTTGAATGACTATGGTGTTCATCATAATGATGCATCATCAAATAGGATATTGCACTACGACACCTTCAGTGCCATAAATATCTCCAAAAACCCAGTTTAGCACTCTCGCACTAAACATATCAACATTCGTCATCACTTCATTAGAAGTCTGGTTGAAGACAAGGTGATCGAACTAAAGCACATATCCACTAAGCATCAATTAGTTGACATCTTCACCAAAGGACATGACACTTTCAGATTTGAGACTCTCCGATCATCTTTGGGGGTGTGTGTTATATTGCACTACGACAACATCAGTGTCATATATGTCTCCAAAAACCCAGTTTAGTACTCTCGCACAAAACATATCGACATCCGTCATCGCTTCATTAGAAGTCTGGTTGAAGATAAGGTGATCGAACTAAAGCACATATCTACTGAGCATCAACTAGCTGACATATTCACCAAAGGACTATCATCTTTAGGGGTGTGCGTCCTATGATTTGGTTATCTGCACCTAAGAAGCACGAACACGGATACGGCCACGGAGATATGACACGGCGGGACATGGGGACACAGAAAATTTAAAAAAACCAGGATATAGATATGGTAAGGACACGTCATAATAAGATAAAATAAAAATGATTATCCTTACAAATATTGTCCTTAAAAAGCAATTTAGATAAATAAAAAACAAGTGCTCGAACATTGTTTTACAAATGTTCAAACAAACATAAGTATCTTAAAATAAGACTAGCATTTCCTTTTGAATAAAAATAAAATGGCTTCAATTCAAGTTCATCGAAAGATCACGAAATCCCGAAATTCGACATTATCATATCCATTGAGTCAAAACTATCTCCTCGATGTCCCACATTTTTAGGTCGCCTTCGTATAGTTTGGAGATCTTCTTGACAGAAGTCGAAGATTGTTATGGAGATAAACCAAGTCCTCAACTCTTTGTGGTGTAAACTTATTTCTCTTCATGGAGTGAATGAAATTATATGTGCTCTAATTTCTTTCACAATATGAGGATGAACAAGGTTGTCCTGGCAATTTCAATGCTATAGATTGAAGCATTGGTGCGGAAGTCTTATGAGAGCAATACATAATTTAATAGGACTCATGTACCACTGTCATAAATGGAATCCTCTTAGAAAAATCTTGAAGCATGCGAGAAAAAGTAGCATACTCCTTATTTGCTCCCTCCGCTTTCAACTTCATTTTGAAAAATATCTCTCGAAAACATTTTTTTCTTTCTCTTACTACTTCCATATCTCGATGTGGTGGAACATGATCATGAGACTCATCAATCCATTGATGACGTAATACCTACAAGTTGAGGTTATGACATAATTTATAAAAAGTTAAACATCATAGAATATCATTTATATTTAAATTATCAAAGCCTACAATTTAAACTCTGCAAGATTACCTTGGATTTAAGGGCTAAGGCTAAGGAATGTAAAGGTGTGGCTTTTAGCCCATCTTTCCACAGATTCCATTCACAATATCAAAAAACCTATAAGTATAATTACAAGCGATTCATATAAGTTCACTTTCAATCAAAGCTCAAATATTTAACTAATAAATCTTAATTATACCTTGAATTTACATGTGAGAAGCTTTTATGTTCTTTCTTATAAATGGCTTCCTTCACTTTTCGATCATGTCGAATCCCACCACTCATAAATATTGTAAAGGTAAGGTTTTCTCGTGTCGGCTAATCAGTATCTATACATGGGAGCCTGCAAAGCTCGGGATATAATCCACATCCATCAAGAAGTCTTCATTTAGGGATTTTATCCTTTACTTTTAGCTTTCATCATCTTCTTTATACATCTCCCATTCTTTACTTATCCTTAATTGCTCCAAGCCCTCTTTTATTGTCTTAAATCGTTTGTATAAATAGTTGAAACAAAGCGTAATATCGACCAGCGAAAGTACTTGACTTACGTGATTATTAAACATTGACAATCTCATTGCATGATTCATAATGAAATTCTTGATGAAAGAGGCATCACTTGAAACCCGAGAGATCAAACCACATTGTTCCATCACATCATAATATCTTGGGTGTGTTGATGGTACACATATGTTATTCAAAGAAAGATTGAGAGTATAAACCACACACGGGGTCCAAAAGATATGCCGAAACTTTGCTTCCATAATGTGTCCTATTGCTTTGCATACTGCAGCATTATCAGTTATAACTTGAACTACTTTTTGAGGAACAATCTCTTGTATAGTGTTAATCAACAAATTAGTTATAAAGTGCTTGTCCTTAGTCTCCCTTTCATAGTTTATTGCTTTAAAAAACATTGGTCCACTTTCTGAAACTTCCATGATGTTAATAAGTGGTCTTCTTTGAAACGTGACCATCCATCAACGCAAATACTCCTCCTTTCTCATTCGAGTCTTCTTGATTGGTTCAAATAGATTATAAATATTACTCTTCTCCTTCTGATAATAGTTCTTAATGCATTATATGACGGTGGGACATAACTTGGAAGTTGACTTGCACTTTAAAGGCCTGAGCATAATAAGGATTTCTAGCAAAGTGAAAGAACCCCGACAAAACATCCTAGCTATCTCAGCATCGGCTTATTTCACGTGCACCCATATTGAATACCTTCTCGGTCTGAGTCAGTAGACCCTTTTCTCCTTTTTGGATCAATAGCACTAACTTAGAAGAGAGAATTCTCCAAATTAGATGTTGCATAGAAGAAAAGAACTGATGTGGAGTAAAGGAGCTTTGCTTAAGATTAGATTGTTTAAACGCTTTGTTCGGCTTCACTGCATCGTCCTTGGCATCTCGACTAAATTTTCATTAGTTTACTTTAGTCTGAATCTAACCAGGCCTTTAATTTTCAACGAACAGACCTTGACTCTATAATATGATCCTCTATATATATATTTGTCTACAAAAATTTCATTAAAAAGCAACATTTCCTCCCCCTTCACCCAATTTCGCTTCTCTTATGACATACCTCCATAATGGAGCATTGTCATCTTGATTATTCTGTTGATTACTTGAAGGCTCAAAATTACTACCCATTGTATATTTCTGCATCATAAAAAAAAAAATCATGCATTTAAAAAAATCTAAATTATTTCAAAGCCCAACCAATCTAATTTTTGGTTCATTCATACAATTAGGCTAATTCCACAAATTTTGCATGTTTGCATTCATTGAAGTTCAAAATAAATTATAAAACAATCATAAGAATTAGGAAGTGGAGCAGTGGCGCCCGCCCCTCCCATACGGATTTATAGGTTCCCCACGTGACATGAGTTGAGAATTCTGACCCTTCGAGACACGAAAGTGCGAAATTTCTCTTATCAATCTCCGGCGGATTTTCATCTTATAGCACCACGCCCTGCGATTTACCTCCCCTGCCCTAAGGTACACATCCCCTCCCCCCTTCCTTTCTTATTCCCTCTCTTATTTTTTTTTTCTTCTTCCTTCTTCTTCGTGTGATGATTGATGAGTGATGAGTTCATAGCCCTAATTTGAATTTATTTTTTCGATTTTTTTTGGGTGATGAGATGAGATCACGATTTCCTTTGGGTGATGATTGATGAGTTCACAAAGACTTCTTTTTGTGTTTTCATGAGAAAAAAAATGCAATTTTTTGTTGGTGAAAGAAAAAAAAACCCTAGAAATTGATCAATCATTGCCGGAAAAAAAGAAAAAAGCAAAAAAGAAGAACTTAGCACACCTTTTCTCCGGCGTTGTCAGCATGTCGATCTTTGGTGTCAATCTCCGACGTCGTCACTCACTCTCACTTATCAGTCGACCAATCCAGTTTCTTTTGTGTGGTTTTTGTGTTTTTGAGAAAGAATCGTGTCTTTTGAGGAAGAAGAGCAAAAGCCAAAGTTAAGGTTTTTAAAGCTGGAAGGAATAAATGACGTAAAATCTATCTAAGTAGTGTATATAATGATCATTGGCGTGCCAAAGTATTTGACTCTTATTTGGTTCGGCGATCGCCCTTATGACATCATCAGACACATGTCAGCCCAGCGTGTCCGTTGCTGCGTGTCCCGACCATAAGTATTGTGGTCGCGGGATTTGTCTTTAGAATCCTGACCAAAGGGACTAAATAGTGGCTTTTCTTATCAGTTGATTCGTGTTTCCCCGCCCGTACCATATGTCTCTTCTGCTTGGGGCTCCAGTTGAAACTGATTTTTTGCAGAGTTTTTATTTTGTATTTCAACAATTTTCTAAGAAAAAGGGAAGATTGTCTTTCCACATTCTCCCTGTTTTTGGTAAACGTGCGACACCTTTACGAGAGAAGCCATATCTTCCATATTCTTCTTAGGAGTCACTCTCGTATCTCTTGAAGGGGAGTGTGCTACTCAACCAGTCTCCACAATAAAAATTTTTAATCTTCCTTATTCTCTCCTCCGGGACAACTTCGTGCCCTAGATATGTTCTACAGCCCTCAGGTTCTCACTCATTCTAGTACCGTAGTGGGTTCAGGAAGGTCCCGAAACCTCCTCCAAATCTTCCAATTTAGGGAAATCGGCTTGCCAAGCCCTATCTCTGTTTATCCCATCGATGTCGTTCTCGCACCCAGATTAGGTCATCTCATTAGTGTCGTTTAGTTGCCCTACTATGTTGTCGTTCTTTAGTCCGAGCCAAAAGTGCCTAAAGTTAGAGTGTGTCAGAAGGGTCCTTCGACCGTCGATCCTCATTCTTCGCCACCACAAAACCCTTTGTTGCCCTGTTGCCTTAAGGACCTCACCCACACCAGATCTCTACCCTTCTGAAGGAGCATCTCAGCGTGTCTCTACTTCTCCTAAGGCGTCTACTGTGTCTCCCCAACACCGGGCTCCTTTGAAGGCATAGTTTGCTTACGGGTTTTCAGCGCCAAGGTATGCCAGGAATTCTGCTGCTCTCACTCCTCGCACCCGCAAACAAAAATCTTGGGTTGTTCGTCCACTTCTTCTGACTCCTCTTGGGGTTAACAACCTCTTTCGTCGCTCTTGGGTCGTCGTTGCAGATTCCTCGCAAGTCCCCTAGGTTCTCCTCGAAGTCTCATCCCTCTATATCCTCCTCGGGCCAACAACAACAACCCCCTATTTCGGATTCTCCGGTTGCGAAAATCAGGTACTCCGTCGTCTCGTCGCTTCATCTCTGAGTTTCATGCTAAACAGTGGGATGCTGTGGTCAAGAGGGCTTTTTTCGAAGAAAACGTTCTTCACCCGAAGGACTTTGTCCCTATTGGTATCATTGAGCTTTTAGAGGAAACCAACTTGCTTGCTTCTTTCCTTCCGTACCCTAGGGCCGTTTGTGAAACACATTGTGTTGGATTTCCATGCTAACCTAACAAAGGGGATGGGTGACCCCATGAGCCCTGATTTTCAAAAGGTTTTTTTGCGCGGCCACCACTTTGACTTTTCACCGAGTATTATCAATCTATTTCTGCAGAGTCCGGATCTTGTGGGACCCTAGCCTGTACCGAATTTGCTGGAGGTGGTCTCTGTGCTCACCCATGGGAAGCTACCGTCATGGCCCGTAAAGGGGAATCTCCCATGGGCAGAACTGTCCACCCGTTACTTTGTTCTCCTGAATAGGTGTATCTACAGTAATTCCGCATCCTGGGTCGTATGATGTTTGATCATCCTTCGTCATGTCGAATCTGAGGCCTATAAGCTCGAGGTTGGGTATTCGTCCATAGTTTTTGGCATTATCCGATGTCAGCATCCCTCAATTGTTCGTAGCTCGAATAGCTTCACTGAATTTGGTGCTATTCGGCACAATTTACCAAGGCTTAATTTCAAAGGAAACATAAATTTGATATCTCGTTGGGTAAGCCGTCCTCTAAGCAGGCTTTGTGTTCTGATGACGCCATATTTTCTGCTCTCTAGGTGTTTCTACAGGTGTCTCACCATCTCCTGCTCCCACTCTGCGTGCTGATAATTCTGTCCTCTTGTCCTGGCTGCAAGACGAGTAGCGTATGCTTACTTCCCATGGTGATAATCCTTACTAGGATTGCTGAGCTCCAAGGTGTCTCCCATGGAGCTCCTGCTTCGGGTACTTAAGTTTGTTCTATTGTTTTGGCATTCCTTATTAAAAAGAGGGGGAGAAACTTGTGCCCTTACGATTTCTTTTGCACAGTTTTTGTGTTTAAACAGTTTCTGTGTAGTTTTGGTTTGATTATGTTTTACTAGTCTCTGCTTCGCTTGGTAGATGTGCATCGATAGTTTGGTTTGACAATTTTTTTTAGTCTTTGCTTAGGATTGGCAGTTTGTGTATGGAACGTTACGTTCGCTGGTGGATTGTTGTATAGTAGCATGGTTATCGACTTCATGCTCCTTATGATAGGGAAGCCAGTGCAGCCATGATATGGCCAAATAACGAGCCAGGTAGCGCGATTAAATTCCCTTTACTTGCGAACTTATGAGGAGGACCCGATAAAAATATATCGTAGCAAATCGATAACCTGTGAATCTGCGAATTTGTTAAGCGTGGAAAACGCAGCCCAAAATGAGGTAAAAACGAAAGATCGTCAGGGCCAGAAATAAAATTTCCGATATGATCGATAGAAATTCTGAGGTTTCCAATAAGTGCCTGAAAAGCGTGCTATAGCCAAATGATCAGAGTCAACCTTGCCGTCTTCCCGTCTGAAAATAAGAAGAAAGAAAGACCACTAAGCGAGCATCAGCGTGAACCACCTATCTCCCTGTACTTTCGGGTATCGTATCGATTATCCAGAAGTGCGGGAATGAAGTATCCACGTTCCAGGCTTGCATCTAAAAATCGGCCAGATCCACGCGGTGAGCAATTTGCGATTATGTCGAAAAAACGATGCATGGTGGATGTCTTGAAAATCACATAGGCTTTTCTTCTCCTCCTCTCTCTCTTTTGCTGCTATATTTCTCACAAATTGAGCACAACTCTCTTTGTCTTTGTCCGACCCCACTCTCCACTTAAATAAATTGAGACCAGTGGGCCTCCACAATGTTGGGCTTTTACTCAGCATGGAAGGGAGCCCCGAAAACCCGACAAATCTCCCACCTCTGTATGTGGAGATGGCCTTGAATGGCGATCTGCGGCAAACTTCGACACCTCTTGGTAATGCCTTAGTCATCATAGCCGGCGCGTATCATCGGTATGAATTTAGCCGGCTCCGGTATAGCTTGGCGTAAGCATCCAGAGTATCGATGATACTCATGTCGATGTCTTGGCGGCCCCGAATGAAAGGTTGAGTTAACTCTGAGAGATAAATAGCCATTTCACGACTATCTGGAAAATAGTAGATATTTATCTTGAAACGACACCAAGCTCTGCAAGAATTTCTTCACCATAGCAACTCCTTGCATGTAGCCCGGTAATGGCGAGGTAAGTGCACCTCTGGCTAGTAAACAAGCTACACCCTCTGCGGCACAGATTTGCGATCACGGCTCCCCCTACCAAATTTAATCATATAACGGTAGGACTGGAATCAATTTCTCCGGCCGTATCACGGTACGTATCCATACGATGGGCTTATCATCCGCAAAACAAAGCATCACATTACTTGGTACCTCGAAGATACCTCCGAAATCCATTTCTGACATTCGATGCTCTACTGGGTTTAATGAAACTCTTGTAGTACCCGACAACATGTCTTATGTCTACGGTCTTGTGCACACCATTGCATACATCGAGCACCTGCATGGTCATAAAGGAGCAGGTTAACGTATATAATTCTGTCTTCGTTTGATGGGTTTTATTCGGCAAAATGAGTAGCAGAGGAGTGCTTACCACCTTGGCGGCCTTTTCCATGTGGAATATACGCAACACTCTTTTAATGTAGTGTTCTTGTGGCGACCCATGACTTTTTCTCCTTTACATCACGGATGATTCTTATACAGTCACGTTTAGCGGCTCCCATGTCCTTCATGGCGAAATGACTTTCCAATTCTCCTTTAACCTATATCGATCAGGAAACATTTTTTCCAACGATAAGCATGTCATCGACATATAATAACGAGGATAATGAAGTCATCATTAGAAAGCTTTCTGACGAAGACCTGATAATTAGAGTGAGATCTTCATGTGGCCTTGCTCACACATAGAACTCGAACTTCTTGTACGGCTTGCGCTAGAGCACACTTGAACCATATAGGCTCTTTCCCCAGCGCATATAACGTAGTGCCTTTTCATGACGTAGAAAGCGTCGGGTTGTTTTAAATTATAGATCTCTTCTTGAATCACCGTGAAGAAAAGCGGTTTTCACATCCATTTGCTCTACCTCCAAATCAAGAGTAGCGGCCCAGGCTTCGACCGCGATTGAATAGTTGAGCATTTTACCACGGGAGAGAAAATCTCATTAAAATCAACACCCTTCCTTTGACTAAAGCCCTTCACGCCACTAATACGGCACATACCTCGGAACATAGTGTTACTTTCATGCTTCACCACTATGAATCCACCACATTTATCAGGCCCTCTTACCTTTAGCGACTCACTTGTCAAGAAATTGTGATTATCATGTAAAGTTTTCATCTCTCATCCGCTTCATTACTGTCCGGCCACTTTTTCTTTTCTTCACTCTCATGGCCTCGTAAAACTTTTCGGGTTCTTCATCATGTTAGAATCACATACTCATCGGAGAATACCTCTGAAGGTTGTCATTGGACCTCTGAGTTGAACTTGAGGTGGTTTGGTAGCATCTCAGTTTTCATCTTGTGACATGTCGTACTCCTCTTTATCATCGCTCCAGTAAGACATCTACTTTATATGCGGGTTCTTGATCAAACATCATTACGAGCATCGGTATTGGTCTGAATAAGCGGCCCGAACGGGTTAATCGGCCACACCATTGTCTTCCTTGGGTGTAGACTTCTCCGTCTGCTCGATATCTTGATGGTTTGATCTTCCATGAATTTCACATCACGGCTTAGCAAACTTCTTCTCGGTAGGATCATAGAGACACATGGCTTGAGTTCGCTCCTCACCGCCTTGATGAATATGCCTTGCCTTGACTTTGCATCGACTTGGATCTTTTCATCCTTTGGAACGGCTACGCAAAACTCTTGCGACCAAAAAAGACCCTTAAGTGATTATACTTCACATTCTTGCCAGGCAAATTTTGTTTTGGCACCTCAACTAATCAACAGCGACGGGGACTAAGATTAATCACGTGCAGCGTATGCAGTGCCTCGCCCCGAAGTGCTTGGGTAGCAACCCGGAAGGCATACACCTCACTCTCTCGATGATATCTGTTTCATCCTCTCACACGGAAACCAATTCAAGCGGGGAGTTTTAGGAGGAGTCTTCTCATGTGCGATGCGATCGCTTCTGATGGATACCAAGGTCAGCGCGATACTCACCGGCATTGTCGATGCGGATGCATTTCGGCTTCTTGCACTAGCGCCTCTCAGCGGGCATGAAACTCTTTGAACTTTTCCAACACTTGGTCTTTTGACTTGAAAGCGTAGACCCCAGTTTTACGGAATAATCATCAATAAATGTAACGAATAAAGTCTTGTAGTCAAGCGTTTAGCGTGGTAGCGAAACATGCGAATGCGGTCAAACAAGTCAGTTTTCTCGAGGAGGATGCTTCTTGAAGGATACTCTGGTTTGCTTACGATCATCTGATGAGAACATTTCTCGAATCTGCATTCTTTAAGGCAGGAAACATATCCTTCTTTGCTAAACAATTCAGCCTTTGCTCAACGATATGACTAAGCCTTGATTGCCCGCAAAAAAGAAGCCTCACATATCCATAGCATTCACATTATCACTTTAACAACGAGCTTTCGTCCGTCTGACTTTGAACTTTCTTACGCCACTTTTGCCATGACTAAGTTACCTTTTGTGAGTTTCCACTTTCCCGGGGCAAGTGGTTATCATAACGGCATCATCGAAATGCGCACTTACGGAGATCAAATTAAAGCGAACATGCGGAGCATGTTTGACCTCCTCTTAGTAGCAAGCTGTATTCCCATGTTGGTTTTGTAAGCAGACATCTGCCAAGCCCCGGCCCATTAACCTTGGACACGCCATCATTACCCGTCTTCAAAACTTGAAATCACTGGAGTGTAAGATGTGAAGAACTCATTCTGGGTGTAACATGCGGTGTAGCACCAGCCTCGATTATCCACATGCTCTCTTCGGATCTGAAATTAAGTGAATTAGATTAAATGGAGAATAGCAGATCATCGTGGTAGCGATATTCACACAATCACGATCATCATGACCCTTCTCTTTTCTGCACCCCTTTTGTCTTTACTCTCCTTCTTATAGAAAACGGTTCCTTTGGATGTGCCACATTTTGTGACAATAATGGCACTCGATATTCTTTGTCTTAGAGATACGGACTTGCTCGCGCTCTTGTCTACCACCTTTCAACTCCTTTTGGCTTCTCCCCTCTTTAATTAACAGCACTACCTCACGAGATAGTAGAAATACCTTGCGCCTTCATACCATCTCTTCATTAAAACGCGGTCTTTGCCCGTTTGCAGGGAAATATGATGCCATTGAGGCGGCACTAATCATGGAAACTGAAATGTCTCCATGAATCGGGTGAGTTATTAATAGAAATAGTCCCGACACATCATCATCAAACTTGATGCACAACATTGCTTGACTTATCCATGGCGCCCCTTGAAATTCACTTTCGAGTGCTCATTAAATGGAGTTCCATCCTTGTACTTCAATTGACAAATTCTTAAACAATGCGATTTGTTGCCCTTGATTTAGAAGCATACAAGGACTCAAGTGTTTACATAGTTCTTGCATGTGTCTCATGAAGCGATAAAAGATTATAAATGGGTTCATCTGAAGTGCACGGGAAATGTCAGCCAGCATCTGTGGCTCGTGCTGGCTCTACTCTTCATCGGACATGGACTCGGCCACGTGCCCGAGACGGGGAATATGCATATTCTTCCTGAATGCAAGTCCTTCATCTTACCCTTCCAATAGTGATAGTTTGCTCCGTTCAAAGATACCATTTTCTACTCTTGCCTCCATCTTGCTGGCCAGTAGAAAGCAACCATGACTTGGCTCACGATACCACTCGATAGGGAAGCAAATGACACAATAACAAACTAACTAAATAACGAGGCAAAGGTAGCGCGAATTAAATTCCCTTTACTTGCAAGAACTTATGAGGAGGACGATAAAAATATATGTAACCTTGAGAAATCAATACTTTCTGAGGTACACAATTTGTTTTTTGCTTGCGTGAAGCTTGCTTAAAGTAGGGTGCCGCAGTGCCGTCCCGGGAGCGAAAATAGGCTCGGTATGATCGTAGAGTGCGAGGGGTTTCGATGGTGCGCAAAAAGCGTCTTGTAGCGGTGATCAGAATCGAACGCGATCTTTACGTCTGAAATAAGAAGAAAAAGAAAGACCACTGGAAATAAAGCTGCGAACCACTTATCTCCCTGCTTTCGGGTATGGTATTAAATCAGCAGATGCAGGAAGATGAGTATCCGCGTTTTGAACACACTGTCCAAAAAATCAGCCGTCCGGCCAGTGAGCGAATATGATTGTTAATCACGAACGATGTGCACAGTGGATGTGAGAAAACCCTTGTGAAGCTTTGCCTCTCCTCTCTCTCTCTTTTCTTGCTATATTTCTCTGAGTGAGCACGCTTTCTCTTGTGCCCTAATCGACCCCTCTCGACTTAAATAAGTGAGACAAGTGGCGCACAATATTGGGCTTTTCTTCACTTTTTTGCAATTGGCACGTAGGAAGGGCAGCCGACACATAAACACTGTTGCTTTAGAAATTGCTGCTTCTAATTTATTTTGCCAAAGAATGCCAAATGGGGAGATTGTTGGAGACTTGAATTGGCATGAGTCTCTGCCAAAAATAAATCGTGCTCAATTTGCTGTTGAAGATCTAAATGGTAAGTCAAGTCTTGAGTCGCTTCTTACCTTACTTAGAGCAACGTACATTTAAGATATATGTTTAGTGGATCATCAGTAAATATTTTTTGTGATGGTTAAAGGAAGAAATCCAAGGCAATATTGAGTAAATCAAATCAAGAAGATTAGTTGTGATATGATTCTTCTTCTATTAGGAAAAAAGATATCTTATCTCATAAAAAACGGTATGTCTAAGATGGCTCAGGGAACAAGTCTGAAATTCGAATCTCCCAAGATATTGAGTTGCTAGGGCTTCATGCGCCTATAAGAAGAAATGAAGTCATACAGTTATTGATTCATTAATTCTGGTTGGTTTGAGGAGAAGCACAAGGGAGATTGTTTAGGAAGCTATCCACGCTTGGAGAAGCTATCAGAGGTACTAATCTTGTTCATGATGAAGAACAATATTAGCACTTCTTATTTAGAAGAAGTACTTGGGCTGTGTATAAGTTCAGATGTTGTGTTAGGGGAAATAAGGGTGCTTATCTTTATATCCTATTATGAGATAATTAGGAGAAGACAACTGAAAGACTGAGAGAAAGGAGAAGCTTTGTCTCATGTAAGACTAATTTGAAACTAAAGCTTATTAAAAAAAAAAAAAAACAAGATAGCACTTGTAGTGCACGTGGATAAATAAACAGGATGGAGGAGGAATTATATAAGGCGGTTATGCGTTTGGGTTGGATGGCTGTAGGCCTGTGAAGAATTAAGCCCAACAAAACTCAGCCTGTATAAATACATAGGGTCCAACTCCAATTCAAGTGTTGACCCATTTCTCATCATAAAGAATATATTTTACTTTTGCTTGTCTAAATGAGGTTTAATTAAATGTCCACTCCATAACAATCATTATAGTAATCTTCATTTTGCCTTAATGGAATATTAAACTTATTTTATCAAGTAATTTTAATAGCAAAATACAGATAAATAATTATATTTAATTTAAAAAATCAAAGTAAGTCTTAAGTTTTACAAAACATGAAAAGGATATTAAATAAAAGCATCGTACCTTAATAAAAGCACGAGAAAGGAAAAAACCAACGTTACAAGATTTTGGTCCGAGGTTGAGAAAAGGTTTTTTTTTTTCCCTTTGAAATTGATGAAAAGTAGGCGCTATTGGTTGGTTTGAGACCATTTCTTTTTAACTAAATGGGTATGGTGGCCTTGAGGCATGACTCAAGTAATAATGGGTATATGAGAGGTTTAAGACTCTAGACTCTATAATGATAGAATATTACAACAATGTATTATAAAATGAATAGATGTAGATGATTGATGAAATATCGCATGTAAGATACTACTTCATCTATAATGATCAAATGAGGATTTTGCACCTTGTTAATTACCATATAGGGAAAAGAAGAAGAGCAACCTAGCTGAATACATTTTTGGCCATTTACATGATGGTTTCCCAAGTTTCTTTATTTAAATACAAGTAATATATTATTAAAATAAATAAAATCATTACATTAAAATAGCTAGCTTTATCCTAATGATTAAAATTAGATCTAATCTTCTAATTGAGATTTAAGCTATATTGTCTTCTTCCTACTTCGGTCCCACTGCTTTTGTTCCCCAGAGCTTCCTATTTTCTCTACAGGTCTTTTTCAATTATATATCTACCTACCATGATCATATGTTGAACAAGTCAAAGTTTTATAATATTATTTTTCTCGAAGACTTGGCCGCCATGTTTCACCTGGAGAAAAGTTGAGTCATTGGGGTCTTTTTCTATTATTCAAATTAAGCAGCCAGAATTTTCCCAGGAAACTCAAGGGAACCATCTCATACATGATTTGAGTTTTCCTTGTTATGCAAGTAAATCAACCCCAATTCCATTTCAATTCAACACTATAAATAGAGAAGCATTTTAGACCAATACTCCATCTAATATCACACACTTACTCTCATTTCTAGTTTTCTGATAAGGCAAAATTAAGAAGGGTGAAAAATGGGGTTGTCAGCCATACTAAGTTGCTTTATACCATCGTCATCTTCTTCATCCCGAGTCTTCAATGATGCTGGTGGCTCTACAGTGAAAAAGCCTAAGATCAAGTCATCGGAATCTTCATCGAGAGCTCCGATTCCTGTTTCTTACTTCCCCGTTAACTCCTACCTCTCTCGCTTGTAGTGATTGACTTAATTGCAAGGAGTTAGAATTTGGAGAGTATATATGAATGGGGTTCTTCATCATGCAGTCGCTCAAGAAGTGATGATAGCTAGATTTGGTTGTTCTCATGTACGGTTTGATGATTCATTTGCAATAATTTGATTCAAGAATATCGTATTAGATGTTCATAAATATTGTTAATTTTCTCCAATTGCATGCAATGAAAAAGCTGTTTTTGATCGAAATTAAGTCAGGTGGGATGGTATCATGGAAAGAATAGAACAATATAACCGACTGGAATAAGTGACCATTGGAAATAAATCTCAAGTCGGCTATCCGCCAGGTTTAGGTTGTTGGAATCATATATTAGTAAAGCATAAAACCAGATGAGGATGATCAGTAATGGAAGAAGTCTTGAAAATGACAAAGGAAAAAGACCCTCCCATTTTGGTGAAATTTGGTCCACAGAGTGATGAATATTATATAGGCATAGTGGGATTTGGCCTACGGTTCATGATTATTAAAGTCTTTGCTCTTGTCCACACGCTAGAAAAAAGGAAAATTAAATAAAGGACTTGAGATTCTAAAGACTGAAGCAGAGAAAAAGTAGAGAGAATATCTAGATGAATTAATGGGTGATAGAATTTGAAAAAATAAAAAGAGTTACTTTATAGATTTATAGATGACTGTGGAAGAGATATCTTCAAGACATTAGATACCATCATTTTAAACATCAATTACTTTTAGATAGATTATAATATTCTATTTTTATAAATTTATTTCCTTTGGGAGTTGAACTTGAACGTCTCTCCTCTTTATATCTATCTAAATATTAATTAGTTGAACTAGGCGCAACATTAAGAATACGTTCAAGTTGTGTTTCAAGGCTGTGTTTAAGATAACACGTCTGGAAGAAGTTGTAATACATCACTCCACTGAAACTAGGTTATTTCTTTAAAGCGTATATTTCAAGAAAAAAAATTCCTAATTATTATAATACCAGTACTGTTTTGTGTTTGCTATATGATGTTTTGATGAAGCTCTTCGGTTGAGAGAAATTATTAAAAAAATATAAGACTTCAACGTTGACCACCTCTTTACAAGAAAAAAGTACAAAATTAGTAGAATTCGTTTAGTTTAAGGATTGGCAGGCAACTTGTTCCACGAAAGTAGGTTTAAATGATAAAAATTATTGTCGGTAGCCAGAAATCTGTCATCTCAGGAATTGAATAACAATATTCTTGGAGTATCAGCACAATCTTGTAAAAAATAAAATCAATAAGGTACAACAAAGTGTGTAACACATCCTTTCAAATTTGGTTATATGTTGCATGTTGGCAAAGCACAAGGTAAGGCGAACCTTACCTTATTTAGGCCTCAATTGCTTTTGAGAGATTCTCTATGGTCACATTAGATATTCAAAAAATCAGGGTTTATCCCCTGCGTATTGAGTAAGAAAGTATAAAAGGAAATTGTGTATATTTTGATTCAATAAAATCTCAACAGATGGAGATCTTGTTCGTAGGAGTCTATTTGGGAAATAAAATATTATACTTCATGAATAAGGAATGATATCAAACAGTGATGGTAGACAGATAAAACGGTTTTGGAAAATTGTGGATTTGGTCAGAATAACGATTGTCAAATGTGTGCTTAAAAAGGAGACGTTGGGTCCTTTGGAAGATCGTCGATTAAGCACACAAATGAGGTTTGGAGGTGATGTTTTGTAGAAAGAGCAGCTGGAGGTATTACTTTCGAATCCTTGATGGTGAATAGAATGCTTCACTAGATAGGGTGATTGGGCATTTATGAACCCAGATGCGTATGAAAAATAAGGGGAGCTTATTTCAATGTTTTTCTATTGGATAGTTAGGAGAAGACGACTTCGAGAAAGGGGGAGCTTTGTCTCACTCAAGTCCAATGTGTAACTTAATTGATATATAGTGAAACACTTTACATCTAAGAGAAGCAACCTCTACGTACATATGGCGATTTAAAGAATTGCATAACAATATATGTACCCTCGGGTATTGATATTGTTACATAATCTTTCCTATTTCCATCATTCTTACACATATTAACTCCTACATGTGCATATCGTAAAGAATTGGTTTGCAGAAGGCGCTTATAATAGTGTTGCACCGTTTGGTGAAACATCTCTTGAATCACTATCATAACAAACAATTGTTATTTTTTCAATTGGTATCAAAGTGGGTCACTCTAAGATAGTGAGTGAATCGCAAAGTGTTTCTGACTGTTTGTCTCTAAGTGGCAAATGGATCTTTTGAAAGCAGATAGCTCAGTTGTTCATCCTCCTCTATTTGATGGGACCAATTATAGGTACTGGAAAGCTTGTATGTGTGTATTCATCAAGTCTATGGACGACCTCACTTGGAAAGCGGTCTTTAGTGGCTAGACTCCTTCCATTGAGAAAGAGGAATCAGAAAAGGATGTGCCCAAAAGTGAACTTGATTGGTTAGTAGAAGAAGACAAGCAATCATCCAACAAATGGAAGGTTCTCAACGACATCTTTAATGGGGGTAAGTCTGCTCGATTAAAGAAGCATTTTAGCCAGGTTAGTCGAAGAGCGTGGGGCACATCTTAACGAGTCGAGTTTGAAGGGAACCCGCGGTATGCAGAAAATCAAGAATAGAGGCTGATGACTCTCTAAATTCGAGAATCTTCGAATGGAAAAAAATGAGATAATCAAGCAGTACCATGCCAGAATAAGCGTCATCTCAAATGAGTTGTTTATCTTAGGAGAAAAGATTCTTGAAGAAAAGCTCATACGAAAGGTGTTGAGAACTTTCTTTAGAGATTTTTAGCACATGGAAGGCGACCACATTGGAGTAAGAATTTTGAAGCCATGAAGCAAAGGAATTGATTGGTTCACTCTTCGGGACCTTTGAAATGGAGCTTAAGGGGCTAAGAAAGCGAGGAGGGAGAGAGAGCAGGTGGCCTTTCGGGTTGAACCCGCAGCCGAAGTTGAGGAAGAAGAAGGAAGTGATCTTGGCAGTAGAATCCATGGCTCTCTGACGAAAAACTTCAGCAGTGGCGAGGAAAAATGAGCAGAGATTAAAGATTTTCTCCCAGCCTAAAAATATGACTTTTGCCTTTAATCCTCCACATGAATTCCTTCAAAGTGAATAGGTTTCCTAGAGTCGGCTACGGATTCGACAAACAAAGTAAAGGAATTGAAGTGCAGAATGTGAAGAGGTATGGCCATATCTGACGAGTGCTAACACCCATAAGAAAAACAAGTCTTACACAATGACTTTCAGTGATGAAGAGTTTAAGGAATGGGAGGAGCCTTTCAACGAACTTATGGTCTTAATCAGTTTGGCCTCAATAGAGGACCATACGTAGTGATCTGCCGTCTGCATCCTCCTCCCAAACTCTCAGTACAGTGCGTGTTGCGAAAGCGAGAAGCGACTTGATGATGATGAAGAAATCTCAGATGACGAGATGGTATGCTCTTATAAGGTTATGTATAAGAAACTTATGGGGCCTTAATGAGAGCAGGGGTTGCATAGCGAGTCTCCCGACTATGTAGCGAGAAGGGAACTGTCAAAGCGAACCAATATGTTTCTTGACAAGGTATGCGACGGGGAAAGAGATATAAGCGAACTACCGACGGAGATGAAGAAGGCGTGCGCATGTTGAATTCTAGTACCACGACCTTCGAATAGATTTTGGAAATGGATAAAAATTTAAAGATCATGGTGCAGAAGTTCAAGGAAGAAAGCTCGAGAACCAACCCTTAAAATCCAACAGAACCAACTCACAAAGGTAGAAATCACTATCGTAGGAGGAAGATGCCCTTACCAACACCCAGTTGTTATTTTTGCAGAAAATTATGGCATATTAGTAAGGAATACACTATCTTCTTGATGCGTTAAAAGGTGAGGCAACAAGTGCATCATTCTAAGACAAAATAGGTATGGAGAATAAAAAATGATGGGAGGTGTTTGGTTGTCTACACCTCTCTAAAAATGAAGGTGGAAGAAAATGGTACTTTCATAGTGGCAACTCTGGACATATGACTAGCGATAGAAATTTTTGCGATCTCTGACCATACTGACTTAGAATAGACAACATTTGGAAATGGGGGTACAAGTACAGTTCTTGGAAGTGGGGATCTCTAAAAGTTCTAGGTATGCCTAAACTAGAGAATGTCGTGCTTGTGAATGGATTGAAGGTAAACCTTATCAGCATTAGTTAGCTATGTGATGACAACTTACTTGTTCAATTCACTAAAGGAAGTTGTTTAGTCACTAACAGTTGCAACTCATGTGTCATGGAAGGAAAAAGGTCATCGGGCAAATTGTTGTTTGCGACTTTCGAAACTGTTACCTTGCCACTGATGAGCGGTCGGATATTTGGCATAAAAGACTCGTCACATCAGTCATAGAAGCCTCAATGAGACTATTGTAGCCGATGATGTTTTGGGAATTCTTAAGCTAAAAGTTGACCTTGGAAAAATTGTGGTCCATGTCAACTAAGGAAGCAGAGATACGATCGTCTCCTGGTGACCACTGACACCTTTCTACTACGAGGCCGCCGGGCACTCACTTGCATGGACCTCGTAAGACCAATGTAGGTTGAAAGCCTTAGGGGAAAAAGGTATGCATTTATGTGTGTTGATTATTTTTCCAGATATTCATGGGTATACTTTCTTAGGGAAAAGTCAAAGAATTTTGATGCGTTTGAAGCCTTGTTTGTAAAACTAACTCTTGAAAAGAATCCTCATCATAAAAAGGTTGTACGAATAAGGAGTGATCACAGGAGGGAGTTTGAGAACTCTTACTTAGAGCAACTACCCATAACTTAAACTGTGGCATAAGACATGAGTTCCTCTTCTAAAACCACACCTTGAGCAGTGGTTGAAAGGAAGAACAACACTCTGAGTGGCTCGTGTCATGCACCAGAAACAAAAGAGAGGTTAAGTTGAATTCTGCGAAGCACTAAACACAACATGTTACATTCAAAACAGAGTGTACCTCTAGCCAGGAACCTCCATGATGCCATATGAAATATGGAGAGGTAAGAAGCCTAACTTGAAGCATTTTCATGAGTTTAGAAGCATGTGTTTTATGTTGAATGATAGGGAACATAGGAGCAAATTTGATTCAAAAAGTGATGAGGGTATGTTTCTCAGATACTCTCTAGATAGCAAAGCCTACAAGGTGTTCAACAAGCGATAAAAAACAATAATGGAATTAGCCGATGTGGTTGTCGATGATCGGAACTACCTCTACATAGATTTGGGACCGGTGATAAGCGGTACGAAGGACGGTGAGTACACGGAGACCATGCCTCGGGAAAATCTTACTTGACACACAGGGTAGACTGGCCTTGACATAGGAGATGCCCGACCCTCTATCGAATCATCTTCTCAGTCCAAAAACCCTGCAGGTCTAATCGAGAAGCCTCTAAATAAGTATAGAAAGATCATTCCAAAATAGACATCATTGGAGATCCAAAAGTAGGAATTCGAACGAGGGGTAAGCCTAAAGTCAATTACAGAGAGATGATTAACTACACATGCTACACCTTCTCCATTGAACCTAAAAACATCAAGAAACTCTAGAAGATGAATATTGGTTGATTGTAATACAGGAAGAACTGAGATAATTCATAAGGAATGAAGTATGAGATCTGGTACCTCAGCCATAAGATGTCAACGTTATAGGAACAAAATGGATCTTCAAGAACAAATCGGATGAAAATGGGAATATCACTAGGAACAAGGCTCAGTTAGTTTCCCAAGGATACACTAAAGTGGAAGGAATCGACTTTGATGAAACATTTGCCCTTGTAGCTTGCCTAGAATCAATCTATCTTCTCATGGCCTTTGCATGCACTCTCCGTTTCAAACTCTATCAAATGGATGTCAAAAGTACCTTCTAAATGGGTACTTAAACAAAGAGGTGTTCATGCCTGGCTTAAAGGCTTTTGAAGATCTACTCATCCGGACTACATGTACAGGCTGAATAAGGCTCTCTATGGAGAAACGAAACAGGCCATAAAGCTGATCTGAGTATTCTCGAGGGGCGGTCATTACCCTTTTCATAAAGTGAAGGAATAATGATATCATTGTTGGTCAAATCCAAGTTGACGATATAGGTTTTGGTGCAACGTCGCACAAGTTGTTGGAACACTTTGTGGAGCACGAGCACGGATTTGAGATGAGTCTAGTGGGCGAATTAACCTATTTTCTGGGACTGTAGGTCAGACAAACAAGTAATGGAACCTTCATTTCTCAATCCAAATATGCTAAGAACCTGGTAAAAAATTTTGGCATAGAAATTGCCGCTCATCGTCGAACACCTGCAGGACTCATGCAAAAATCTCTCGAGATGAAGGGGGTAAGGATGTCGATCAAACATTATATAGAAGCATGATTGGTAGACCTCACAACAAGTAGACTACACTTATGCTATGATGTTGGAATCTATGCTCCATGTCAGGCCTACCCCAAGGAAAGTCATTTGATTGCCGCCAAGAAGATTATCAAGTATGTTAGTGGAACTATAGAATATGGGCTATGGTACTCTCATGACTCCACAACTACCTTGATGGGGTACTGTGATGTCGATTGGGTTGGCAACTCCGACAATTGAAAAAGTACCTCGAGTGGGTGTTTTTTTCTTGGAAAAAACTTGGCCTCTTGGTTTAGAAAAAAAGAGAATAGCATATCTCTCTCTATAGCGGAGGTAGAATATATTACCATCGGCAGCAGAAGTTTGCAATTTATCTGGATGAAAAATATGCTGCATGATTATGGTATTGCACAAGATGATGCATCATCTAGTATGACATTATATTGTGACAACATTAGCGTAATCAACATCTCCAAGAACCCAATTCAACACTCACGTAGGAAGCACATCAATATTCAACATCATTTTATTTGAAGTCTTGTTGAAGACAAAGTAATTGATCTCCAACATGTTCCCACATATCACCAACTCGTCGATATCTTCACCAAAGGTCTAGATTCCTTCCTAGCTTGAAACACTTCACCTTCAAATGAAAAAGTCTGATGTTATACCGTGAACGACTTCAAGGTGAGTCCTAACAAAAAAATAAAAAAAAAAATCATCGAAAACTTGAAGCAATCTTAACCCTACTGTGATTATCTATTTTTCTCTCTCTTTGTTGTTTTGCTGCCTCACTATCATTACAATCTTGAAGACAACAGTTCCTCTTGAAAAAAATGGGAGAAGGTGGCGCATTATGACCTCCATAAACTCTGGCAATAGTTTGCATTTATTCTAGGTACATTTTCCTTTTAAGTAGAGCAACCTTCCTTGGCTAGTTTGGAAAATTCCAAAGTTGTTTTTTTCTCTCCAAAGTCATCTATCCTATTTCTCAGCAACTCTCCTTGCATCATCCATGGTTTCCACATGCTCAACAACTCTCCATGGTTTCTCGTCATTTCTGTACATTTGCTTTAGGGGAATCTCAAGAAAACCCCATTCTTGTTGAACCCATTGTTGAGGAACCCCTCGTTGTTTCTCTCCTTGCCACCATGCCACCGGCTGCCTTAGTGCTTTTCAATGCTTCAGTAGAAATTGGGCCCAGATTTGAGGGTTCTACCAAGTCGGACAAAGAAACGGGGACCACCATCTCTAGTAAGGCTGGTCCACCCTCTTCTTCATCACTAACACGCTCAGTTCCTTTGACCTCTGGATCTAAGCGCATCCCACCTTCAGTTTCGTCGGACTCCTTGGCCGAAGTGGCAATTGACACCATAGATGATGTTGTTCCTCTCCACGGGTTATTGAGCAGCCTCAAGCGCAAGTGGAGTTTGAAAGGTATCTAATTTGCCAACGACATCTCTACGGCTAAGGTCGGTTGGAATTCTTCTGCCATACCTCCTCCTCTTCCACAATAACGAGGACCAGTCTACTCTTCCGGCTCGTCTGACCGCTCTTGGAGAAATAACTCTCAATTGGCGACATCTCCGCGGCCACTAAGGAAGTCTCCTCGACCGGTTCCGACAGCATCGTGATCCAGTCGTCTGGCAGCATTGTGACCCAGACGCACACCTCCCAGCTAACGCCGACATCATGCCTCTACTAATGCCTCAGCCAGTTCTAAGCCATCACGACAGTTCCTCTCTGACTTTCATTCTACCATGTTGTATTCTAGTTTATGTGTTAGAATAGTCAACGTTTCTAAAACAAAGGATTTAAGAAGGTGAGGAGTCCAGAGTTTGAGTTCCAATTAAAACAATTTACTATATTATAACTACAACGTATAGCTATCAAAAAAAAAATTGTGTAACAATAAGGAGTAGACTGCCATTCTAATATCTGGATGAGTCAAGAGTGGCAAACCAAAGGAAACCACAATTTTCAAACATCAAGAAATGGTACTATTCTAACTAGGGTCTAACTTACACGTTAAATATATTTAGTGTCCCATATGGGCTTGGAGAGTGAATAAATATAATGAGCGCCCCATATGACTTGTGAGAGCTGAAATACAAGGTCTATATACGAGACAAGCCATACCTGGGCTTACGCCCAATGGAGCACTTGCCCCATTGATTTTTAAAAGAAATTTCATTAGATCTCTATACTAATTCAAATGCTATATCATTCCTACTCGAAATATCTAAGTATTAAACCATTTAGTTGAATTTCAAGTTCATAAAATTTTGTAAAATTTATCTTAATCTTGCACCCATTGAAATGGAATCCTGGGTCTGCCATTATATGGAAGACTTGAACTCTATCAAAGCATTTTTGGAGAGTTTTGCCCAACATAATGATATTAATATTTTAAGTTATAAGTCTATATTGATATTAAATGTTTTTAAATGATAAAACTTGTCTAACTTTTTTTAATTAAGTGTACATAATACTACAAAATTTTGGGATTAAATTATTGATTTTTTATTGAGAATTGTAATGAATAAGGTTTTCTTGGGTATCCATCATCTTCCACACCCTTGGTTGAACCAATATAAAATTTAAAGGATAATCCATTCTATTTAATATTTTAATTGGGATAGAAATAAGAATTATTTTTAATAGGAATTAGGATAAGGGTGACTCATCCGAACTTTTATCATCGTTCATATTTATAATTTGATAAAATAATGGTAACCTAAGAATATTTTTAAAACTACGATCTTCTTACAAAATATTCTTCAAACAAATTAATTACAAATGTTTTATCATTAAATCATGCATGATTAAATTTTTTTTAATTATATCTTAATTAAAACTCAGATTTTACATTTATTTTACATCTATTAATATGACACAAAACCTGCCTTATAGGGATTCCAACCGGTCCCATGGCCATATATATATAAATATTTTAGTTATAATTTAGTAAATTGTCCTTACTATGATTCGAACAAAATAAAGGAGAGAGGAAAAATTACAAAGAAAACAAAACTACAAAAGGATGAAAAGATCGAGTCTTGTGTAGTTACAATTTCAAAGCAGATTTGCCTTTTACGATAGTGCCTTGAGAAATCTTACAGTGTTTGTTTCCCAAGATGAAACAATTTCTATGTGACGGCAATAGCATGTCTTGTTTACAATCACTCTTGACGAACTGGAGAATGATCGTATCTATATCACAATCAGAATCTCAAAATATTTTCTTATCCCAAAGAGAGTCAAGCAAACCGATCATATAAATTGCCACTCGACAGTTTTTAGCTTAATGATTGAGCATAAAAAACCAAACGTTTCAAAATTTTAAATAAAAATTACTCTAAAAACCAACTGTTTCGAACACGTTTTAATTTCATTCAAACAAAACGGATAAAATCTAACACCCTTATCATTTTAAAAGTCTGAATGATGTGGGTTGACTTCTAAACAAGCTTAGGGAACCATTAATGGCAGTATTCTTTTGAATTTTATATATATAATGATTAATAATAGTACTGTATGCTCCAATCAAATGACAAATCGATCATCAAACTATATTTACAGCTGATATTGCTATTAATTTTCAGTACTATTCTTCTTCCATGAGCAACTGCAACCATGGTCTGGTTTCTGAACTGGCTGATCATCAAGAAGCCCATCAACTGATCCAACATAATAAACACCATTAATTGTTACCCTTCCTGGATTCAACTACAGGAGAGAGCGATTGGAGTTCAATGGGAAGTAAGACATGGGAATTGGAGCCCCTGAAGATTTTGATTTGCTCTTCTCTTTGATCACCATGGAAGGTACTGCCTTTGAGCTTGACCCACCAAGGTCATTGGACACCCGAGAAGATGAAGATGGCAGAAAACAACTTATAATTGCTGAGAACGCCATTGTTGAATCACCCTTAATTCTCCTCAATTTTTCTTTTCAGAAGTTAAACAAAGAGAGTGGTTAATTTGCGAGACCAAGAGGCAATGAAGAATGACTAGATGATTTGAGTCGAAGATGATTCTCTATTTATAGGGGAGTTAATGGAGGTTGAGATCATTTTCTTGCCTTTCAAGGAAAGCTTGATGGCACATGCCCATCTTCCCAGCTTATGACCTCGTTTGGATGGTAAGTTCCTTCATGTTTCCTGCAGACGTGTGGCTGCTTTGACCGTAGTTTGATGGAGTCTTAAATTTTCAATTCCTCTTTCGTATATTTTTAACTTCTAATATTGTCACCCACCTGATGTTTCTTGCTTGGTCTCCAAAAAATATTGAACACTTCTCACCCTTGATGAGAGCATCAATAGCACTCTAACCTGCTGCCAAGAGCTTAAATCAGCGTAAAAGGGAAGGTACAGTTCAAGTCCTAAATTGAGATTTAATATCTGATGGAGTCAAGAGTGGCAAAACAAAGGAAACTGGAATTTTCAAACATCAAGAAATGGTACTATTTAACTTGGTCCAACTTACACGCTAAATATGCGATAGCGCTAAGACAAATACCCTCGAGTTTTGCATGCATGTCCCACTTTGTCTTTAAATTTTTTCTGGTCCAAGATGCCCCTGATGTTTATTCCCATAACCTAACCATGTCTCTACAGTTAGAAAAAGGTCGCTTTGATCGACCAACGCCCGTTAAAACCTCAAGTAAATGATGAGTATTAAATATACTCATTTTATCACTATATTTTTGTGTTATTTGTAGTTTTTAGATATAAATACGTGTAGGTCATCCCTTGGGAGCAAATGGAAGAAACTGAGGCAGATTCGGTTCAAAAAAGAGCAAAACATGAGAAATCAAGGAGCCGCTCACATCGTGACGTGACAGAGAGCATTAAAAGGGAGCAGTAGCCAACGTCGCGACGTAACTAACACCACGTTGCGACGTGAGAACCACAACGTCTTGACATGGCTAAGCATTCCAACAACATACTGCCTCGCACGTTGCTACATGGCTTTGCCAAGTCCCAAAGTCATGTCCAGCCCATCACCTATTTTCAGCCCATTTCAGCTAGTTTTTGGAAAGCCTATATAGGGAACACAATTTAGGGTTGTAGGGGAGTCCTTTTGGGTGGAAACACCCTAGGGAATTGTTCTTGGAAGAGGAGAAACTTTCTTGAAAAGGAAGAAGAAGATGGAAGGATGAGAAAGGACTTTCACTCAAATCTGTTTATTCTTTCCCTCTATCTATGTTTTTCTCTCTTGTCATGGTTGTAATCTCTTCGCTTAAGTTTGCTAGGGTTTCTTAGACTAGATGTAATCAAGACTTGTTTGTATGAATCTCTTAATCTAAGTTGATTTATGTTTTATTTTCATATATGTGTTGAATAGTTCATTTTGCTCTTAATGCATGTGGGGTAATTGGCATAAGCCAGATGATGTGGTTCAATTCAAGATGAGAAGTGAGAATTGAATTAGACCATGAATGAATTACCGTTTAATTGTCATGAGATAGAGATATAAGTGAAATTAAGTGTAGTTGTGGGGTTTTTTGGATTTAATGCGCCTTTAGAAATTTGAGATTAAGTAGAGATGTAAAATACCTATCCCTAGGGTAGATTGTGAGTTATCAAGAGAGATTGACGTATTTATTAGTGAAATCGTCATCAACATAATGAAATGAATATTAATTCATTCGGTTAAGAGGTTCATATAGACTTGGATTAGTGAAATTTATGCCCTAGGGTTTTTAGTTTGAGTCTTTGTCCATTTAGGATTCTTACATGTTAGTTTAGTGTAAATTGAGTCTTTCATAGATTTTTCGTCATCCAAATAGAGTCTAAGCTAGATTAGAATAGGTAATTAATAGCCAATCCTTGTGGGACGATACTCTTGCTTTCACTTTATTACTTTAACACGACGCGTGCATTTGCGTACTTAGGCATTCTTAGTTTCATACACACGTTTCACGCCTATCATTAAACATTCCACACATGTCAAAGTTTCTAGTATGATTGTGACTTTTATTAATAGGATGGGCATAGATGACTATGAAAGCAAATGTCAAGAATATCATAGGACTGAAAAAAAGTTCAGGAACAAAATGAGATATATGTGCAAAACTTGAAAGCATTTGTGCACCTTATCCCAATATATATAGGCTCTAACTTACACACTAAATATATGTAATGTCTCATATCTCTCGGGGAATGAAAAGTGATGATTTGTAAATGAAGGACTTGAACTTAATACTATCGAAGCCTTTTATTAAGGATTTCACCCAATAGAAAAGCAAAACCAGGACGAACTAATAATAAATTGTGCACCATTGTAGCCCTGAATTTGATAATATTGGGTAAAGAGTTTGATCCTTATAATATAATTTAAGGCTTCATTTACAACTCAAAAAATACTAAGAAAAAATAAATCAAATAGAATCATTTTCTTTAAAAAATTTTTCCTTTCATACCTTTCTTGTTTCAAACGTCACCTATGTCTATTTTAAATACAATGTCACATCCGTCCGACTCAAGGAAAGTTTTTTGTCATTAAACAGTGTAGACTCCTCTTATCTTAATACACGAGTTTAAAGCCGTCCCAAGTCCCCTTGCTCAAAATTTGATAATATCTAGTCATGATAAATGATATCGATAAATCTTTCTCCTGAAGTTGGTAGCCTTATGGCTCTCCTCAAAGGCATATCCCTTTTCATCAACTATAAAATGGCTTGATGTGGGCATTCCCATTTTTTTTGGAGTGTACATATATATATATATATATATATATATATATATAGCTCATCTTTTAGAACAAATGATGCCAAGGAATCGGAAAATGACATCATGTTATAAGATGGTACATCCTTAGCATAAAATGACACCAAGGATTAATAGAAAAATGGATCAAATGTACACGTGGCCAGCACAAGATGTCTTAGATTTTCCTTCATTAGTCTTCCCGTTGTCCACATGGTGTTGTTGACACATTACACCTTACACCAAAATTATAGCACTTTCCTTATCAAATTACATACCCTTCACTATAAGAAAAAAGACATATCTTAACGGTTACTAACTGTCATCGTATGAGTTATATGTCATCATAACTTCCTAGTCTTATATGTCATCTATTGCAGTGTCAAGGTAGGTGTATCAGCAACCTTGACATATATAAAATGTTAATGAATGTGTTTTCCTATTAATCAATATAACTTCTCTCTACCACTCATAATATGTCAAGGTTTGTTTTCAAATAAATCATGGTTTCTTTAAAAATATGTCAAGGTAAGGATCTTCAACCATAGATTATAAATTGATAACTAGAAGCAAAGGCGCTATGATAGCCTTTGAAAATTTTAAAAATAAGTTTTTAATGTTGCAATGAAGAAGCATGATGCAAAATAACTTGTTAGCATATTGAAAATTGCTGCTTAATTTAAACACTTATTACAAAATATACATTGTTTTCATAACTAAGACTTTATCTTGTTAACCACAATGCACCATATGTTATACAGCTTAAAAACACATGTGCATATATTGTGTTAATTTGAATTGTTGTCCTCCCTTTCAATATATTATACAAAATAACATATATTCAAAAGAGAAGCTAAAACAATCTCTATTTAGAATAAAGATACCAAAAGATAATGTAACCAAGTTCTATCTATAATACAAAGCATCAAAAATAAAAACTCATAGAACCAATAGATAAATTATACAACCAAAATATTAATAACCCATGTATGTATATACATCTTTAAACAATGTCTCATGCAAAAACCACCTTGAGTCTTTCTTCACTAACTTGACTGTGATCCAAAAAATAAATAAACAAATGATTAATTAATTAATTATTAGTTGAAGATGAAATCCATGTAATAAAATCTTAGTAACTACACAAACTTTAATCTTACCAAATAACAACTGTACAACTAAAAATATTAGGTAACACATTCGTATATACATCTTGAAATCTCTGTAAAAATACCATTCAGTCTTTTCATTAACCGATACCTATACCAAATAAAATAAGGAAATAAAAAAAAATGATATTAACCCATCATTGGTATAAGATGAAACCCATGTAATGAAACTTTAAGAACTACACAAACTTTAATCTTACCAAAATAACAATTATACAACTAAAATATTAATAAACCAGATGTATATACATCTTCAATTATCTCTTTGCAAAAAACCATATGAAGCCTTTCACTAGTTGAAACCTATACTAAATAATGATGTGCAAACACAATATCAACTAATTATCAAATTCAAGATGAAATTCATCTAATTATTCTCAATAACTATATAAACTTTCATCTTACCAAAACAACAACTCGTATCGATAAAATATTAATATTCAAGATGTACGTAATCTTGAAATCTCTTAGCAAAAACCATCTGAGTATTTCACCATCCCGAAACCCGCACTAAATAAATAAGTAAATATTAACTAATTATTAAGTTCAAGATTAAATCCATCTAATGAAACCTTAGTAAGTATACAAACTTTATCTTACCAAAATAACTACACAACCAAAATATTAATAATCTCAATGCATATACATTTTGAAATGTCACCATGGAAAAGATCTTGAACTCTTTACGCATCTTGAAACCTGCAACAAAATACAGTAAAATAAATGATATTAATTAAATATTAAGGAAGAAATCTTAGTAAGTACAAAAACTCTCTATCATGCCAAAATAAACCTATACAAACAAAAAAATGGGTCCGACATTAAAAATTAAAATAATAATAAATAACAAATTTTCAAATTTTATATATTTAAAATAAAGTTTTTCTTGAATACTTTAGCTTGGGCTTATGTTCTGCATTATATAAAATAAATTATTATAGTTATATTTATATATTTTTATTTTATTTAAAATTATTTTTCATTCTAATATTATTTTATTTTATTAAAAATAATATTCAATAACTATTCTTTTTCTATAAACAACTATTTTATATTTTTTTTCAGAATCAAAAACTAATATTCTCACAATTGGAAAATAATACAGTTATTAAAAAAAAAAAAAAAAGGGTCACATGGGCTAAGCCAATAAGCCTTGGGCTTCATTCGGGGTCACCATTTTCTCAAAAGATTCCTCAAAAATATATGGGCCTGGCGGGACCAGGCCCATTATCCCACCTCTAAATGTACTTCTAAAGAGTTCCCACCAAAAGCCCAACAATTATAGAATACTTTGTCTTCTCCACCAAGTTATATGTTGTCATATTGCTAAAAGAAATTATTCAATAAAACTACAAATGGACAATCATTATAAATGAATAAGAGAAAATAATATAATCATATAAGTAATCCTTCTTTATCATGGATAAGTATGATACCAAGAAATCATTCATTATGCATGGTTGAACAAGCACTAGGACAATTAAATGAAGGTAAGAGGTAAGCTAAAATGAGAAAATTGAAACACTAAGGTAATTCAAGCCATATGCTTTATCTATTGGTAACTATTCTCTAGAAATACGTTATGGAAAAACTGACAGAATCTTTTTCAACAATAGTTGGTTAAAATTCGGGGTACTCAATGGAAATAACACAAAAGTGCCCATCATCCCAAGGTTCTTACTAATATGCTAGGACAAAGTATGGAATAAAAGTGTGCAATTATATAAATGTTTTAAGAAATGTCTATGGCAAAGACATCTAGTCCAAGAATCAAAATCAAATAAGAGGAAATTTTGATAATAAAAATTAGAATCATAATAGATATTGGATTTAGATTAATAAGAGGATGCCAATATTTTCCGTGTTATATCAACATACAAAAGAAATTTCATTATTTCCTAAAAAACAAATAGATCCAACGATTAATAAAAGTAAAATATTTAGATTTTAAAAAGCAGTTTATTCAACTATACAACATTTTTAACCAAATTGAATTTTTTTTTTTTTTTTTTTTTTAAGATAGGTAATTTCATAAAAATGGACATAGACACATATTAAAATGATATGCACAGAGTTAATGCTAAAAAAAAAAAAATTTGACCATAATGTTAATAAGAAAATAGCATTCTCTAATACTTTCCTCAAAGCACCCCACTTCCAAATCTCTAAAGTCTTAAATGGTCGCTCATCATCTTTGATATTTGAATAAAGCCATAATTACTCAAGCCCCGAACAAATATTAAACTCATAAAATTTAAAGGCATTCAAAGCTCCTAATTTCGACTTTGAAACACAAATCTTGGTAGATCTAGCCCCCGCTAAACAAAGACAATTCACAAACCCCTAACTTATGTTCTTATGCATCACCCAACCGACTCAAACAACAAGTGTAATGTTCATGGATGCAAGGTTGAAAATTTCAGGAAATTTCGCTGAAATTTTGTGTTTCCATAGCTAGCCATGGAAATGAAATTTAGCCAGAAATTCAATGAAGAGAACCTTGTAAATTTCCACAAACCTCACGAAAATTTAATTGAAAATTAGAAAATGGGAGAACTTTCAATTTCTACACCACTCCAAGTAGGATTTTGGAGAGAAAATATTCAAATGATAGGGGAAATTTTTGCTTGTTCCCGAATATTTTTGGAGAATTTTCAATGGAAGAGAAAGGGCACGAAGGATGAGAGGAAAGGGAACAGGCACTCTAGTTTGAGGAATTTTTAGAAGGAAGGGTCTGCAGGAGTGTCGTTGAGATTTTCGGTCGCCACTGCAATAGCGCCTCCAAGATTGCCTTCACCATTGTTCGAACAGAGTTGTCTATAACCAAAGAAAAGGCTTTAGGTCTTCTATCGTGAAAGAAAGGGAAAAAAAAAGAAAAGAAAAAGAAAAAAAAAGAAGCTTCATTATCCCACTAGTTGGGTCCGAATCTGGGTAACAAAGGTGTGGAATAATGGCTGTTTACCAATAAACAATCGATATTATGTAAATATAGAACCTGATAAAAGATATTACTTCCATCTTGGCTCTTCATGTTTATTTCGTGTCTAAGATATTAATCACATTGATGTAATAATAAAAAAAATTAATTTTATTAGTAGAAAATTAAAAATAATTTATTTTGATTGATTAGATTTATATTCATTTAAATAAAAACCCAATGTATAAAATTTTAAAACCTATTTTATAAACATCTAAAAACTATTTTTATTCCCTATATTAATATAAACATTTAAAAACTATTTTTCTATTTACTAATATTTCATTTAAAATTATAAAAACATATAAACATAATTATTACTTTATAAAATAGGTGGTCGATTCAATTAGATTTAGTAATTTAAGTAAATGAGCGATATTTCATAATTTACTGGGGTAAGTAAATTAGATTTACACATAACAAGAAAAATTATAGTCATTATTATTTTTATTTAATTACATTGACACATCAAAATTATAGGTCATCACGCGAGCTCAAATTCGCAGAGCCTCAACGCTCAACAAGAGATAGATAAATGTGGAGGGTCCTAGTTTCAGTCCTCATGTGACTGATACTATTCTGTATTCCAAGTGCATAGTTTGCTGTAATATGAAGAATTTAGCAAATTTTATATAACATGATAGAAAAGAAGTTTGTATATGTCATAATTTCGGTATTAATTTAAATGAAACAATATTGACATATATTTGCATAAGTCAAGATAATATATGTCAACAATTACCCTTTTTCTTGTAGTGCTTTCACTGTTAATAGGCACTTGTGCTAAAGAAAACAATCATTATGTGCAGAGCTTAGGTTATAATATAACTTGTTTGGAAAAAAGAAAAATCATTAATGTTATATGTTACAATAAAAATAATGAAGATTTTATTATTTAAAAATTCCTCCCCATTTATTAATAGAAATTGCTCGTTGTGTGTTTCATCTAAATGTGAAAAATAAGTAACTATAAACAATTGCCAAAAATTATCTTAAAGTAATGTTTTCACAACTTAAAAACCCTAGAAGCCTAATCCCTTCCTTTTCTTGTTCTCTTCTAATAACTCTTTTCTTTAAGCAATGAATAATTTTTTTGTCATTCTTAAAATCATTTATCTGTATATCTTTATTTTATTTTCTTGTTCAATAAAATAGTTATTCCATAAAGATTTAGATATTGTATTCTTTTTTTTTCGTGTTATCGCTGCCTTATTACGTATTTGCCTGGTTGGCCAACTTGTTATAATATTATTTTTTTTGTTTTTTTGTATTATTACCATCTTATTACGACATTTGATTTGTCATTGACTTGTTACGATATGATGCTTTTCGTCGTCTTGTTACAACACTTTATTTTTAAGTGGAGTGCGATTCGCTGTGATAAAGTTGAAATTCGATCAATCAAAGATATAATTATTGTCACATTTAATGTCAAAACTAAAGTCATGAATATTCTAATCACTATATTATCAAATTTGTAGGCTTTATAATGGATTTCTTATGCTATTAACCTGCAGAATGCTTAATCGTATGGTTTTTTAGATTTATTGCAAGCCAATCAATACTATTATTTTTCCTTTAAAAAAATGTTTTTCTATTAATAAAATCTTGAAAATAAAAATATAGAGTAAAGAAAATGTGAATTAAAAATTATATGAATGAAAAGGAAATAAAATTTTAAAATGTATTGATTCAAATTTGAAAATCATCAAATTATTTGTTCAATAGTTTCTTCAAACGCATTTATCTTATTTTTATTATTTATATAAAAATTATTTATTTAAAAAATAATGAATTTCAAACTGATTTGAGTTATATTTAATTTTCCACTACGAGAGTATGAAACCAACATCACACCAAAAAAATACAATTGATTCAAATGAAAATATTAAAAAATATACATTGAAATTTATTTTTGAAATTATATTTAAAATTATTTAATTTTTTTTATATAATAAAAATAAATAATCAAATGGAGTTTATTATTATTTTTTTAAATTTCTTTGCTTTTCTTTTCTTTCAAACTTTTATTTTTATCACTTAATAGTCTTAACATTTTCTTTCTTTTTTTTTTTTTTTTTTGAATAAATAGTCTTAATATTTTTGAGCCAAATCTGGTTTTCATTTTTCAGCAACCAAACATAAGTAAAGAATAAAATAAATACATACATTTTAAAATTCTTATTCTGTATCACTGATCGTTGGTGAGTACCGATTCTCCATGGACCAAACTTGAGCTAAAACATTTGGGAAACCCAAACTAAACTTTCGGCCTGGTTATAGTTTTTGAAAAATGTTTTTTTCACATGTAATTAAATTCAGATAATAATAACAATTAACTATTTTTAAATAGCAGTTTTTTTTTGTTAATTACTGAATTTTCAAACTAGGTTTTTTCTTGCTGTTTGGTTAATTGCTGGTAATTAATTTCATAGATAGCATCAAACATACCCAACTTTCTGTAAAAAAGAAACAGCTCTTTCATTGCATTGGCCATTATATATTCTAGTATGGAGTTATTTTCAAAACGATCAAGCGAAAACAAAAACTCAAGCATCGTTCCTTAAGAAATTAATTAACAATTAAAAATCCCTAAAGACGAGAGAGGCAGGAATTGACAGGGAAGTGAGAGACCATGATGGAAGCACTCGAAGATTTTGATGTCGAGTTGCTCTTAGGTTTCTCCGAGAAAGCTGGCCAGCCGCCAGCGTAGTCGAAAACCCGGGAGGACGAGGAAGAAGATGGAAGAAAGTAATCGACTATGGCCGAGACCGCCATTTTTATCACCCTTGTTTGGCCTGAGAGAAAACTGGAAATGAGAGAAAGTACTGTATGATATTTGATGAAATATTAGGGACAGATGCTTCCCTATTTATAGTGCAGATTTTAAATATGAAATGGAGGTGAAGTTAGATTTACTTGTTTAGCAAGGAAAGCTAAATAGGAAAGCCAAATCATGTCCGATATGGCTCCCCCTTTTAGATAAAATAGGAAGCTTCAAGGAACATGCATGGAGAGGATAAGATAAATATAATAATTAAATTCATCAATTTTCTAAATGAAATTGGTTGAACCAATTGAGGTTATATATAGATTATCAAAGTAATTAGGTTGTATCATGGATATCCGGAATAATATTCCAACTAACCTAAGTCATGATAGAATGTAGAGTCCGACATCCCACATTGTCCGACGAATAAAATAGAATGTCACTATATGGGGAATTTGAACTTACCATTAATGTTTTAAAAATCGTAGAAAATAGTTGCAAGGAACTAATGGTTAAACAACATGATCGACCAAAAGATCACCATTTGACAATCCGACTAATGAAACCGGTCAATTCAATTCAATCCAATTTTTAAAATATTGCTCAACTTAGGAATGTCCCAACAAAAAAAAAACAAAAAAATTCTTAGAAAAACACAATTCAAAGAATAGGACGAAATAAACCTTGATTATTGTCCACAAAGTAAGGAAACCAATGTTGTATTTAGGTTTAATGATATGTCATCAATAGAAATGAAAACCTATGATAAACACGTATATAATTACATTCATAACTTGTGAGAACCTTATACACATTGTATTGCATAAAAAGGTAGTCTTTTAGATGAATACAACCCAAGATCACCATCTTGGTGCCTCCACAACCCAAAGTCCCACTATGGATAGCCAATACTAACAAGGGTACAAAATGGGTGTTTAATTACAACTTTCTCTCGAAATGACTATCATACAAGGCACAAGCCTCAAAATGATCTCAAAAATAGCAAACAACATACACCCATCGTATGTGTTACTTACACCCTGTCACACCTTCTCTTGCATCTAAAATGTTGAAAGAAATAGGGTGAGTTCACAGCTAAGTACGAAACTTTATGGTCATACTATGCATATCTAGTGAACATGAGTTAAATATAAAACATGATGCATGATCAACACAATTAATCATTTAATGAGTGTGCAATAACAATTGTTATGCATGCATATTGTGCAAAGAGCTTCATCTCTATTTCTCTCAAGTTTTCCTTACAGAATATAACCAGTCAAAGGGGCAAGACTAACCCCGTGTCTTTAGGGGGACTACAACTCATGTGACCAACCTCGTGTCTTTAGGACTACAACTCAAGGGCGTGACCAACCCCGTGTCTTTAGGATTACAACCTGTGGCAAGACTAATTCATTCGACACCAAGATTAGGTGTCTTCCTCAAGAGATATAGGACTTTTCACCTAAGGACCCACGGTCTCACATAAAAACACAATATAGACACTCACACCTCAAAATATCATTTGACAAGAACTTTTATCATTGTGTTCCATTGTCAACCAATCTTGTAAACTAACCACATTATAGCCCATGTTCATCATAGAAGTCATGAGTCTCCCGCCAAGAATTCCACTCATTATAGTGTTAAAATCACTCACACTAAAAAGTGGCCATAGCAATAAAGTAAGCGGTGCATTTTTACTAGATACATGTCAAGCATAGAGATTGTAACATATATTTCATGCAAAGCCAGCATAGATAGGCACTCCAATGGTATAAAATTCCCTACCTCACTTTGTTTCATCCCTTGAAATTCCTCTATGTAGAGATAGATCCCTTAGTTAAATCAAGGAATTGAAATAGAACAATTTAATTTAGGTTCATTTACACAAAATCTCATAATTAAAGTCAAGAGATATTGTGGTTACTGCAACCCTAAATCATTTGGTTCTTACAGCCCTAATTTCCTAATTCTCTAACTTCCATTCATGTAGACTTTCCCATAATTAGAACTAGTTTAACCTCCTTCCAATGGTACAATTATTTTCTTCAATTAGCTAACTAAATAACCACTTTGATTCCACTTAAACTCAACCCATTGATTAGTTTTAAGAACATAACTTCAATTAGTCTCCTAATCACTAAACCAGTTTCCAAACTCAACAATCCCATAACCTACTTTGTTGATTTCTCTTCATATAACTAGCTTAAACCAAATAATATGGAATCTATTAGCTATATTCTATGATTAGACTTAATTAAAGATAGCTTAAGCAAACATTTTATTTCATTTAAGCCAAGATTGATCATTAAATAACATCAACTACCAAGATCACATATCTTCCTCTTCAAGATCCCTTCTCTCTCTTTCTAACTTCTCTCTCTAGGTTGCAAAAGGTGCAAAGAATGGGCTGAGAACCAGCCCTAACAACCCTTATATAACCTTATTTACCAAGCTTGAGGTGGCAACTTTGAGATGGCATGCTTAAGAGCTACCACCTATTTTCTTTTCCCCATTTTTGTACTTTGGTCCTCCTATTGTTTAGTATTTGAACTTTACTAACTAGTCATGTATGTTCTTGAAGTTTTCTTATTCATAAATCAGCCCAAAATGTTATCTCATTTAGGTACTAGTTTATCATAATTAATTTTAACCAAATTTCACATAATTAAGTACAACTCACCTTAAGCTAGATTCAACTCTTAAACACGTTTAAATTTAACTCACAAGGTAATTCTTAGCTTTTTGTCCTTTCCATTAATACTAGGTGTTACAATTTAATTCATCATTTGGAGTTTTATCGAAATCATGAGACCCATGAGCTTCAATAAAATAGAAAACCAATCATAAAATTGTGTATACAAGAGTATTGTTCTTCATGCATCATCTTCATATGATCAAGAAACCTCGTTAACTGATCGAGATGACTACATATAACAAATTCAACTCCCCTTTTATTCACTACTACAAGCAAGAGAGATATCAACTTAATTTCTAGAGTAGTGTAAACCATCCTACGCTGCAGCGTGGGAGTAGCTCATGCTGTGGCACGGGCTCTCCCTTGCTAAGGTGACTTCCCATTTGATCCTTGTTTTTTCAACACCTTTTTCAATTTTGATTTACAACTTTGCCATCCAGACTAAAATTAAACACTTTAAACTATGAAAGCTCGATGTCTAGAACGCATCAATGCCACATATCTTTTGTGTTGATTTTGTTTCTTGCCCAATTGCTCCATATCACCCGTGATGTTAACCTATTGGCAAAAAAGAACAAAAGAGAGCATTATGATGTTATCTAAACCATAAAACCCACTAATCAAATATGGATGTGCAATGAGTATATCATATACTCATCAATAGTGAAGAAGAAGATATAAGCTTGGAGGGAAGAAGGACGGAGGGAGGTTGTGAATGATTTATACAAACTTCTCAACATTCACAAAATAAGATCAATTTCCTGAGTGATGTTTCCTTGAATATTGCTTGCAAAATTTGGAATTGGTCTTGAAGAGGTGAGAAGAGGCCAACCTAGTGCTCAATTGGGAAAAATGTCATTTCATGGTGAAGGAAGGCATCATGTTGTGTCATAGAATTCCCGGAAAAGGGATTGAAGTGGATAGAGCGAAAATTGAAATCATCAAAAGGCTCCCTCTCCGTCTTCAATGAAGGGGATTAGAAGTTTCTTAGGCCATGTCGGGTTCTATAGGAGGTTCATTAAAGATTTTTCGAAAATCTCCAAAGAATTTTGGAACCTCCTAATGCAAGGAGATCCCTTCGACTTTAATGAGAATTGAATGAGTGCATTCTCCATACTAAAAAAGAAACTTGTTTCCACATCTAGTGTGGTAGCCCCTGACTGGGAATTATCGTTTGAGTTGATGTGTGATGCAAGCGATTATGTTGTGGGTGTTGGATCAAAGGAAACAAAGATTACGCCATCATTATGAGTAGGACATTGAATGAAGCTCAACTGAATTATGCCACTAAAAAAGAAAAGAGCTTCTTGCTTTAGTGTTATCCTTTGACAAATTTCAGTCGTACTTGATTGGAAACAAGGTGATACGATAAAATATCTCATGGCTAAGAAGGACCCCAAGCCAAGGGTAATCCATTGGGTCCTTCTCTTGCAAGAATTCGATGTTGAGATTAGAGATAAGAAAGGCAAGAAAATCGATCATCTCTCTGGACTTGAATTTCCAAAATGCACAGAACCAAAGCCACTTCCCAATGATGATAATTTTCTAGATGAGCATATTTTGGTCGTTTCTCATATAGACTCATCTCCATGGTTTGCTAATATTGTGAACTATCTTTCAGCTAAGGTGACCACTCTGAAATGGTCTTCTCAACAAAGGAAGTGAGTCTTCTCTGTTGTGAAGCATTATTATTGGGAAGATCCAATTTTGTACAAACATTGTGCCTATTAGAGCATTAGAAGATGCATTCTGGAAGACGAGATAGAATATATCCTTAAGCATTGTCATTCCCTTGAGTGTAGTGGACATTTTGGTGGAAGTAAGATGACCTTAAAAGTGTTGCAATCGGGGTTCTTCTGGCCTACTTTGTTCAAGGATGCTCATGCATTCATGATGGCTTGTGATACGTGTCAAAAGATGAGTAACATTTCAAGGAGAAATGAGATGTCCTTGAACTCAATTTTGGAGATTGAAATCTTTGATGTATGAGAATTGACTGCGGTGGACGCTTTCTCCTATCTTACAAAAAAAAAAAAAAAAACCAACACATATTGTTGGCGATAGATTATGCATCCAAATGGGTTGAGGCCATTGCCACTCCAACTAATGATGCTAAGGTGGTGTTGAAATTTTTGAAAAAGAACATTTTCACAAGATTTGGAACCCCCCGAGCCATTATAAGTGATGAGGACACTCATTTCTTCAATAAGTTGTTTGATGCAATGTTATTGAAGAATGGAGTCAAGCACGGAACAACTTTGGCATATCACCCTCAAACAAATGGGCAAGCTGAAATCTCCAATAGAGAAGTAAAGAAAATTTTAGAGAAAACAGTGAATGGTTCTCTAAAAGATTAGGCGATGAAGATTGATGATGCATTATGGGCATATCGTACAGCTTTCAAGACTAATACGGATGATAGGCTAATTTATGGAAAAGCTTTCCATCTCCTGGTGGAACTATAACACAAGGCATATTGGGCTACAAGGCGACTTAACATGGATTTACAAGTTGTGAGAGAGATCGAAGAGGCTTTTACAATTAAATGAGTTAGATGAGTTCCAAAACAATGCTTATGAAAATGCCAAGATCAAAAGCGTGGCATGAGAAAAAAAAACATCGCTAAGAAGGAATTTAACTGACAACAAGTGTGCCTTCAAACCAAAGACTTTTGATTAGCTGTTAGAAAGTCGCCAGATATTAGACTCTTCCATCGCGTGACTAAGTCTTTCCATTGACGTGAAGTCGGGAGATCATGCACCTGGAGAAAGGAGTGTTCAAATGTCAATGGAAAAATTTTGAAGCCATACTTTGGTAGGGAATTCAATGCTCACAAGGCATCCATCATTTTGAAGCCACCTTGAGAAATGGAGTGATATTGTGGTATTCTCAATTGAAAGAAGTTGATTTGCGCTAGTGAGTTGTGTTTGAAAACCATTGTTGTGCGAGGAAGTCCAGCTAACGATGTTAAATAAAGCACTTCTTGGGAGGTAACCCAAGCATTGTGGTGTTTTCTCATCATATTTCTTCATTTTTTCTTCATTATTTTTATTTATATTTTGATTTATTTATCCTTATATATTTATATAGACAAATTGTTTTTGAATATACTTTGTTGATCTCATCATCTCAGACTGGCTCAATCATCGATCCAAACAACCACTACATCCAAAGAGCTAAAATGATGAAAGTGAGGTACTGATATCGCATATAGGCATTTCATAATCGCTATGACATTTCACGTTGCAACAAGCAATCCAAAGGATAGACAAAGATTAGAAATACAAAGGTTAATCCCACACTATAGCATGAGTTTCACGTTGGGGTAGCATGAAATGGCCTTTGAAGATCTAGCAGAAGGAGATGGCTCACGCTACAAATAAGGATGCTGTTCACGCTGCAACGCGGCACCCAAGCCTAGCCACTTCACCCTAAAAATTCTCCTTCTTTGTCATTTTTTTTTCCTCTCCCCTTCACAACCAAACCCTAGCCTCGTAAAACCTCCCCTCCAAAAATCTGATCTCCTCCATCCCTTTCTCCAAATCAAGACACCCTCCCATTCATTTCCTTCCCCATCTTTATTTTCCATCTCAAATTCATACCCACCCTCACTCTTGTCCACTAAAACCCTCCTTATTCAACTCAAAACCCTAACCTCTATCAAGCTTCTTGAGAGATCGATTTTGTGGTTTGGTACTTGGTGATGAGCTTATAACCATTGTTTCATAGGTCGGAGGATATTCCATTTACTTAGTGGCTTCAAAATCCTTGAAAAATCAAACTGCCCACCAAGTGTTTGATCAAATGCTTCTTTGAAGTTCAAGTGCCTAAAGTGCCTCCGTTTGATTTCTTTCTTCAAAGCTGCTACAACAAGAGTCTTCAAGCATAGAGACAGTCTACCATTGCTCGTGTTCAAAAGTGATTTAAAGCATCAAGTTGGCCTTTTGATTCAATGATTCTAATCTACCTATATGGTACCTAAGAAGAGAGCCACAAGGAGGGTGAGTCCTCTTCCTCAAGCACATTTAATCACTCTAAATTTATAAGTAAAGAGGCTATAGAAAAGTACACTAAACTGGTTTCTTTGAATTTCATAAGAAAGAAATCTTAGGTTTCTGATGGCGATTAATCATACATACACAGTGAAAAAATTAAAAATTTCATCTTTTCTAACCCGACTGTGAGATCCATGTGATCCGATTATATGATTTAGGGATAAAAGAATACCTTATTTGTGCTAGAAGATCCTTGTTCCGCAGCCTCTTGTGTGCGCCAACCCTCCTTGTCGAACTGAAAGGCACAACGGGATCGCTCCACCCTTTACTATCCACACGAACGAGCCTTCTTGAAAACCGAGAGAATGAGTGTAATGAAGACGGCCGTAGTCTCACGCCGAAAACCCTTAGCCGCCTCTCTCAAGTGTGAAAAATGAATGAATAATCCGCATAGGGATCCCTTAGGTTTAAATACCAATTTTAAGCCTAAGGGTTGGTTTCCGGCCCATTCTATGTGTGTGGTCTCAGAGTCCACATAATGTTAAGTGGGCCCAAAAGCCCATTTGAGCCCACTGGGATCATGTTTTTACTTCTAGGAAGGCATTATGACCAATTCCAAATTATGTGGATGTCAATAGCCCGACATAACCTAATCCATAAATAAATGTCGTATTCCCTTGTCTCACGATATCCTAATTCGAACACAAGGCATGGACTATGTCTCCCTAAGAAAGTCTAATCATGCAATTTTCGACTTCCATAACCGATAATACAAAATGACATTAACAACCCTTATTAATTCATTTGAGCACGGGCCATGCAATTTCCGGGCCTCATGTCGAGGTGGGCCTGTGTGGATATCTCTAAAAGGAGGGACAACCTTCACCCACTCACATCCCTCTACATGATTTATTCTATGTCCATAGTCTTTATTACCACCCTATTACAAATGATGTTGAACTGTGTCAAAATATAAAGCTCCTCATGTAGGGACCTATGGTGGTGTTAGGTCGAAGGACAAAAGAAGATATGAAGATAGTGATGAGAAGTACTTGTGACTTATAATCCATGTAGTATTATCATGGTGGGTCGATCCGGTACAATGTTCACCAACATATACTTATGAGCTGACTTAATATCATATATCCATGATCAGTAGAACGTGATCATTAGTCAAACTCCATACTAGTCTTAATTCACTATTGCTCCACCAATAATGAATGACTAGGGACAATTTATCAATATTCACATTGAACCATGGTTCTACTATCAAGGTCACATATTTGAGGACCATAAGTGGAATCAACTATTCATGGAGTAAATCACCAAATTAGAAATGCATGATAATGAAAATGCTTCTTTATTATCAATATGAAAGTACAAATCTACACTATTGCCCTAGGGCACATCACTAACATAAGAAAAGGTTTCTAGAAGCCAAATGGTGGTTCGAAGCGAGATTTTCACTGGTGTACTAACTTCGCAAGAAACTGTCTATCGTTTCAAGACCGTGAATTCTACTCCAACCTATGTGGGGAGCATGATGGGAAGGTCTTTGTTAGAGGTCAGTGCGTGCCTTTTGATAAGAAAGTAATTAATGCATACTATAATCTAAGAGAAGAGAACTATGATGAATTTCATCTTGCAGAACCCCAACTACAAGACCATCCTTAAGCGCCTTATAGAAGGTTGTGTATCTTGGAAGTGTAATCAGAGCGGGAAAATTCGGTTATTTCCATCTAAGGGATTATTATATCTGGAGAAGATGTGGGATCATTTTATCATTGTGAAAATCATCCCAAACAACAACATTTTTTAAGTAAACAAAGAGAGAGCTCTCTACCTTTATGCTATCATGGAAAAGATGCATTTAATGTTAGGGAAGCTATTGAAACATCTATCAGAATGACAAGGTAGGGAAACATAATCTTGAGCACTCAACCCTCATTTTTGAGTTGTGCAAGAGATAAGGGGTTCCTTTCACCCCTCGAAAAGAGAGAGTTGTCCCACAGGGTTGAAATTTTAGTATGCCTGAATGTTCACAAGGAGCCTCTAGCCAAAGAGAACACAACTTAAGAAGTTGGAACTAAAGATGATTATGAGGATGAGGAAGAAAATGACCCCACTATGGCTCAAGGGTTCGAGCGGTTCATGGAACGCATGAATGCTCTTCTTTGCGGCAAACCGACAGAGATAACGCTAAGGAAACTGATGGCTAGCCAATCTTTATCGAGCCGTAGGCAAGATGTGCTCTAACGGGTGAGTGAGCTGAACACTTCCATGAGAGCTCTGCTCTCTCATCCCTCCATGGCAGAAATTGGCAGCACAATAGCAACTTCTAAGTCCACGCCTATGCCATCATGGCAGCCATCGCACCAATTCCCCCAAATCAAAGCCAAGGGGGAAGATGATGGTCAGCTCTAATCATCTTCAGGGGAGTCCCATTTTCCTCCTTGTTTTTATTGGTTTATTTCATTGAGGACAATGATTTACTTGGCTCTGGGGACACTTAAAGTACTTGAATGTTTTTGGATATTTCTTATGTCTTAGTCTTAGTTGTAAGTAAGGATGGTTTGAAGTCGAATGTTCGAAATCTTTTAGGTTTTGTCAGTGTTTATTTTATTTTAAGAGTTTGCTTGTTTGGCTTGTTTGGCTTGATGTGTCATTTGAGTTGATTCGTGTTTGGTGATAGCTTTGGAATGACTTGTATTTGGTGTTTCAAAGTGATGTAGCTGGTCAATTATGGGGATACTTAAGGCGTTTGCATGATTTAGATTTGATGTAGCTATAGGTCATGGGAGGCCTGCAAGAAGATGCCTCAGGTTTTTCAACAACAAACCATTTATTTTGAGCCTCTCTCTCTCTTCTTTTTTCTCTCTCAGCCACCTCACCCATACACCTTGGTTCCAACCCTTATTCTCAATTTCATTTAAGAGATGTTAGCTTCTCCAAAGGTTGAGACACCTCAATAAAGAAGGCCAATGTGTCCCACAAAAACAAAAGAAAAAGTTGATAAGAAAAAAAAAGAATGAAATAAGTGAGTTTAATCAATTGAAATCCCAGGCACAGTCTGAGGAGCCTCACAAAGCCTAATTCCCTACGCCAACTAACCAGAGTCGACTTCACCACTGCCATGACACAATTGATGGGTTTAGCTCACAAGTAGGTGCTAGGGTTTTCTAGTTTAGCCTGCTGCCCTTAACCAACTGGTGGGCAGTCACCAACAGATCCCTACAATAGGGACTCTTTTCTAAAACCCTTTAGCATTGCATCCTGTAGCTTATTGGCTTGTGTTGAATAAAAGGTGTGTTCTCGACCTGTTTTTGGTTAGTTTCTGATGTAGTGTGTAGCGCAATTGATCAACAAGGATAAAACGTCTCAATCCAGAGACCAATTCTCAATTTAGAGAACAAATTAAAGCAAAAACTTTGAATTTATTGATAAAAGTGATAAAAGTCCCTAAAACAAACTCTAAAACATCTATTTGCACTTCAAATGATAAGTTAGCATAAAAAGGAAATAAAACAATAGGAAAGAAAATAATATCCCAAAATAATAATAGGAAAGAAGATAAATACTCCCAAACAATAATTAGAAATAAAAATAATATCCTAGAAAATAAAGATAATATCTCAAAACAACCAAAATAAGGATTTTGGTTGATTTGGTTGGTCTAACGGCCTGCTTCAGTCACCTCCTCTTGTGGGAAACTCGTCCTCGAGTCACCTTCTGGATTTCCAAGATTCATATATGGCCGGAACAAGGTAAGATCAACAACATTGAAGGTCTTTGGAATTCCCATCCAAGTTGGCAAGTCAACCATATAAGCATTATTGTTGATCTTATTAACAATCTAGGATGGTCCATACTTTATTTCTTGAAGCTGTTATGACCATCTTTGCATTGAGCCTTGCTAATGAACACTGTTCATTCACCAACATTAAATGACTAACCATCTATGCTTGTCTCAAGCTCCATCTTGTACTTTAGACAATTTCTTCTAATTGCTTCTAACATTTGGTTGCACCTTCTTGAACTTAAGTTTCTCACTAAATCACCAACCGCTACACTAAGATTCTGGACCTTTTGGAAGCTTCATCAAATCTAAAGCATGATTAGATTAATTTCCATGCATACTAATGGAAAACTGGGGATCTACCTGCTGCGACTACGAATTACGCAGTATAGTAAACTCGCCAGGCTATGGCAAAATCACATTGCTTTAGTCTATCCATGCAAATACTCCGAATAAGATTACCCAAAGTCCTATTAACAATCCTTGTCTGCCCATCTATCTATGGATGTTGTACCATCGGTTCAATGATCTAGTTAAATAAACTTCCAAAGAGTCATCCAAAAAGTGATTAAGGAATTTAGTCTCACGATCATATGTAATAGTATTTGGCACTCCATGCAACCTCACAACCTCCCTAAAGAATAGTTTTTCCATAGAGGATGCATCTGCAGTCTTCTTACATGGAAAAAAATGCCATCTTAGAAAACCTGTCAACCAACAAACACAGAATCCATACCTCGTTGAGTTCGTAGCAAACCTAATAAGAAAGTCCATAGAAAGATCCTCCCATATAGCATTAGGAACGGGTAATGGCATGTATAACCAGTGTTTTGAGTTTGACCCTTCGCCCTTTGACATACATAGCACCTCGACACAATAGTAGTCACATCCCTTCTCAACTTAGGCCAATAGTACCTATCCTTAACAGATTCAATGGTTTTATCTTATCCAAGATGACCCGCTAAACCACCACCTTGCAAGTCTCTATTGACCTTCTCACGAAGAGAGGTGTGGGATGACAAAGCTGCCCACTTCATGAGAAACCCATTATGTATATAAAAATCATCACAAGGTTATTTAAGCACACAAGTAGCCTAAACCTTTTTGAAGTCATCATTGTCTGCATACAATTCCATTAATGTCTCAAAACCTGCTATCTCCAAACTCAAGGTTCTCATCAAATCCACTCGTCCATTTAATGCATCCGCCGCCCTATTTTGTTGTCCTGATTTATGGACGTTTATAAGGAATTTCTAAGCTGACCACCTAGCAAGCATATCACTTATAATTTGCTTTTATGTATCAAGTACTTCAAAGCCTAATGATCAATATAGAGAATGAAAACCTTGGCTATGAGATAATGCTCCTAAGTTTTCAAAGCCCTCACAACAAAATAAAATTCTTTGTCATAGGTAGCCCATTGCTTCGCATAATTTTTCACTAAAGAAAGCACGCTCTCTTCTTCAGATAAATAAATCTATATCAATTCTAATAGCATCACACTCTACCTCAAATAACTTTCAAAATCTATAATGCAAGACAAAGAAGCTCAACTTTCAATCAAAGCAAAACTACTCTCTTGCTCCTTGCCCCAATGGAACCTCAATTTCTTCAAACACTCGCAATAAAGCAATACTACCGAAATGTTTAATGAACCTCCTATAAAAGGTCAAGTAACCCATGGAAGCTCTCATACGTTAACATTCTTTAAGGTAGGCCATTCTCTAATAGCCTTCACTTTCTCCTCATCTATCTTTAATCTCTCACTACCACCATATACCAAACGAAATACAAACCATTTGGTCATAAAATTACTTTTTCAAATTTGTATATACTTTATTTTCCCACAACACCTTAAACACTTCTAAGGTGTCCAAGAAGCTCTTCCTTCACAATTTACTAATCAAAAATATCATAAAAATAAACAACTACACATTTGCTCCAAGAAAGGTTGGTAAAGAGATTCGATTCATTCCGTGATAAAAGTACTAGGAGCTTTTGTTAGCCCAAAAGGCATGACTAACCATTCGTATAACCCATCCCTTGTCTTAAATGCTGTCTGCCACTCATCACTTGGACGAATTTTGATTTGATGATAGTCACTCCTTAAGTCAATCTTGCTAAACACAACTACTCTACCTACCGATCGAGCATATCATCCCAACCTTGAATAGAAATCTATATCCAATGGGAGTTTTGTTGATCGCCTTACTATCAACACACATCCACCAACTTCCATCTTTCTTAGGGGTCAACAAAGTTGGAATTGCATATGAACTCATGCTAGCCTAAATATGCCCCCCTTGCTTAGCAACTCTTCTACCTTCTCCTTTAAGATTTCATTCTCCTTAAGACTCATCCTATAATTAGGCATATTAGGAAGAGAAACACCTAGAACCAAATCTATATGGTGTTGTATGTTACACATAGGAGGTAATCTTGCAGGTAGATCTTCAAGAATCATACTTGCCTTTAACAAAGTACTCCATTGAATTTGGTTCTCAATTAAATCTCTAATTTCTACCTCTCATTTCATAACCATCAAATGTACTTCCCAGTTCTCCTTTCACTCACCCATAAGTGAAGATGGGTCATGCAAAAAAGTTAGAAAGTTCCTTCCCTCTGCTTGTAAAACCTTGGGTTGGTTCTTCTTAGTGAAAGGCACTAGTGTATATTTTATTCTACTCTCTTTCACCATTGATACAAGTTACCCCTTCTCAGTTTAGCATCCACATCATATCGCGAAGGACGCCTGCATAAAATATGACAAGAATCCATATGCACCACATTGCGTACACCTTTCTACTCAGTTATACTCTTGCCAATAGAGAAAGACACCTTACAATGTTCATGCACCTGAATACCACCAACTTCTTTAATCCACCTAATAGCATATGGGTTGGGGGTGATTTTCCGTCTCTAATTGTAGCCTCTCCACAACTTCTTTACTTATTATGTTCTCTTAACTCCCATTGTCAATAATAAGATCACATAAACTCCTCTATACAGTACACCTAGTACGAAATAGCTTATGGCATTGAGTCTCATCACCGCACTTCGGAGATAACATGAGCTTCCTAACCACAAAAGTGTACTCTTCTGGCTCATATCCCTCATAATCATCATCTCTATCAAGTCCACACACCTCATTCTCTACAACATCGTCGTCATTCTTCACTACATTCATTGTCTTCCGTTTAGGACATTCATTGGAACGGTGGCCAACCTCTCCAGTACATCTATAGCAGAATTCTAACACAAAAAGTGCTTTACATAAGGGTTACTGGTGGGCAAAGCATAAGTATTACCTTTGCCTCCTTCCACTGCTACACTTTTCCTTTTTCCTACACTAACAACGACAGTCTACAATCTCGGACACGGCTAGAGGTGTTTTTCCCTTGTCACTTAGAGCCTTATTGTCTACCCTCCATATCTTCTATAATTAAGACTTTCATGAGTTTTCTCTAGAATGAGTAACTCACCTTCATGGGCCGTATTTCTAGCCTCTTGCACACTAAAACCACCCACCCCACTCTTTTGTCTCTAATAGCCTATTTTAACCCACTCAAATATCTCGCCTCCTCGTTGATTTTCCTCACTTTATGATAATCGATTTATCTCTTCTAATCTAAAAATTCGGGGTGAGTATATTCATTCACTTCAAGTACCCTGTGTACATAAAAAAATATATTGTTCATATTCCAGAGGCAAAAATCTACCTCGTAATAGTTGTTTCATCCTACATCATGTTTGAACCGGACCACGCCCCTCTCTCATCCTCATCTCCCTGAGTCCGTCCCACCATACTGATGCTCCACCTTTTAGCTTATAAGCAACAAATTTAACCTTCCTATTATCGGGCAACTCGGTATAGTCAAAGAACTTGTCTACTTCAGTCAACCAATCCAAAAACCTCTCAATATTAAGATCACCACTAAAGTTAGGGATATCTACCTTTAGTTTGTATTCATCATCTCCTCTGTAGTTTGGTTGCCACTGTCTTCCACCTCTTTGTCTACCACATGGATTTACATATTCACCTAAGTCGACCTCCTAGTCTGAAGTGTCATCAAACCCTGCGACTGGCCTCCTTTGACTTCATATATTTGGAATAAGATTAAAATGGGTCCAGCGGGGCCAATTTCTCCGCCATGTTCTTCATCATCATTCCTACCCCCTATCCATTAATACTCAATAACGCATGTAATTGTTCTTGTATTGTTTCCAACAGCTGAGTTAAATTTTGGATTGTTGCTACTTGTTAATGATCTCCAAACAGCCTGCAATCCCTAATCGCTGCCTTGGGATTATTCCCAAATGACTAGCACTCGGCCAGCTTTCATCGATGTGGAGAAACTCCGGTCTCGATACCATTTTAACGCAAACAGTAGCGCGATTGATCAACAAGTACAAACAAAATAATCCAGACCAATTTCAATCTAGAGAACAAAGTAAAGCAAAAACTTTTAATGGCTGGATAAATTGGAAAAAGTAACAAAAGTCCTTAAAAAACAAACACTCTAACATCTATATTTATGCCCTAAACATAATTGGGTATAAAAGGAAATAAAATATCCCATAACAATAGGAAAGAAAATAGTATCCAAAACAATAATAGGAAAGAAGATAATACTCTCAAAAAAAATAATGTGAAATAAAAATAATATCCCAGAAAATAAAGACAATATCTCAAAACAACCAAAATAAGGATTTTGGTTGATTTGGTTGGTCTAACGGCCTACGTCAGTTTCTTTCATATGTGTGAGGTGTTTTTGGTTGAGGAGTGCTTAGGAAACTCTGTTTACTCTTGAGACTAAGAATTCCAATGTCAATGAGCTTCTTTAAGAAAAGTTTGTTGAGTTCTTAGGGTCAGAATCTACCTTGATCACCATGCTTAGCACCAATTATCAACTCATATCTATTTAGTATGCTTTTGTGTGTTTTCTTTTTCTTAGGACAAGTAAGGATTTAAGTTTAGGGGTGTGATGATTATCTACATCATTGCACATCCACATTTTGGTCAAGCCGTATGTTATGGTTCGAATACGCATCTTAATGCTTTATTTTATTCTTTTTTTTTTTTTTTTTTTTAAGCACAAATCAACATATAGTGATATAGAGCTGAATTTGACCAAAGCATAAGCAATTCAAAAAGATAGTGGCATTTAATTTGAAGTCCAGGTGGCTAAGTTATGCATCAAAGAATGAAGAAGTGCTGAAATGAAGAAAACCATAGCAAAACAAGGGAAGTCACCTCAACATAGGAAAGCCCATGTTGCAGCTAGCGTGAGAGCATCAAGTTGCAGCATAAGATGGCTTACACTGCTCCAAAAAGCTGCTATTTGAGCCATGCTGCAACGTAGATTTGCCAAGTTTTAGCATGGCTATCGAGGCCTAATTTCATTGAAGCCCATTTCTTGTCCAAACTTGAAGAGTATAAATAGAAACTTTTAGGTTTTTGAAAGTGGTTCCATCTTGCACATTTTGGAGAGCTTTAGAGAGCAACAAGGGAGAGAGCTATTTGGAAGAGCAGGTGATGAAGACAAGGGAGAGGAAGAGAGGAGCTTCAAGATTTCAAGATTTTTATCAGTTTTTCTTTCTATTTGCCAGCTTTTTAATCTATTTGATTGTAATTATCTTTAGATGTTTTAGACTTTCTAATTTAGGGTTTGATGTAGTTGGACTTGAATTCATGGAGTAATGTTCAAATTTATAACCTTTCATGTTGGATTTCATATTATCTAATGCTTTATCTAGTTATTCATGTTTGCTTGCTTGGGCTTGATCTTCTTAAGCTTGTTTTGTGACCTAAATTGAGACTGGGAAGTGATGATATTTAGGTTAGACATTGAATATGGCATCATATTTCCATCACATAATAAAAGATATTTGTGGGATTTATGTGCTAGGGATTTCTATCTCTTTAATTCATCTCTTGCAGTTAGATGGTTTGAAGTAGATATATGCATATAAATTTTCTGTAGATCGGGACATATTACTTTGAGAAAGATTATCACGTGCCTAGGAGAAATTATCCATTAGTGTGTGAATTGAGCATGTTTGGGATCATTGATTGAGCTTCTCCATGATGAATTGTTTGATGATGTCAAACCTTGGACCTTTATTTCATTAGCCGCTTTTGCCTATCGTGTGCTCTGACATTGGGCCAAAGATTCTATTAGTTAAGTTGTTTGTTGATTCGAATTTTATAATCAAGCTCATCTAGATAAATTAAGGTTAATTCAATTTCAATACTTATCACACTTAAATCCTCGTGGGAACGATACTTATACTTTCACTATGCTACTTGACATGATACGTGCACTTGCGCACTAAGGCTTACTTTTTACAAACACGCACTGCGCCTATCAACTATCATCTGGAGTGTAAATTTCATCACCATGATCTTCATATTCACTAATACACTCAAGCTTAGTAGACGATGATTCTTCTTGCTCTAATCTAGAAGTGGTACCTTTTTCCTTACCACCCAATCTACCCTCAACTACCTCTTTCTATAGCTATTGTGCTAAGTCATAAAGTTTGCTATTGCACCCCCTCACTTTGTATCTTATAGTGTTATACTCCTCATCACTAGTATCATCTTCTACCACCAAATCCTCTAGGTCTACATAACTATCACCATTCTCCGAAGGCTAATCATCATCCTTAAATCTACAATCAAACCAATCATAATAATCAGAAGAATGGATAGGGTTTTGGCTTTCAGGTTGGTTTGGTTCATTAAGAGTTGGATCAGATTGATTTTCAAATCCACAAGCTTGGTTTTCAGAACAAGATTGGTTTTCTTGAATGATTAGTTGGCTTTTAAATGGGGTTGAATGAGGTTCTAGTGGCCATTCTTTAGGGTTTCGGGGTAGTATCTTTAGGGTTTTGTTTGGATGAGGTGGTTGCATCTTTATGACTAAGTAGGGTTTGTGGACTGCCGATTTCTAGGCTCAATTGAGGGGCTATAGACTTAGGAGTTGGCCTTCTAGGAGTCATTTTCCTCTTATGTTGTTAGGTCTCTCTTTGAGACTCTTGTTGGGCCTTTTGGCCTTATGCATCAATCATGGGCACGATATTTGGTTCATCTACTCCATGCAAGACATACAAGTCAATGCACCCATTTGCCAATACAATTTCAGTCATTTGCAGCACTTCTTTGTCAGCATAAACCCTCCTTAACCCCTCTTCTAGAATATGACTTGGAATCATGTAATATATCTCCTCAATTTTCATGTATGGCCCATACTTTTTGCCAATTCTTCAAGCCAGAACCAACATAATTCATCAAGATCAACATTAAATGTCCTCTCTTCACCCCCCAAATATTGCAACCCAACCTAGCTCTTCTTAAACAATCCCCTATGCCAAAATCTTAAGGTAACACCCTTCATTTCTTAAATAATAAATCCTAAATTCTACATAAATCACAAGAAACATACGAATCACGCTAATATTAATAACTAATCAAGTTACATGTCAGAATCGCTCACAGAATCACAAACACATTCACACAGTCAAGTAATAATGTTGTAACTACCTACACCAATCACAAACACAATCACAATAAAACCTACATTAATCAATGCCAATATTCAAACATAATCAACCCATTACTCCTTACTTTACCCAAGTAATCACTACATTAATTCACATTAATCGCTACATTAAATCCCCAACACAAGGAAACCTTAATCACAACCAAAACACAATAACTACATTAATGGTGTTAAATAGATATGCAGATATCAAACAAAGCATAATTTAATCACTACATTAATAAAAAACACAATCAAACATTAACAAAGACATGGTTGCAGGGAACTCATTGAGTATCACCGCCGACATCCTTAGGTCCCAATCAACAAAGACAATGAACAAAGGTCTAGATCATCTACATTAAGATCCTGATTTGTGTGTTCGATAAAAAAAAATATGAGAGAGGAGATGAAGGGGTTCAATTCCGTTTGACTAAAACTCAGCGGTGGTGAAGATGGAAGGTGGAGATAGAGTTGAAGGGAAGGTCTACAAGGAATCAATGGAGATGGAGGTGACAGGAAGGTGTAAAGACCATCAATGGAGAAAGAGGTGAAGTGTCCCAATGGGCAACGTGTTCAATAGAGAAGATAGAATGGAGGTGAAGGGATTGTTAGAGCCAAAATGAGAGAAGGTGAAGAGGGAAGGTCCCGATGGAAGGTGGAGACGTTGTTAGGGAAAAATTTCTTTTGGAGGGAACATGTGCCATGTCAAAAATTTTTAACTCATTCATCCAGTCACCAATAGGTTGGGACTAATAGGAACGCAACCCTCAAATCGTGGGATTATTCTTAGTTAAACGGTAGGTGGGATTAGTTAAAAAAGACCGACCAAACTATCGATTATTCATATCAATTACCCAAAAAAAAAACTATGGTGATTGTTGATATCTCAAGTAAGGTACTTATCATGAGGATTTCACACCCCTTGTTAATTACCATATAGGGAAAAGAAGAGTAAGCTAGTTGAATACAATTTTGGCCATTTACATTAAGGTTTGCCAAGTTTCTTTATTTAAAATACAAGTAATATATTATTAAAATAAATAAAAATAGCATTTAAAATAGCTAGCTTTATCCTAATCATTAAAATTAGATCTAATCTTCTAATTAAGTTTTAAGCTAAATTGTCTTTTTCCTACTTTGGTCCCACTGTTTTTGTTCCCCGGAGCTCCCTATTTTCTCTACATGGTCTTTGTCAATTATTTACCTACTATGATCATACGTTAAACTAATCAAAATTTTAAAATATTATTTTTCTTGAAGACTTGGCCACCACATTCACCTGGAGAAAAGTTGAGTCAATATTGGGTCCTTTTCTTTGTTCAAATTAAGCAGCTAGAATTTTCCAAGGAAACTCAAGGGAACCATTTCATACATGATTTGAGTTTTCCTTTGAAAAATATAAGTGTGCTTTCCAGTTCAGAGTCCTAGATTTTCAGACTATAATTTCATTTGGACTATGTTGCAATACGTCGAACTACTCATGTGGGACTTTGTGTGTATAGAGCAGATGTGATATATTTTGCAATAAAGTAAAGGCACACACAATTTTTACATGGTTCAGCAACCTGCCTACTTCCACGGGGCTATGCCTAGATGTAAGGACTTTCATTGATTTGATTCAAGGTTTACAATTAGTATTATATGGTACGAGACTCCATCTCTACCCATGACCCTTCTTGAAACCTAATCACTCATGGTGGAATATTCAGAATGAACTCCCTCCATTCCTCTTTCTATAGCATTCCACAGCCATAACCTACTACATATCAAAATGAGATGAATTATATAAGAACCATCATCTTTCACCTAAGGTGAAAGGCTTTTAACATGTAATACCTCAATCGAGTATCTACACTGTGCACTCCTTTAACACGTTTGAACTTCGCTTGTTCTTCTTCAAGCTCTGCTCCTCAAAATTCGTACTAAGGATCTTCCAAAGTCCCAAATATATAGCCTTGTATATTTGGTTATGGAAGATTATATAAGGTTAAATCATTATCCTAATATGACTCCAACTCTACCTTCAATTATTTGTACTTTCCTTTAAGCTATCATGCGGAAATAGGAAACTTGCTAATCAAGTATCCTCTTCAAAATAGAATCCTTATTTGATTCCAATTCTGGTTTGATAGCTTAGATGTCCGGATCTTTTGATATGTGATCGTTATCCACTTTCCAAATAGATCCTAAGGCCATTGATAATTTTCCCCCTGAGTTCCTTGGCCTCCATGGTTCTTGAACTAACTTGTGTCTTGGAGAGTTTTAAGGGTGGCATCTCATGCCAAAAGCAGTGGAAAACAAAAACAAAATGTCAACAAAACCCTCCTAAGGATCCCTTGGGGCATCAAATCTAGATCAAACCATAGAGAAGAGTGTAGGATTACCTTGTGTCGGTTTCAAAAACTGATCTCCTGGTTGGGACAGCGAAGACCGAAGCAAACTAAGTCCTAGGTTCGTCTCTAATGGTATCCACATGAAGAGTGGAGCCAATAACCCTATGAATGCCATAGTCTCTACAGTTCCTCGTGCTAGTCAAGTTCGATCCGAAGAGGAAGCCAAACCCTGCCTCACAAAGAGGAGTTCTGAAGAACACTCCTTCAAACTCTCTGAACACTTTCAAGAGAGAAGTGAACAAATGAAAGTTTAGTCTTAGGTTTTCATAGTTGTCCTTTTATAGGAAAACCCTAGCTTATGAAATGTCTAAAGTGCCCATCACTTTAAGGGATGATAGACTACACACATCCCTATGCACTATGGCATGTTCCTTCATGGGCCTTAAGCCGAAGAACAAGCCTAAGCCTACTATCTCTCTTAGTGAGAGTCTTAGAACCCAGCATTCCACTAATCCCATGACATCCATTCTTGAGATTGATCTCCCTTATATTTGGATCACATCCAAAACCGTTTCATATTAGCTCCACACTCTTCTAAGTGTGTTACCCATTAGGTTCCCGGTTATGTTGGCCACTTGATTCAACTAATGAATCAAGCAAGTCATGAGCGGTATCTAGCAACACATCATGACCCCTAATTCACCAGGAGAGTCAGTGGTTTGATTGCAAACCCTTCCATAGAAAAATACCGCATAATTCTTCCTTTCACCAATCCATAACCCACTCTGTTCAAAGTATGGACAAAGTGTAGCTCCCACTAGACTGGCTACGCCACATCTAACCCAAGTGATATTAGATCTTGTTCCCGAACTCATTACTCATCAATTATGCACTTGAAAACACTCTTCATGGAATTTCCACTATGGCCATAGATTTTCGAGTAATGATCCTGACATAAGGCCATAAGTATAATCTCCCTCTATTTGGGAGTGGCGAATCCTTTGTTGGCTACTCAATTACCTTCAAACACCTCAAGCTATACCCGACTTTCATCTAAAGAGTGACCTCAAAGAGGCAACATGGATTGAGGTCAAAGTACAGAATCAACATCCAAGATATCCTCGAGCAATCTCAAGCTCCAAGGATACTTCGCATTCATCAGTATGATGAGACAATCATCTATATTTAAATAGATAATCCATATGATTATCTCATAGTAGGTCTCCGATGTACTTAGCTACTCTTAGCAAGAATCCACATGTCAACTCTAATCATCTCATGATCATAGTTTGCATCCATAACTTGATCCAATCAAGGAATACGACATGTGCTAGCTCATTCAAATCAATGTTCGGCCTCGCGATCCTATGACTAGGATAATTTAGACACTAACAAAATTGCACATGATAGGAATCTATTATCATGATCCCATCATGATTCCTTCATGTTATGTTATGTATCATGGATCATTAATTCAATTAAAAGATCTATATCAATCATCAGTAGATGAATATCAAATTAATGAAGAAGCCTTACATATTAAATAATATGTAATGCGTACAAAAAGTGCTAAGGGCGATTGCCTTTAGAGTACTCTCTAAATAAGCTCCCCACTTACGCTTAAAGCCAATTGCCTTGTATCTTATACCTTAGGCAAGTAGACGTGGAATCACACTTTTTCTCGGGAAGTGGCGTAGCTAAGAGATTGGGACGTGACTTAACACTCGGGCATATCTCTATCTTTACATCATGATTACCAAAGATTTCTCAAATCGGATGGTATCACCTTGAGTACTAGTTTAGACCTTTGATGAGACCGTGGTTCCTCCTACTTTCACAATGGCTCCATTGTCATCCCAATACTACAATATTGGATCAACAATGCTAGTTCATCGAACTAACTTATTCTTAAACTTACTTCCTGCCTACAACAAAAGCAACAATGTACTCTGATTCAATTATAGAATCCACAGCCATCTCATACTTGAAACTCTTCCAACTGACTGTGTTACCATTTAATGCAAACATTTAGCTTGATTGAGATTTTGAGACATCTCTATCAGATTATTAGTTAGCATCTTACCATAAGATCCCTATCTCCAATAATCAAGAATACATCCGCAATCCTTCTCATGTACTTGAGGATATTCTTGATAGCTACCCAATGACCCTCTCCTAGGTCCCATTGGTATCTACTTGTGAATCTAAGAGCATATGATACGTCGGGTCTAGTACATTAAGCATGATTGATCCTATTGCCAAAGCATATGGGGTCATACTCATGTTTGTCCTCTCATCCTATGTTTTTGGACACATGAACTTCGAGAGGGCGATCCCAGTAGACATGGGAACGTATCCTCTGGATTGTTCACAAGCAAACTTCTTTAGAATCGTTATGTATGTAGACAAGTGAAAGACTGAGAAAACTTTCATGATCTATCTCTATGATCTATATCCCCAATGTGGCCGCCTCCAAAGGTCTTTTTTATGGAGAATATCTCAGATAACCAATATATATTTACAGATTGTATCTTTGAGACGTCGTTCCAATAATTGATATGTTATCCACATATAATACTAGAATAATGTACTACACTCCTACTATCCTTCTGTACACAAGGCTCATTCACATTTCCAGAGAAATCAAACCTTTGATTGTCTCATTAAATAGTAGATATTCCTAACCCTAGATGTTAAGTTTCAATCCATAAATGGATCTCTAAAGTTTGCATACTTTATTACCATTTCTAGGTGTGAAGACCTCTGGTCATGTTATACACACATCCTTACTTAGGTTTCCTTTGCGAAAAGTCGTCTTCACATCCATTTTCCATCTCTTATAATCACAATAAGCATCAATGGCAAGGAGTATCCTTATGGATTTAAGCATAGCTACTGAGCTTAAAGTCTCGTCATAGTCAATTCCTTGTCTTTGATGATAACCTTTAGCTACAAGCCTAGCCTTATAGGTAATCACCTTACCTTCCATGTTAGCTTCTTCTTGAAGATCCATTTGCACCCTATGTACTATATTAAAGCACACCAATAGTATGTGGTTGTTGCATCTTCAAAAAATTGGTAGTGTTAAGATGTAAGAAGGCCGAGGAGTGTCAATGTACATGGAAACTTCATGTTATGGTTGTGAAAAACACATCTTTCTTCTCAATTAATAAGTATAAAGGCCCACATACTTGTGTCAATCCTTGCTTGAATCAGGACCATCAACAATTACTTGGTTGCTGATCATATCAAGGCTACGATTAAGGCATAGTTCACTTTGTTAGTAGTTGCTATCCAAGTAACCATTATGGAGAAATTTGTATATGAAATATCATACAAGAAGGCATTGGTTGGAAAACATAAAGCACTTACAATCTTATTTGGGGACTTCCATAAGTCATATGTGGAACTGCCATGTTTCTTCATGGCATTAGAGCAGGCAAATCCTAGATGTTTTGTAGCTTGGAAAACATTTGACATTCATATGCATAACACCGAGGTATTTCACCACATTTTCCAGGCGTTTCATCCATCTATTGAAGGATTCAATTATTGTAAGCCCATATTAAGTATTGATGGTACACATTTGTATAGGAAGCATAAAGGCATGTTAATGATTGCTATGGGCTGTGATGGAAATAATTAGTTGTTTCCACAAACATTTGCTATTATGGAATGAGAGAATATTGATAGTTGGGGATGGTTCTTTGCATGTATTAGAAATAAGGTAACTCAAAGAATGGGTCTTTGTGTTATATCTGCTAGACATCTATGCATTATGGCAGCAATGACTGATGTTCATCTTGGTTTGACTGAACCATATGCATATCATAGATTTGTATGTACCGCCTGGTAAGCAACTCATAATCAATTCAAAGATAAAACTCCTTAAAGAATTTTTCAGAATAGAACAACTTTAGCAATCAAGTTAGAAAACACAAGCTATATAAGCACACTGCATTGTTATCTTTATATGACTACTTGCTCATTTGTTAATCGTTATTGATTGTTATATATTACAAACATTGCATTCAAAGGGCCTTATGATGTAAGGCCTTATAGACTTCCATGATCCATATATGGAGTGGTATCGAGTATTACACAATGTTTGATCACAACACCACTCCATGGGGATCAAATGAGGTATCATAATACAACCGCAGCATCCCACTTGTTGGGAAGTAAGCGTCTTTAAATTCTCAATTATTTTCCAAAATTTAATGCATAGATAAAAAATTTACTTTTGTTTGGTTTGTTTTTTTAGATCTCTGGGATGGTAGACATCACTAGCATATCTCTTGGGGGCTTCCTTAGGCTTGTTATACGACATTCATCATATTGTTAGATCATTTTACACCTAATTTGAGAGGACCATCGCATCGCTACACAAGATGAGGAGGTATCTATGTCACATGGACCATCCATCATGTCACGCCCTACCCCCGAAGCCCGGGCGCACGGGTGCGTGGCACGTGTCGAACCCGGGGACTCTTTAACCTTTTCTTTCAGCCGACACTGCACTGTTTTCTCATTCATATGCACAATTTCCGTACAACAAAATCTCTTATATATACATTATACATGCTACCACCATAGTGGCATTCATTATATTCTATACACATATACTGAGTCCCTTTTACTCATACTCATTAAGTAATTCTCACTATTACAAAACTATACATATACCTGTCCAATGAAAATCAGAGACAAAACAGTAAAGGAGCACCTACCACTCGTAGTGGTATTCATATGTTCTATACACCAGTCTCATTACTTCAATATACAAAACTTATACTCATTCCAAAATACAGATTGCATAAAGGCGTGAGCACCTATCTGGAAATGGCCTACTCCGCTAATGTGTGGGATGTCATGTCCTCTATCCTTGTCTTCTGCTTCTATACCTACACCTGACAAAAATCGCGCTAAGCTTTACGCTTAACAGGAAACATATACACGAACGAACACAATATTAATCGTCAGTTTTTTAATCAATACACTTATACCTATACAGATCATATGTACTGGCGACTTCAACACTTATCATATTGTCTAATGCCTTTCATAAAATTCAAACATGTGGATATATCATATCATTCCTTATCTATCATTATTATACTTTGTGCCTATTTCTTTTCATTTCCTTAACAGATACTTGATCTATATTTCCTCTATATTATTTCTTGTATCATGTTCTTTGCAAGTTTCCTATACTTTCATGTTCATTTCTTTTCATGTTCATATACTTATATATCATATAATGTATCCCCATATACTTTCATATAACCTATCTTCATACTGGTCTCTATACTCATCTGTATTCTTATACTTTTCATATACTTGCACTTTGTATGCTTTATCCGTACTTTTCATGTAATCAGACTTTCATATGCTTTCTCATATAATTTACACATGCTTATAATCTTATACTTCTTATCATATCATGTTTCATTTCGTAGTCGTTTACATTTTCTTCTTGTTCTTTGTCAACATATACTTTGGTTTCATTGTTTTACATATATTTATCACATAGCAATTTATGCTTCTAATATCATGTCACACTTTTATCATTTCGAATCAAGGTGCATATACTTGTTTATTCAGTCCTCTATGTTTCTCGCGTCTGAAACTTGTAAAAGTGATAAAGGAAACTATAAGGGCCCGAAGGCTACTGTGACTCACCGCACGAAACAGTTGGTCTATAAGGGCCTGCTGGCATCAAGTATCATTGTACAAGACAATGACCATCTATAAGGGCCCGATACGCTGTTATCATTGTACAGACAATGAATTCATTCATAAGGGCTCAAGGCACTATAAATGACCCAAACAGTGGCCAACTGATCAATATGATGCAGACTTGTTTTTCCCTAATAGGTATGCCCATCTATCCTCTACCAAAGCTCTGAAGGCATAATCCAAAGGTTTTATTCCATTTTCGCATATCTCATATTACTCGAATAATTATTGTTATCCGATAATCATATGCAATATTACTATGATTACTTTAATCAATTCGCTCTCATATTCAGAGTTTCATATCACTATTCCTTACATTTCTTTCTTTATAATACATGTATACTATTTCATATATGCCTATTCTATATCATACTTCGTCTATGTTTTAGTTATTCATATTCCATCTATGCACTCTTGTATTCATATCATGTTCTATCATATATTCATCTCATATATTAGTAACATTTGCATATAACCTATTTGATCATATCTCTCGTCATCTACTTGTAACATCTTATATCTTGTTAACTTATATCTTCATGCATTTCTATCGTACTATCGTATCTTATGACATATACCTATACATTTCTATACTTGCACGCTTTACTCAGATTTTTAACACATAATCGTCCCATCTCTCAAGGAGTGTAGAACAGACTCTTCTCACCCTTAGGTACCTCGTAACATAAGTATTTTTACTTTTCTTATCTTTCTCATTCAAATACACAATATTATGTTACCTGGTTTTCTGTTTGATCGAGATAAAGAATGAGCTAGACTCAGTACAATATATACCCGAAGGTACATTACAGTACCGAATAGTGACATGCCTGCCCACATAATAGAAGTGTCGAAACACTAGCAGGAGCGCCAAGACCGGTCATGTATACGGAAACCGCCCACGTAATAGAAGCCGTATAATTCAGCGTGAGTGCCGCTAATCGATCATATATGCTCTCGCCATTCAATATCTGATCTTAGGTAATCATACAATTATATGTGTTCTCTGAGCCTATCATTTTATTCTTTTCTTCTATATTTCTTTACATATCAACTCTACGTATATTGTTATTTCTATCATTCGGATATTTAATTCATGTATGCTTATAAACTATTGCCAAGCGATTAGTACGCTTGGTACTACAATCAAATTTTTAGAACGAAATTGACACCAAATGCTATTAAATAGCATATGACTAGATTCTAGACTCAATGAGCTTTCCATAGAGTCCAAGAATTCCCATAACGGAATCCTAACGAAGGAGTTATGCAAGTTGCAAGCCATGAAGAAAATCAGCAACTTGCAGCACTTGCAGCAGCAGCAGCAGCAGCCACTGTTTTTAGTCATTTTCGGATGTAGTATAAACTCAATATGGTATCAACCTATATATATATGGGGTGGATCTGACTCAAAGGGCTTTCCATAGAGTCCAAGAACATCCAAAAGGACTTCGACTAAGGAATATGGTCGTCCGAAGTTGGAGGACAACTTCAGAGTAATCTGGTGCGCCTAACCAGCAGGTCACTGTTTTCTGTCATTTTCGGACATAATCTGAGTTCAAGTTGCATTGTTGCTATACGCATTCTGTGACTAAAGTACTTTCCATGTGAGTCCAAGAACACCCAAACGGATCTTGGACGAAGAAGTTATGGCCGTCCAAAGTTGGAGGACACAACCAGAAAATCTGCTCGAAGGGAGAAGAAAAGCCACTCCCGGGCTGCTGCACAATTACGTGATAAAGTACTCCACTTTGGATTAATTTCTGAGTCTAAAGGTTTCGGAATATGGATGTACCTATTTCAAGGAGATATGTTCTCCTATGAGTCTAGTTTACCCTTACATTTGAATCACTCAATTCGGATGAGTGATGACCAAGTTATGGCCAAAACAAAAACATTGGTTTTGAAGAAATTATGGACAACATATTCCCTAAAACCCCAATATTTCCTTAATACAAATATTCCCAATCGGTAAGACAATCAATTCAAATCCAAGCCCAAAACACAACAAATTTAACATAAAACTAACAAACATTCATTATAATAAATGGGGTTTTTCTAACCCACTCTATCAATACGGGTTTGGGATTTGATTTCCTACATGTATTCTTCTGGGTAATCCATTGTAGTCTGACAAATTCTATACTAATCAAAACGAGTTCCCTTACCTCTCGTAGCATGAAAGACAACCTAAAAGGAAGTCCCATGATACCCCTTAAACCCGGGCTTTCGACTCTCTCCGAACTCTTTGTCCAAATCCTTGACGAAAACTTGTGATTTCAGTATCCACACGTAGCTTTCATCGAGTATAATAACTTTAGTTCTTGGCCCGATGTGAACCGAGCCCCCGATTGTCGCGAATCTTAGAGAGAAGCGAGAGCTTCTCTCTTCCCACTTTTCTTCTCTCTCTCACTGCCGAAATCTGGGGGAAAAATCTCCTCTCCAAATTTTATTTTATTTCCTCCTTTTTCTATATTATTTTATTTTATTTTTATTTAATTAACAATTCCAACTGTGTCAGAATTCAGCAAAACTTTCTCGGGTCACTAGATTTTGCGAGACAAATCCAACGACGCAGTCCGTTTCGTCATCCGAGATCTAGAGAATTTTCTAGGCTTTCCTAAGCCATTCCAAAAATTTTACTATTTTTTCTATTTTGTCCTTCTATTATCTCTATTTTAAATCCCAACTTTTCATTATTCTTAAATTAGCATATATCTTATAGCTTTATGACTTTGATATCCCCATTTTGCAAATTACACTTCTGCCTTTGTGTCTCTATACTATTTTCGGGTCTCTCGTTTTATTTCCCGAAAATTCATATTTCGCTTTTAATATACCCTAAACATATTCGAAAATTGCTAGGGTATATATCGAGGCGTTACACATCAAACCTCCTATGCCATCCATTGTAATTAGGATGCAGCTGATCCGAGGTTGAGGGAGAGGGAGAGGGAGAGATGGTGGGAGAGGTCGTGGTCGACCTAGTCGAGATGGTGAGCGAGGTGGCCGTTGATTGGGTGATCGTACTGTTGGTCATTCCACTAATGAGACTTCCATACCAACACCCCCCCACACCCCTCCCCCCTCGAGACTTCCATACCACACGAGTATTCCACACCACCCTCCCATACTTTCATACCACTCGCGTATTCCTCACCACCCCTAGAGACTTTCCCTCCACATGTCATCCCACCATTATCACCCACATCTCCAACCTTAGAGGCCACATTACCATCTACGACATCACATTTAGCATTACCTCCCATTGATGAGACCATGATTGACCTTATTATAGACTTGGGTGCATGCCCACCCAGGAAACTTCGTTCTCCATGTACACGTCGTGTCATTCTGCCATCAGCTCCATCAGGTCCATCAAATCCATTTGAGACGCAGCCATGCCCCTGCTGCATCATCTGGGGCTATGTATTATGGGCATCCTAAGAGAAAGACAACCTCCATCATGTGGGACTCATGATGTCTATTTATATTTGTATATATTGTTATTTGTATTACGTTGTGTATATATTTATATGATTTGGTTTATATATGAAATGATCAATTGTTGTGTATTGGTTGGCATTTCAATGCAATTAGGTTGATTTTATGAATGTCAAGCACTTTAAATGAAATGTTTGGTAGCGTGTGATGTGTATTAGTTGGTCATTTTGATGCAATTAAAGCCGATTTTGATGAAATGTTTGTAATTTTAACAAGTGAAGTGGATTGTCCTTCGATGCAATTAGATTGATTTTGATGAAATTTGGTTAATTTGGATGAATTGTTTATAATGCAAGTGATGTGAATTAGTTGTATTTTTTTATAGTGAATTAGGTTGTAATTTAGGTAATTATTTGTAATTTAAAATTTCAATTTTAACAAAAATAGCAATGTTTCAGAGTAATTAGTGATCTGCATTGTGATTTTTTAAAGTTCAATGCTTATGGTCATGATCATGAATATTTGCTATGTGTATGCTAAATACGGCTACACACACTAGTTTGAACATTATTTTGATTTTCGACTTATTTTAGTTTTTTTTTTAAAATAAATTATATATATCCAAAACTCAAGAAAAGTCATATTAAACTTTTGTACAGTGGAACGCGACTAAGTCTTGAAAGAAATTAAAGTCATCTAAAATTACACCACCAGTATTCAAATTTTGACTAGTCTAATGGATACATGTTGGATTATTTCATCCTATTGTGGGCTTATATGTAATTATTATGTATTGTACACCTAAATAATAACATTAGTCTTATATTAAGTGATTTATTGTAATTTATTTATAGGCTTTTATGTATTAAGGTTAAAATATGGCTCTCGCTAAACGCAGAGGATCTTTCTTTTTTCCCTGCTTAGTTGATGAGCCAAAACAAAAAAACTTTAATAGAGAAATGACGTTTTGTGAAGCATCACTTCCATATAGCATAAGAGGGGTATTGGTCCCCAAGTTCTCTGCATGATCTGTCTTTATAAATCACCCATTCATTCAAATGGAAAAGAGAAATTGAGTAAACTCTTTCTAGGACTACGTTACAATTTGGAATGCCAAGACTATTTAGACTCAAGTTTATTCATCTACAATGGATTTAGATACAATTCTTTGAAGCTTTTTAAAATTCTTGATGATTATTCCATTCCATCATCTCACTCAATCAAGCAACATGTGTCACATGGGTACATGTGTAGTAGGTGACTTTTGTCACATCACATGCCCTCATAGTTGTCATACTAATTCCACCCTGTCTTCGAAGAAAGTGAAATTTCGACCGTTCTAATCCGACGAAATTTGACGAATAGCTGTGATTCCTCATGAGACGATTCACCAAAGTGAAGTCCGTTTCGTCATCCGAGATCTAGAAAAATTTCGGATTTTGACCGAAATTACCATTTTACTCTTTTTCAGAAAATTTGAATTTTCCTGGGTTTTACAACAAACATGTTAGAAAATACAATCCAAAGAGAATATATAAAAATAAACTTAAGGGCTATGCATGTGGAGAATCAGATCATTTAAGTACAAATTGTTCTAGAAAGAAAAATCTATATAATACTAGGAATATGCTTTTAGAATGTACAAATGAAGAATTAGTAGAAATAGACGAAAAAATATCTAATATCAAACAAATATATGATAGTTAGCATAAAAGCAAAGGAAAAGAAAACCCCAGATAGAGAAATGAAGATCTAATAAATGATTTAGCAGAACTAGAATTTTTAGGAATGGAATTCATGGACATAAATGGAAAAAGAATAGTGGACTTGATAGTATTAGATGTTTTAAATGTAAATGGTTTCTAGATAGATTACATAGAGCAAAATGTCATAAATATTATTTAGAATGATGTATAATATGTGTAGAAGAATATTTCAACACTAGCCTAAGTATTGAAAGGAATAAACATCTAGAGAATATAAATACTTTAGATGAAAAGATTAATAGAATAGAACAAGAAATAATTTCAGTAAAGGAAGGATATAATGATTTAGTTATAAAATTTGAAAAACATATAGGAAAGAAAAAATTAGAGAAATCCTTAAGAATTTATGAATGAAGAAAACACAATGTAATAATCCATCTCTATAGAAACATGTAATAAATTAGGAGGAAATAAAGTCACCTCTAAATAGAATTTTACAATAAGGATAGAAGAATTTTTAATAAAAACACATGCACTATCAGAGGCATTGTACCTTACAATTCATAGAAATATAAAATAGTACCAGAAAGATTTATAACCTCAGCAGAAAAACCTATGCCAGACAACAAGTAGACGGAAGTCTTAATAAATATACCAACCATTTAAGTACCACAACCAAAATATATTTTATGACAAATTGCTATTCTAGCCAAAAATACTTTTTTTACCATTAAAAGAAAACCTGGATAAAACCTTTAAATCTTGTGGACACCAAGTCATATTAAGACTACCAGCTTCTATTAAAAGACACAAGCAAATAATTTTTAATAAAGATTTTTTTACCCTATCAAGACATTGCATGATAAGTCCATTGCAAAAGAAATTATAAATTATAAGTCCAGAAGAATTAGATAAACAAATAGAACATTCTAAAACCAAGCTATTAGCAAAAAAGATTGTGGAGCGCTAAAAAAGCATGATTAATCATAGCCTTAAGAAACATGATATGGGAAGAAAGATTTGAAGACGTAGAATATAAATATATAAATTTAACGGACTTAGTCCATGTTAGTAATAGTATAAACTACTTTATGATAAATATAAAGGAAGAACAAATACAAAATTTAGTTGATAAGTTAGAAAAACTAGAAATTATGGGAGAAAATGTTTTAAAATATTGGGAAAAAGATAGCACAATGTATATTAAAAATAAAAACTGATTATAAAAAGAAAAATCGCAAAATGGAAGCAACTGAAAAGATGTGAGAAGATTATAAAGATACATATTAACGATTTATTAAAACTAGATGTAATGTTAAGATCGTATCTAATTCTCATAGATCAACAACCTTCTTAGTAAATAAACATAGTGAACAAAAAAGAGGAAAAAGTAGAATGGTGATTAACTACAAAAGGTTAAACGATAATACAGAAGATGATGGATATGATATACCAACAAAAGAATATTTATTAGGAAAAATAAAAGATTGTACTATATTTAGCAAATTTGATTGTAAATCGGGATTTTGGCAAGTTAAGATGCACTTAGACAATATACCTTGGACAACTTTTTCTTGTTCAGAAGGGCATTTTGAATGGCTTGTAATGCCATTTGGTTTAAAAAATGCACCATCAATATTCCACAAAAAGATGGATAATATATTTAGAGATAATGATTCATTTGTAGCTGATGATGCTTTTGTTCAATCGAACTGGCTTCTGAAAGCGCGGCGTCGGCCGCGGGACCGAGATCATTGGCTGGGTTGAACCAAGCATGCCGGTCGCTGGGGCTGGGTTAGGATTATGGCAATATTGGTCTCCTGGCTCTGGATGTGGCACGTTCCTGCAAGAAGAATCAGAAGGAGGAAAGGCCGCGAGGGGCCACCCGGGCCGCCCGATGCCTGCCTCGATTTCTTTCTCGAGAGCGAAGAGAGAATGTGGAGGCTGTTTAGTGTCACGCATCTTCGCGGAGCGGTCTTGTATTCGTAGTGGATATTGATCCGCTTGACGGCGACTGGCCTTTCCCATTGAGGGTATGTTTCCTCACATAGTCGTAAATTTTTAGATTTAGCAATGGATTAATAAGGTCTTATTTGCATAATCCTCCTTCTTTATTGGAGAATGTCCAACTGATGATCTTTTATTGCTTTTTCTTCCTTTTATAATAGGACTTGATTGGACGAGTAGGATATCTTTTAAGGAATATTCTATCTTCTGTTATTAGAAGGATATGGGTTGACTGGCCGTGTATGGGCTTCCCTATTTTCCAACCACGCTTTGGGCCTAATGAGCCGCCTCGCTTCAAATCGCTATGGAAGGACAATGACGGCTGGGCAAGGACCCTATCGTTTATCGGGCCGGGCGAATGGGATACTTGGTCCACCTCACCCCTATCGCTTGCCCCCCAAACTCTTGTGTACGGACTGCGTGGGCAAGGGCTGTGATTAATCCTGCGACGGTTGTTATTTCCCCGTGTCTGCTTGGATGTGGATTGATTAACCTGCCCGCCGTCATACGTGGTGCGTTAATGATGGCTCTTCGAGTTTCGCGCTTGTTTTTCATACTCCCTTTGTTTTCCCTTGCATCTTGTCGACCTTCCCCGTTTTGAATTCCTCTGGCCTTATAACTTCCCACTTTTGTCTTTATATTTCTTGGTGTTCTTGTATTTCGTTTCCTCGATTTCCTTTTCTCCTCGTCTCGTTTAGTGTTGGGTCCTTTTTCTGCTTCTTATATCCTCATTCCCGTCTGTCAGGTTCCGTTTCTTCGTAGACTCTTTTTCGTTGGTACTAAGAGGCTCTAGGGTTTGGTCAAAGCTCCGGATTTCTGTTTATACCGCTTCATGGCGTCATGGGTCCAAGTCGCTTCTTCTTCTTTGCGTATCGTGGCGATGATTCTTCTCACGCACTGGTCCCGCTAGGATGTTCCCCTGCGGTCCGATCCCCGCCTCGGGCCTCAAATGCTCCCCTCGAGGCGCCCCCCTTCCTTTAAAAGGGTAAAGGAAAATAGCCCGATTAAGTATCCGAAGGGTCGATTACTCGTGTCTCGTTGTCATATGCTAAGTGAATGTGGACCTAGTAAGGTTGGTCCTTCAGACAGCTTATTTTCACAACAAAGATCGGGCTCCTCGTGTCCAAAATATGGTCCCCTGATGTTTTGACTTTTTATGCCGCCTCCGTGCCTGGTATGGTCTGTTTTTTTGAAGTTGCCTTTGATAATGGCCTTCGCTTTCCCTTGCATCCCTTCATAAAAGGGGTTCTCGCAAATACTCAACACTACCCTTCCCACTGGTCTTCTAATGAATGGGGTATTTCGCAGGTTTATTAACCTTTTTTAGGGATAGAGGGTTTGACGTCCCTAGCGTGGCTCTGCTCCTTCATCTTTTTAATCCAACGGCCACTGTCGAAGGTTTTATTTATTTCTCCAAACGCTCCTGTGCCCCTCTGGTGATCTCGGACCTTCCTTCTTCACATAGGTCCTGGAAGGGACGATACTTCTTCGCCGCGGTCTAACCGGGAGTACAATTCTCTCGATACAAGTGACGACACTCGTGTGCCCAGACGGAGCGCCCTGACAACTCCTCGTGAGTACTTGCATTATTTTTGGTTTGATTTGTCTAAAGACGATCAATGGCTTCACCTTCGCTTTTCTCATGTTTCCTGTGTGCTCGCTTCTCGAATTTTAGCGATTTAAGACGCTGTAGTCGAAGGCACCGGAATGCTCCGCCTCGTTCCTACGCAGAGCTGATAAAGCCTGACATTCCTAGTTCATCTTAGCCTGATGTCCGCACGTCCCTCTCGCCTTGAAGTCTCCGCTCCTTTCGCCCTGAGTTTCTTCCCTCGGGGCCTGCCGTACCGTGCCTCCCACCAGGGAGAGATTTTGGGCTCATCTGGGGGGCGAAGCATCTCGGAAGCCCCGGAGTGCAAAAAGGAAAAACCCGAGCTCCTTTGAGAAGGACACGCCGGTTTCAACCAAGGTTCAGAAATTGGGGGTGTTCTTCTCTCCCGTTTCGAGAGAACCGGCAAAGGTTCGCGCCTGGGCCGGGTTCGCACCAAGGTCCCTCTTCTCTCCCCGCCCAAGAGCCGGAGCGGCGCCGTCACCCCCGGTCGGGCCTCGTGACTGGGGGCGCCCTCCTCCTCTCCTCGCCCAAGAGCCTAAGCAAAAAGGCCGCGCACCGGGTTTTGACCTGTCGGCTCCCCAAACATGCCAAAGGCAAAGGGTCTTTTCTGGCGGCAATGCCGTCTCCACAATGATACCGCTATAAACCGCATGGAACTCGCCTCTCCGACAATGTCGCCGAGTCACCTAGGGAGGGGATGGCGGATTGTTTGTAGAAAGAAATCGAAACAAAAAGCTGGTGTAGTCAAGGATTCTTTGCTCTCTAACCCCAAGTTCGCGGCAGGAGCCATCTCATCCATCCTCCTGGAGTCTGATGTTGGGAGGTCGAAAGGGTTGCCGGTTGATGAAGCTCTGGCTTTATCTTTTCAGGTTGCCTTGCAAGTCTATATAGTCGTGCTTACTTCCATGTTGGTTCGCGGTCGCAGTAATCGATTTCATGTTCGATATGTAGCCACACTATTTGAAGGGCCCGGTCGATAAGGCCAAATTAAATGAAAGACATGTGGAAGATCGCCCGATTTATAAGGCGAAGGTGGCTTCCTCACTTCCGAGCGGGCCGTGAAATGCAGGATCGAGCGCAAAGATAAGGACTGGAAGAAATAGAGCGCTTAAGTCCGATCCGCTCGCTAATAATTTCACCCGCTTGTGCTCTGGGCCGAAAAGTAGAGAAGACGAGGTCCGATGCCTGGACAACTACCGAGGGCGAGCCGTGAGGCTCGGGCGAAGCCTGTGTTGCGCAAAATGATTTGGTCGACTTAGAGGGCTTAAGTCCGTCTGGAGTGAGCTTCAACTGGTTAGGGAGGAACTCATCACCTCCCGAGGTGAGCAGCGGGATCTTCAGGTGGAGCTACGCGCGGTTACTGGTGATTTGAATGACAAGGAAAAACAGCTCGAATCAGTCCGTCGCGAAGCTCTGCAGGCGCGTGTTGTTGAGACCGCCGTCATGAGTCCCTCCGGGTCAGAAACTTATCCAGACTCCGGGCCTGAGCGCGAGGAGTGCTCGTGGCTGGGCGCGGCGATCTTCATCAGCATGTCGCCGTGGTTGCCTGCAGGGATGAAAGCTATCCGACACCGCGAGACCGCCCAGCCATCACCGGCCTAGCCGGGGCCGCTTTCAACCAAGGCCATCCAAGCGCACTCCAAATCGGGATTTCACCTCGACCCCAAGTGATGGTAGAAGAGGCGGAGGAGTCTCCCGACACCGAACCATTCCCAAGAGCCCGGTGTGCTCCTATCGAGCCCCTTCCTCATTCTTCATCGCCCATGCCCGAACTCTGTGATCTACGGCGCTTCCGAAGCTGCTCGACTTCCTTTCTTTTTTCTTTTTTCTCTTTTTTTTTTTTCTTTTTTTTTTTCTTTTTTTTTTCATGCCTGGGCCTCGATACCGTGTAGCCCTCCTTCGATAACCATTCATTTTTTCGGAAATTAGTGTCTCAGCTGAGAAGATACTTTATTCTTTTTCTCAACCAGACACCTCAATCGAGGGTCCTAGCAATTTAGACTGTATTGAAATTTCGATATTATTCGCTTTGAACTGCCTAGTTCCCAACCAGGCGGCCGAGTAGGTGGAGCCATCTAAGTTGGCCATGGCCTCGCGCCATCCGTCGTGTTGACCGGGTTTTTACCAGGCGACCTTGCTCAGGGTCAGGTCGCCAATGGTCGGGAGGCAGTAGAGCTCGTTATCGGGGACCGTTGGTGAAGGCCTGGCCGACGTATAGAGCTCACCCATGCCGATCGCCGGGAAGAGCTCTCGCAATGAAAAATAGTAAGCGTGGAGCCCGCCCATCTCGGGCGGGGCGCCGAAGGGCTCGCCGATGAACAAAGTGTGGAACTCGGTCCATATCGAGGGAAGAGCTTCACTAATATGAATTGTAAGATGGAGCCCGGCCTGGCCCGATATGCAAAGGAAGGCCTGCCAATGTGAATAGTAGGAAGAAGCCCGCTCTGCTTAGCAAAGGAAGGGCTCGTCAAAGTGAATAGTAGGAATGAGCCTGTCTGTTTGAAGTGTAGTGAAGGGCTCGTTAAATGTAAATAGTGCGGCTCGCTCCATCCGAGCTAGCTGAGGGGAGCTCAAGCCATCAGATTTGTGGTGGAAGGAGCCCGTCCGTCCGACGCAGCGAAGGGCTCGGCCAAAGCGAATAGTAGGAGCCTGGGTCTGAAGCCGAGGGGAGAGCTCACAATAGAATTGTAGGAAAGGAGCCCGTCTCGTCCGATGTGCAAAGTGAAGGGCCTGCCAAAGCCGGCCAGTAGGAGCTCGTCCTGGTCTGAAGCTGGGAGGGAGAGCTCGCCCATGTGTTAGGGGCTTGCCGTAGAGCTGCTTGGGAGGGCTCGCCAGTAGAAGCATTGGAAGAGCCTGCCAGCACTGGCTGCGAGAGCTCGTCCATGTAAATACTGGGGCTCGGGCGTAGAGTCGCCGTGGAAGTGCCTGTCGTAGAGCTGTTATTGGGAAGAGCTCGCTAGGTAGACTATTGGCGTAGAGCTCGCTCCATGTAAATAATGGGCTCGTCAGCGAGTCGTCAGCGGCTCGTCAGTGTAGCTATCGGGAAGAGCTCGCCGCATCGTCATGGCGCCCGTCCATGTAAATAATAGGGCTCGCCGTAGAGCCGTTTTCGGGAAGGGCTCGTCAGTGCATCAAGGAGAGCTCTGGCCCATGTAAATAATAGCTCGCTGTAGAGCCGTTGGAAGGGCTCACGTAGCTATCGGGAAGAGCTCGCCGTAGACCGCCATGAGCTCGCCCATGGGGCCACTAGGGGGCTCGCCAGTGCATCGCTGCGCAGAGCTCGCTCCATGTAAATAATAGGCTTGTCGCAGAGTCGCTTGGAAGGGCTCGCCGTGCAGCTATCGGGAAGAGCTCGTCAGTAGACTGCTGCGAGAGCTCGGTCCATGTAAATAATAGGGGCCTGCCACAAGTAGAGCCGTCAGCGGCTCGCCAGTGTAGCCATAGAAGAGCTCGCTCGTGTAGACTGCTATAGAGCTCGCCCATGTAAATAATAGGGGCTCGCTGCAGAGCGCCGTTTGGAAGCGGCTCGCCAAAGTGAGCGACCGGGCTTCGGCAACAGGCTCGTGGCTTTCGCCGGGACGCGATGTAGCTCGAAATGGTTCGACTTCGAGGCGCCGTGGCTCGCGCAGTGCAGGAGCCTGGCCAAAGGAGCACTGGGTTTCGCGTCAGGGCCTGGTGGCGTTCAAGCCGAATGCATGGCGTGCCCGAGCCGGTCTCGACTCTTGAGGCAGCGTGGCTCTGTGCAGTAGAGGAGCTCACAAAGTGAGTGAATCGTTTCGCGCCGGGGCCTTGGTGCATGTTTCAAGCCGATCGGCGACAGAAATGAGGCCTGGCTCGACTCTCGAGGCGCCGTGGCCTGTGTTGCAGTGAGGAGCTCACAAAGTGAGCAACTGGGCTCTTAGCGCTGGGGCCTTGGTGGCATTCAAGCCGAATGGCGATGTAGCCCGAGTCATTCCGACTCTCGAGGCAAAGATGGCCTCGTGCAGTGAGGAGCCTCGTCAAAGTGAGCAAATCGGGTTCCCGGCGCCAACCGACATGCCTCATGATTTTCAATGTGTGAAGCAGCCAGAACTAAACTCCGCCTTCGTGTGTCTCGAAAAAGGGCGAACCAATGATGATTTATGGAGAATTGCGTGAACGATCATGGAGTTTTCCAATGCTTCGGCCTCTTTATAAATGGTGGTTCCCACATTCTCCGTGTTCTACGCTGAGATTCCCCGCTTCTCAAGCGGATGGAGTCTCGCATGGGATGGATGTCTGATGTTCAACCTGTCTTGGTCAGCTCCTCCGACGCCTCGACCAGCTTCTTCTCGGGTCCCAGTGTGGGAGTCAGGTTTTCCCCCTTTCAGTCTCCCTTTATGGAGTTATGTTGGTCTCTAGCTTTCAGCGGTGGATGTGTTCTGGAGAGGGCGGTGCACCTTCGTGGCCGCACTCTGCTTCTCATCTTCTTCCTCCTCCTTTCATGCCTTTCATCTCAGTTTCTACTTCTTTCTTTCTGTCTTTCTTCTTTTTCCCTCTTTTCTTTTCTCCCTATCACACTCCCTTTTTTTTTTTTTTTTTTTTTTTGAGGGAATTGCCTCAGATCGAGTGCAATTTCCAAGATGTAATCGAGACACCACTGATTGTACCGAATACTTATCTACATTTGAAATAAAAATAGACTTTTTATGAACTTTCCCATTGCGTATTTTTCTGTTATATATCAAGATGTTTGAGATATCTAATTAACTAACCAGTGTGTGCCCCATTCGTTAGAGGAGAACCGACAAGGCTTTATTCAATATAACAAACCGATGCCTACCGGTAAAACGCTTAAGATGTCTGCATTCCACGATGTTGTAAAAATTTTCCCTCCTCCGTTTGGAGCCTGGCACTGCCCCGGGTCCGACGACCTGCTATTATATAAGGACCTCCCAAAATGGCCTAACTTTCCATGCGTGGATTCTTTCTCGCGGGTGAGCTTCTTTAGGACCAAATCCCCCGGCATGTAACTTCTGGGCTTGACTTTCTGGTTGTAATACCTGGCTGTCTTCCTTTGATACTCCCTTTGTACGGCCGTTGAACCAGCCTCAAGCCATCTGTGAGTTCTAAGTTCAGGACGTTGTGGCCTCGCTATCAACAGGCTCCTCCGATGCCAACTCGACTCTAGGAGGCCATTCCGACCTCAACTGGGCCATCATTCCGTGCCAAAGGCTAGGGCAAATGGGGTCTCCCGAGTTGCTGACTTCTGTGTCGTCCTGTATGCCCATAATACCTCGGGGAGGTATTCTACCCAACCCCCTTTAAGGTCTTCCTTGTACTGGCCTCAAAGCAAACTAAGGGCTCGATGGTGACTTCGGCCTGTCCGTTTGATTGAGGGTGTGCTGGGGATGAGTAATAATTTTTAATCCCGAGCTCGGCACAAAAATCCTTGAATTTGTGTTGTTTAACCTGGTTTTCCATTATCCGATACTGTGGCTCTGGATGCCGAACCTGCATATAATATCGCGCCATACGAAATTGCGTATTTTTTGCTCTGTAATTATGGCTAAAGGCTCGGCTTCTGCCCATTTGGTGAAATAGTCCACTGCGACAATCATGAATTTGCATTGGCCCTTGCCGATGGGCAGGGGTCCCAATATGTCCAAACCCCACTGCTGAAAGGGCCAGGGGCTGGTGATTGATGTTAAGGGCTCTACCGGGAGGCGCGATACTTTGGCGTGCTCTTGGCAAATTCTGCATTTCTTGACTAGGCCGGTCGCATCTTTAAGTATTGTATGCCAGTAGTACCCTTGTCTCAAAACTTTTCCCGCTAACGCTCGGGCTCCAATATGATTCCCGCATATGCCCTCGTGTACTTCAGCAATATACCGTGTCTTCCCCGCGATGCATTTTAGGAAAGGTGTGAAGAATCCCCGCTTGTAAAGGCTCCCTCAGGCTGGTAAATTCGAGGACTCACCTTACTCCAGCCGTTTACTCCTGGTCGTCCTAGGGTTCGTCATTAATATAATCCTAAATGGGATCCATCCAGCTTCTAAAGACTCGATCCTACCTGGCGACCACCTACGTCGTAAGGATCGATGTAGGGTTCCGCTGCTATTCGACCGGGCATTGACATGCCGAGATCTTCCCTAATGTCGTACACCTTTGCCAAGGCTACGCCGGCCTGGAATTCTCTCATCTAGGGACGGCTTCACCCTCGAACCCACACAAATTTTTTCAAAGAAATCACTGGACCTGAGATACAGAACCATCGGCCTTGCTTCGCCCTGTATGTATCTTCGATTTGTCTGACCACCAGCTGGGAGTCACTGTAGATCTCTAGCTGGTCGACCGACGAGTATGGTGGCCGAGGCCCGCGACACACGGCCCCATACTCGGCCCATCACTGGGAAGCGTGAACCCAAACCCGAAAGATATTCAACGTCTATCCCTTCCTAAGTGAGGTCGACCAGCCCGGCCTCCGCCCCTCGTATATTTGAGGCTCCATCTATAGAGAGTTTCCATATCGGGAGGTCGTCTTCTGAATGAGTGGGCTTGGCATGCTCCACCTGAGCGAATTCCATGACTTAAGCTCCAGCCAGACCTGTCCCTTTATTGTAGTTTTTGGTCTCCAGACTGATGTCGACCTCGCTTAGCTCTATGGCTCCACTTCCATCAGTCTCCCGAGACTTCTCGGGCTCTGTGCAATATCCGCCCATTGGATACCTCGCTGTAATTCTGGCGTGCGAGTCCGGGAAGCAGTGACTAAGCTCGGCCGCGCTACTGCTGCTAGTATCAATTTTCCATTCCTGCACCTCTCCTCCGCCCTCGCAGAGCTCCGACCGGCAGTATTAAACCCGGGTGCTGACTCGCTTCTCTTTGTTTCGACTTGAAAATTGATCGTGCTGAGAAGTCTTGATACTTACTTAAGTACAAAGTGAGGAGTTCCCCTTCAACAGGACTTACTAGAATGGGAGGAGAACTCAGGTATGTTTTTAGCGCCGTGAATGCCTCCTCACATTTTTCGTCCCATTGAAAGGCTTTCTTCAGAACTTGGAAGAAAGGCCGGGTGGCCATCACCGCCTCGATACGAACCTGGCTGAAGCCGCAATCCTTCCCTGGCTTCACTACCGACTCTTTATCTCAAGCGCGACGCAGATGTCGACCAATTCTTTATTTTGTCTCGAATTCGCTTCAATTCCTTCCTGCGGGTTAACTATGAAACCTTAAATTTTTCGGCCGACACAAATCAAGGCACATTTGGCGGGGTTCATCTTCAAGGTTATAATTCCTCAGATCTCGAACGCCTCGTAGAGGGCGCGCGCATACGAGAGATCGGATTGGGGTGACTTCACGAGCATGTCGCCTATGTATACTCCATTGTTGTTCCCTATTTTGCTTTTGAACATCCGATTCACACTGTAGGTCGCCTTATTTTTGAGCCCAAACGGCATTACCCGGAGCAATAAAGAGGTCTTTAGCCGTGATGAACGAAGTCTTTTCCCGGTCATCGGGTCCATGCCGATCCGGTCAGAAATAAAATGCATCCATAAAATCAGAAGTTCGTGGCCCACGCAAGGCCCACGATGAGGTCGATTCTCTGTAGAGGGAAGTCATCTCCATCGGCACGCTGTTTATGCCGAAGCTCCATGCAGAGTCGCCATTTTCCATTAGCTTTCTTAACGAGTACAACATTAGCTAGCCACTCAGGGTATTCCACTTCTCTTATCGCTTCTGCTTGGAGGAGCTTGCCGACCTCCTCATTGATGGCCTTTTGCCTTTCTGGTGCGAAACTCGTTTTGCTTTGACTATCAAAGAGTGAAGCCAAAAGTTCAATCCCAGCAGATCATCGCGGGGGTCGATTCCTCCCACGCCCGACCGTCCATGCAAATATCCCATTTGCCCTTAAACCGGAGCGAGAGGCTTTGAGGGTCTTCCTGCTAATTTAGATATGATGTAAGCAAGATGTTCCGAGTCACATCCAAATGATACTGGTTCTAATTTCTCTCGAGGGTTCAACGTGAGTACTCACACGCGCCGTCAAGCTCTCGTTTATACTTACGTCGTCGAATCGCCTTTGTTTCACGGAGGTCATGTAGCATTCCCCTGCCACCCACGATCTCCTGACCATTCCGACTCCATTCATCGGGGCTGAATTTGATCATCATGTGGTATGCCAGGGGATGGCTTTATCAAGGCTGAGGAGGGTCTCCTAGCAAAGATATTATAAAGTTAATTCAAGGCCCATCTTAATTATAAGGAACCTGCCGTCATTGCCACCGTGTGGGGTTCTCCTCCTGTGTCGAAGACCACTTGAATCGAGCCCAACAAAGAATCACCTTCTTCTCTCCTGAAAATCCCGCAGATGTGTGCTGACGAGGTCTAGCTTGTCTCTTCCAATACCCATTTTATCGAAGGCTGACGCGAAGATGATGTCAGCCAAACTCCCATTATCAATTAAAACTCGATGAACCGTTGTATTGGCCATAATTGCTTTAACTACTACGGTCGTCATGGGGGTGTCGGCACCTTCCGCATCCGAGTCGAGAATCTGATGGTAGTGTCAATCCGTGCACTCAGATACCGGCTGTATTTCCCCCATGTCCATTGCCGATCTTATGCTACGAGGTGGGCCGAAATGAACTAGATTCTCCTCCCAGCAAACCTCCCGAGATCATACTGGATTTCTCCTGTGGGTCGTGCTGTCAATATATTCGAGTGGCGGTTACCGGAAGTCGGGTCGGGTTATGGTTTTCAGTTCGACTTCGGGTTTGATTCCCGAGCCGTCTTCGAGATATGAAACGCCGAAGATATCCGCGCTGTATCAAATATTCTATTTCTCTTCTTAGTTGTATACAGTTGTCCGTGCGATGCCCATAGTCCCTGTGGAACTCGCAATACTTGGTGTTATCCCTTGTCGCGGGATCCGACATTTCATCCAGCCTGGCCATATCCTCGAATTGCCTGCTTCGCACCTCATGCGTGACTCGTATACTAAGGCCGTTAGTGAGTGAAGGCCGTGGATCGTAATGTTCGCCCTTCGATTTGGCGGGCCTAAACGGTCTCCCGAGGACTCCTCGCCTTTAGGATCGCTCCCGCCCCGTGCCCGGGATTTCCTCCGGGTCGTTTCGGCCCCTCGGGCTCGCCCCTGGGCTTCGCCCGCTTCGCCGTCCCTTTCTCATGCATGGAGTGAGCCTCTCCTTCGATATGAGCTCCTCGCCGCTTATGTACTTTTCTCTCTGCTTTGGCGAGGACCTGGCCATGCTAGCTTGAGGGTTCTTCGAGATAGAGAACATCGTGTCTTTGATTGTACGCCTAACTCAGCGAATGAAAGCCGTGGACAGCCAATTTTTCATTTCTGCATCGTCTATCTTCAAGGACTCGCTGAATCTTTTGTACATATGATTTCAAACTTTCCTGCGATCCTTGTTTGATGGTCAATAGATGGTAGCTCGGCTTTCTGTACGTCCTAGCTCCGATGAAGTGGGAGACGAACGCAACAGCTAGTTCCCCGAATACCAGATAGACGGGCGGGGAATTTATCAACCAGCCAAAGCCGGCCCTTTCTTTGAGCGAGTGGCGAAAGCCCCGCATCGCATGCGGTCCCGATACCCATGCGTACCCATCTGATTTTTGTAAGTATTAAGGTGATCGACGAGATCTTTGACTCCATCGAATGTTTCTACCTGAGGCATTCTGAATTTCACTGGAAGGGGAAAGTGTAGCACCCTACGTGAAGGCGTGGAGATTCTGTTTGTCGCACTGGCATCCATAAAATCCTGGCTCGCCCCTTCACCACTTCCTTCACGCGGATGAGCTCTGTTTAAGGGTTTTGAACCTTCGCCTCCCATGACTGCTCCCTCGTCTGGGCTTGAGGTGATTCGCGCTTCGCTCACGACCGCCTCCCCCGGGCATAGCTTCGTTTTCCCCCTCCGCTGGGGCCAACGGTGGTCCATGCCCCTCGGCTCCGACCGGATTCCCCGTCGTCTGGTGCTCCTGTGGAATGTCTCGACCAGTTGTTCCCCGGTTATGGCCTCTGGTTTGTCATGGTCTCCCGCTGATGTCGTATCCGCCCCGGTAAGTCGCTCCAATTCCTCACCGTACGCCGGTCGACGAGAGGCAAAGCGCTTCCACTTCTTGCATTGGTCAGATCGTTTCCATCAGGCCCAGGTCCATTGCTCCTATCGCCCGGTGATCCCGCATCCCTGGATTAGTGTTACTCCCGCTGTGTTCCTTGTTGATACCATCAAGAATCGAGGAATCGCTTTTATAAGCGATGAGGAACCGGCTGCTCCTACGCACGACGCCTAACCGATGATGCTTTGTCAACTCGAACTGGCCGAGTGCGAGGTCGCCGGTTAGGACCGAGATCAGCCTGGGCTGAACCAAGATGCGTGGTCGCTTTTAGGCCGGGTTAGATTACGCACAGCCGCCCCCACTTGATGTAAAACACGCTCCGCAAGAAGAATCGTAAGGAGGAAAGGGTCGCGAGTTTCATTCGGGGCCGCTCCGATGCCTAAGTTAGATTCTTCGAGAGCGAAGAGAGAATGCGGGAGGTTCTTAGTGTTGCGCATCTTTCGGTGGAGCGGCCTTGTATTTGTAGTGACACATCTAGTTTGACTCGTGACTCGGGCCTTTCCTATCGTGGAGGGTATGTTTCCTCACATAGTAAGCCTTAGATTTAGCAATGGATTAATCAAGGGAGTTCATTTGGTATAATCCTCCTTCTTATCGAGAATGTCCAACTGATGATCTTGGCTGCTTTTCTTCCCTTTATAATGGGACTTGATCGACGAGCAGGATATCTTTTGCTGGAATATTCTATCTCTATTATTGGAAGCGATGGGTCGACCGGGCCGCGGTACGGGCTTCCCTATTTTTCCAAATCCACGTTTTTGGGGCCCACCGAGCCGGCCTCGTTTGGGCCGCTATGATGACACACATGGGCAAGGGACCCCATTGCTCTATCGGGCCGGCGAATGGGATACTTGGTCCAATTCTCAATCCCCATCGTAGCGTGCAGATACATAGATGATATACTTGTTTTTAGTGTTAATAAGAAAAACATATGTGACATTCCAAATAGTATTAAAAGTTCAAGAACATGGTATTATAATTAGTAAAGTAAATGCAACTATTTCAATAGATTATAGAATTTTTTAGGCAATTATAGGAAATGGTAAAATATTATTACAACCACATATTTCAAAAAATTCAAACATTTCCTTATAAAATAGAAGTAAACAAAAGAATTACATAAATTCTTAGGGATTATTAAATCCATAAGACCATTTACATAAAAAATTTAAGGTCGGATCATGACCTTTTGTTTAGTAAAGCAGGCGTAGAGACAAAAATATTTTAACAAAGAAGATATTAAGCTAGTAAACACTCTCAAAGAACTAGTCACAAAATTACCACCACTAGAACTACCATTAATAAATGATTACTTAATAATTGACACATATGGATGTAGCCTAGGATGGGGAGTAGTATTATTAGCAAAACCCCATAAATATTCAGCTAAAAATACAAAAAAATATTTGTAGATATAGCAGTGGAAAATACAAAGAGAAGGGTAATATCAACAGTATAGATGCAGAAATATTAGCTGTAACATATGCCATAGATAGTTTTAGAATATCTATAATCCCCAAAAAGGAAATCTTAATAAGAATGCATCGTGGAAGCAATAGTAAAGTTTGCACAAATCCAAAAATGAAAAAGATCTTCTCAAATGAGATGGTTAAATTTCACGTAAAGGATAATTACTACAGTGTAAAATAAATATAACATATCAAAGGAAAAGACAATAGCCATAGTAGATTCACTATGCAAATTAATAAATTAATCTTTATGTCACAGATGAATAGGCAGTTAACTGGGATCATTCCAACTTATTCCAATAAAGACCAAACAAAGGTGTTTACCTTCTGAAGCACCCTCTAAGGTATAATCCTAAAAGTAACATAACCCTTTAATATGTTACTACATTTAACTAGACTTAAGAACAAAAATGTATTATAGGATAAACTTTGGATTAGTTTTCACCAGATTTTTAATAACCGTAATTAATAAGAGTTTAGATAGAAAATATTTCATTACTTGTTTAAATTGTTTATCAGAATATCTTAACAAAAAGAATAATGTTAACCTCAATTTCATCTTTTATGTTATCTACCAAGGTCATAAAACAGACATTTTTAAAACATGGGAAGAAGTCCTTCCTTACATTTAAAATCATCCTAGATCATTTTTCAAAGGATTTTATAATCTAACCCAGGCCTTAGACCAAGGTAAAACAAATTTAGGAAATAATTATTTTGTTAGCCCATTAGTTAAACAATTTTTAAATCAACATGGCAAACCCTATCTAAATCCTGTAGAACCCTATAGTAGCCAGACAAGCAAAACTTTAGATTTAACACATGATTTTCCTCCCCTGTTTCCTCCACTCCAAAATCAAGACCATTTACTTAGAGAAGAGTTATAAATTTTAAGGAAAAAATATGATAGATATGAACAAGATTACTTAGTTATGAAGAAACTATATGAAGACAAGATAGATAATGAAATAGAAATAAATTTGAAAAACGTAGCCTCTGAAAGGAATAAATTCAAACTAGAACATCCAAATAATTTTGACACTGAGTCTGACTTGACGTGTCATAATGTTAAGATAGAGCCTAGTTCATTAGGCCAATGTGATGAACCTGGTCAAGCCCAAACGGTAGATGGTAAAGACATATCAAACTGCTGATGCGGCGCCCCAAGCCTTTACTTCAACTAACACAACAGGTTGTTGAAATCCTTAAAAAGGATTCATGCAAAAAAGTAGAGTCAGAAAGCCCAAGATCTATTGAAAGCCCAAGAAAAGAAGATAAACATGTTTGAGTAACTTTTTCACCAAGGAAAGATGCTTCTTGACAAGATTTGACAAGGGCATGAGAAAAACAACAAAGCATGGGAAAAAAGTAGAAGCCAGAGCTGTATGGGAAAAAGACTTAAAGCAAATCTGACAACTGACCTTTTGACAAGATTTGACAAGAAACTAGAAGCCAACTATATAAGAGACGACTATGATTGAATAAAACAAAGGACAACTGTATTATTTTTCTTTTTAGATCATTTTTTTATAAGATTCCCTTAATAGGGACAAATGCGACCGTCCATGTGTCGTAATCTTATTAGAAAACCGACATATCTAAAAATTTCCTTATCCATATCCCCTGTAAAAGAAAAAAGTTTGGAGTTTTTGATTTGACGATGGGGCCCAATGAGCACTTGAAATCAGATTCTTTAATCTTATCCTTATCCCTTATCCTTATCCTCTCACTCCGAGTTTCTTTCTTTCCTCTATATATTGAGAGGACTTTTCTATCTTATACACACTTCTACTCTCTCTACTCCCAAGATCTCTCTCTACTCTCAACCCTCTCATTTTCTCTTGTGATATACTTTAGAAGCTTTCAACCAAAGCTTTTTAGAAGCTTTCAACCCAAGCTTTCTTCTTCATATTGTATAAAGGTGTGTTTTATCAATGAAACTTGTTTAATATTTTATTCATAATTCTTTATTTATATGCTTAACTTTTTGTAGTTTTAAAACTTTAGGGAACATCCCAAAAGGGGTTTCCCCTAAAATTTTATGGCCCAAAAAATATTCTAAATTTTGATTATGGTATATAGGCTAGAAAATCTGTGGGACGCATCCCTCTGAGAAGATATGATTAGCGAATATTTCACCCCGTATTCTAAAACACAATGCCACGTACTATTATTTTCTTCTTCTAACTAATAAACTTCTCTTCCTTACACGATGATTACGGTCGTCACATCTCTCGATATTTCGCTATCTTGTCCATTCGTCTAAAAATGACCATTTTTTAAAGACTTCTTTCTAGCACGCAGAATACATGATTATACCATAATGATGTTTAATTAGTCAAAAGATTTTGTAAATGATTATTTGTTTTGTCAAAAAAAAAAAAAAAAAAAAGGCCATAAGAGAGTAAGGAAAACCCTGAGTAGGACTCATTCCACTTTTTATACCTCACTTTCTCACCCCCTAAAACTAAATTATTAACCGAAAAGGATATTAAAATAAGAAAACCTAAAAAAGCATGGTACCTTAATAAAAGCACGAGAAAGGAAACCAACGCAAAAGATTTTAACCAAGGAGGTTGAGAAAAGTGTCTTTTTCCCCTTGAAATTGATGAAAAGTAGGCGCTATTGGTTGGTTTGAGAGCTTTTCTTTTACTAAATGGGTATGATAGCCTGGAAGCGTGCATGACTCAAGAAGAACGAGGCAAACGGCGTCTAAGATCGAGTCTATAACGATAATACTATAATAACGTATTGTAAAGCTAATAAATGTGTTAAAAAACACTATGATGATTGATGAAATATCATGCGTCAGATATATACTACTTCATCTATAATGATCAAATGAGGATTTTGCACCTAGTTAATTACCATATAGGGAAAAGAAGAAGAGTGCTAGTTGGATACATTTTTGGCCATTTACATGATGCTTGTTTCAAGTTTCTTTATTTAAAATACAAGTAATATATTATTAAAATAAATAAAAATATTACATTTTAAAATAGCTACTTTTATCCTAATGATTAAAATTAGATCTAATCTTCTAATTGAGATTTAAGCTATATTGTTCCTCTTTCCTACTTTGGTCCCACTGCTTTGTCTCTGAGCTCTATTTTCTCTACATGGTCTTTTTCTAATTATATATCTACCCACCATGATCATATGTTGAACTAGTCAAAGTTTTATAATATTATTTTTCTCGAAGATCACGCTATGTTTCACTCATGGAGAAAAGTTGAGCTCAGCTGGGGTCTTTTCTATTATTCAAATTAAGCAGCTAGGATTTTCCCAGGAAACTCAAGGGAACCATCTCATACATGATTTGAGTTTTCCTTGCTATGCAAGTAAATCAACCCCAATTCCATTTCAATTCAACACTATAAATAGAGAAGCATTTTAGACCAATAATTTAAATCTAATATCACACACTTACTCTCATTTCTAGTTTTCTGATAAGGCAAAATTAAGAAGGGTGAAAATGGGGTTGTCAGCCATACTAAGTTGCTTTATACCATCGTCTTCTTCATCCTGAGTCTTCACGATGCTGGTGGTCTGCGAAGAAACCTAAGAGCAAGTCATCGGAATCTTCATCGAGAGCTCCGATTCTGGTTTCTTACTTCCCCGTTAACTCCTACCTCTCTCGCTTGTAGTGATTGACTTAATTGCAAGGAGTTAGAATTTGGAGAGTATATATGAATGGGGTTCTTCATCATGCAGTCGCTCAAGAAGTGATGATAGCTAGATTTGCTGTTCTCATGCGTACGGTTTGATGATTCATCTTAGTACAATTTGATTCAAGAATATCGTATTAGATGTTCATAAATATTGTTAATTTTCTCCACCGCATGCAATGAAAAGCTGTTTTTGATCGAAATTGTCAGGTGGATATGTTTCATGGAAAGAATAGAACAATATAACCGACTGGAATAAGTGACCATTGGAAATAAATCTCAAGTCGGCTATCCGCCAGGTTTAGGTTGTTGGAATCATATATTGAGTAAAAACTATAAAACCAGATGAGGATGATCAGTAATGGAAGAAGTCTTGAAAATGACAAAGGAAAAAGACCCTCCCATTTTGGTGAAATTTGGTCCACAGAGTGACGAAATATTATATAGGCATAGTGGGATTTGGCCTACGGTTCATGATTATTAAAGTCTTTGCTCTTGTCCACACGCTGTATGTAAGGAAAATTAAATAAAGGACTTGAATTCTAAAAGACTAGAAATGAGAAAAAGTAGAGAGAATATCTAGATGAATTAATGGGTGATAGAATTTGAAAAAATAAAAGGAGTCCCTTTTTATAGAATTTATAGATGACTATAGGAAGAGATGTCTTCAAGACATTAGATACCATCAATTTTTTTAGACATCGATTCACTTTTAAATTATATTATAATATTCTATTTTTTATAAATTTATTTCGGAGTTGAACTTGAACGTCTCTCCTCTTTATATCTATCTAAGCTTACACTAGTTGAACTAGGCCTTATTGCCAGAATATGTTCAAGTTGTGTTTCAAGGCTGTGTTTTAAGATAACACGTCTTTCGGAAGAAGTTGTAATACATCCACTCCCCACTGAAACAGGTTATTTATTTAAAAAAACATACATTTCAAGAAGAAAAAAAAGTCCTAAGTATAATAGTACTGTTTTGTGTTTGCTAACGAGTGTTTTGGAAGTGAGTTTCGGTTGAGAGAAATTATTAAAAAAAAAAAAAAAAAAATATAAGACTTCAACGTTGACCACCCCATTACAAGAAAAGTACAAAATTAGTAGAAATTCGTTTCTTAGTTTAAGGATTAAGCAGGCAACTTGTTCCTACTTCGAAAGAGTTTCAAATGATAAAAATTATTGTCGGTAGCCAGAAATCTGTCATCTCAGGAATTGAATAACAATATTCTTGGAGTATCAGCACAATCTTGTAAAAAATAAAATCAATAAGGTACAACAAAGTGTATAACACATCCTTTCAGATTTGGTTATATGTTGCATGTTGACAAAGCACAAGGCAAGGCGAACCTTACCTTATTTAGGCCTCAATTGCTTTTGAGAGATTCTATGGATCACATTAGATATTCAAGACATCAGAGTTTATCCCCTGCGTATTGAGTAAGGAAGTATAAAAGGAAATTGTGTATATTCTGATTCAATAAAATCTCAACAGATGGAGATCTCGTCCGTAGGAGTCTATTTGGAAAAGAAAATATTATAATTCTTAATAAGAAACATATTCAAAACAAGATGCTGGTAGATATAGGATAAAACGGTTTTGGAAAATTATGGATTTGGTCAGAATAACGATTGTCAACTGAGTGCATAAAAAGGAGACACTGGGTCCTTTAAATCATCGAGTAAGCACACAAATGAGGTTTTCTGGAGGTGATGTTTTGTAGAAAGAGCAGCTGGAGGGCTGAGTTCTAACTCTTGATGGTGAATAGTATGCTTACTCACTGTGGATGGGGTGATCGGGCATCACAAACCCAGATGCGTATGAGAAATAAGGGAACCGGCTTCAAAGTTTCTCATTGATAAGTTAGAGAGAAGACGACTCTCGAGGTATGAGCCTGTCTCACTTCATCCCAATGTAAAACTCGAATTGATATATAGTGTGAAACACTTACATTCTAGGCTCTACTTACTTTACATAGGTGTTCTAAACCGTGATAACCAATATCCGTCCTCTGCAGTAAAAGTAGCTAATATTTCATTTCCTTCCTTCTACATTGCTATTAACTCACATACGTATATCATGTTAAATCTTCCATTAATTATTTGATATTAAAGGTTGGCACCATTTAGTAAACATCTCTAACTCAATTGCTATAAACAAAATGCTGTTATTTTTCAGGTCCGGTAACAAAGCAGTCACTCTAAGATAGTGAGTGAATAGCAAAGTGTTTCTAACTGTTTGTCTTTAAGTGCCAAATGGATATTTTGAAAGAAGATAGCTTAGTTGCTCATCCTCCTCTGTTTGATGGGACCAACTAGGGGTACTGGAAAGCTTCAGAGGTGCATTCATCAAGTCTGGCGGACACCTCGCTAGAAAGGCCTTCTTTAGTACAGATCTTCCAAGAAGAAAGAAGAATCAAAAAAGGATGTGCCCAAAAGCGAATTTGATTGGTTAGTGAAGAAAAAAACAAAGGTACTATCCAACAAATGCAGTTGTTCTCAACTACATCTTTGACGTGGGGTAAGTCCTACTCAATTCAAAAGCATTTTAGCTTACTCCATTAGTCGCTGCAAAGTATAATCAAGTCGAGTTTGAGGGAACTACTCTTCATTGTGCGAAATCAAGAATAGAACTGCTGGATCTCAAACTGGAGGAATCTTCGAATGGAAGAAAATGAGATAATCAAGCAATACCATGCCAGAATAAGCGTCATCTCAAATGAGTTGTTTATCCTAGGAGAAAAGATTCTTGAAGAAAAGCTCATACGAGAGGTGTTAAGAACTTCACAGAGAGGGTTCGTATAAGGTGTCTTCTCTTACTGAGAAGTAAAGAATTTTGAAACCATGAAGCTTGAAAGTTAATTGATCGTCTCTCCTTGACCTTTGAAATGGAGCTTAAAGACTATAAGAAACAGAGGAAGAGAATGAATGGGTCTTTCAGGTTGAAACCACAACAAGCCGAGAAAAGCACAGATGACCTTGTAGAATCCATGCCTCCCAATCTAAAAACTTCAACCAAGTGGCGAAATGAACAAGAGATTAAAAGGTACCATCAACCTAAAAATACGACTTTTGCCTTTTAATCCTCCCATAGTTCCCTTCAAAGTGAATATTAGGTTTTAGAGTCAAATACCTAGATTCAGAACAAAGGTATCTGCAGAGAAGGAGGTATACTGTATCTGAAGCAACGAGTGCCAAGTTCAACTCACTCACTTTAGAAAGGATGGAAGATTTGAGAACGGAGGTCTTAGGCAACCAGACCCACTGGCTTAACCAAATGAGACCTCAGAGATGTCATCTCAGGTTGCATCCTCCTCCCAAGCTCGCGGGTAGGGTGGGCCGCAAATGCATAGAGAGCAATGTGATGATGAAGAAATCGATGACGAGATGGCATGCTCTATAAGGTTATGTATAAGAAACTTATGGAGGTCTCTTAATGAGAAATCATGATCGCATACAAGCCCCCAACTATGTGGAAGCGAGAGGCAGGAACTTGTCAAACAGAATAATGTGCTTCTTGACAAGGTATGCAAATAGGAAAAGACTATAAACGAACTAGAGCAAATGAAGAAGACTGTGCGCATGTTGAATTCAAGTACCACGACCTTCGAATAGATTTTGGAAATGGATAAAAGGACTAAAGATCATGGAGGTCTAGAGTTCAAGGAAGAAAGCTCGAGAACCAACCCTCAAAATCCAACAGAACCAACTCACAAAGGTAGAAATCACTATCGTAGGAGGAAGATGCCCTTACCAACACCCAGGTGCTATTTTTACAAAAAATTATGACATATTAGTAAGGAATGCACTATCTTCCACGCGTTAAAAGACAGCACAAGTGCAAGATTCTAAGACAAAATAGGTATGGAGAATAAAAAATTTATTGTCTCGCACCTCTCAAAAAATGTGAAGGTGGAAGAAAATGATACTTACAGTGGTAACCCGACATATGACTGAATAGGGAATTTTTTAACAATCTACAACCATGCAACTTTAGAATTAAGTAACATTTGGAAACGTACAAGTACGTAGCTTCGAGCCGATCTCCGAAAGTTCCCAGGGTATGCCTAAACTAGAGAATGTGTCGTGGCTTAGAATAGATTGCCGGAAGGTAAACTTTATCAAGATTAGTTAAGGCTATGTGATGACAACTTACTTTGTTCGCCCACTAAAGGAAGTTGTTCAGTCACTAACAGTTCCAACTCATGTGTCATGGAAGGAAAAAGGTCATCAGACAATTGTTGTTTGCTGACTTTCTCAAGAACTTGTTGCACTACCCTGATGAACAATTCAGATATTTGGCATAAAAGACTCAAGCCACATTAGTCAAGGGCTCTCAAATGGTAATTCATTAAGTGTTCGATGATGTTCTGGGAATTCTTAAGCTAAAAGTTGACCTTGGAAAAATGTATGGTCCATGTCAACTAAGGAAACAAGTCCGATCGTCTCACAAGGTGACACAACACCTTTCTATCACAAGAACCCTTGAACTCCTACACATGGACCTCGTAAGACCAATGCAGGTTGAAAGCCTTAGGGAAAAGGTGGCTGCAATTATGTGTTGATTACTTTCCGTATATTCACGTATACTTTCAGGGAAAAGTTTTACACTTTTGATTTGAAGCCTTGTTTATAAACTAACTCTTGAAAGAATCCTCATCATAAGAAGGTTGTACCGAATAATGAGGATCACGGAGGAGCTTTGAAAATCTTTATCGACAACTCTATAAACAAATACGGCATAAGACATGAGTTCCCCACTCTAAAACCCAGCAATGTGAGCGGAGCTGTTGAAAGGAAGCAATGATAACACCACAAGAAAGTCTGCCTCGTGTCATGCCTAAACAAAGAAGGTTCCTCGTTCAATTTAAATTAAGCACTAAACACAACATGTTATATCTAAAATAGAGTGTACCTCCAAATTCAGAACCTCCATGACGCTGTCTGAAATATGGAGAGGTAAGAAGCCTAACCTGAAGCATTTTCATGAGTTTAGAAGATAATATATTGAAATGGTAGGAACATAGAGAAAATTTGATTCAAAAAGTGATGAGGGTATGTTTCTCAGATACTCTCTAGATAGCAAAGCCTACAAGGTGTTCAACAAGCGATAAAAAACAATAATGGAATTAGCCAATGTGGTTGTCGATGATCAAGGAACTACCTTTATAGATTTAAGGACAGACGACAATGAATGAAGGCATCCATTGTGTGCACTCAGTAGATTACGCCCATGGCAAATGACGTAACACCTAGAAGTGCACTCTAAATTGAGACAGAGATGCCCCACCCTCTATCGAATCATCTTCTCAGTCCCGAAACCCTTGAACAAACATTGAGGGGTCTAATCGAGAAGCCTCCAAACAAGTATAGAAAGATCATTCCACAATAGACATCATTGGAGATCCAAAAGTAGGAATTCGAACGAGGGGTAAGCCTAAAGTAAGGGGTCTTTTGTACAAAGAATACCAAAAGTTATATCTCATAAATACGCTAATGGCATCATTAGTTGCATGTTGATACATGTCCAAGCGGCCATATTAGGCCCATTACAAAAAGTTATGTCTCATAAATACGCCAATGGTGTCATTAGTTACATGATGGTTGAGAGGTCCAAGCGGCCATATCAGCCGCACGGAAAAAAAAAAAAAAAGTAGAAGAAAAGTGAACTTAGGATGTTCCATTTAAATCCTGGGTAGGGGCACCTTCTCCGACTCCTCCACCACCTTCCCGATGGTGCTGAAAAGGGACTACTTGAATCGAACCCGGACCTCATGGTTTCGTCACCTTCAAAGAATGACGGATAAAGTACTTCCTCTCAAGCTTCCCTCCTCCGCTGGCCTCTATGATACACCCAATAGCCATCTTCGAGAATCTACATAGGGGGCATTCCTCTCGTGTGCTCCTCCGTCGCCCCTCTGGCAACACTCTTAGGGCCGTGTCTTCGCAGGATGCTCTGCATGGCAAAATTCAAGGCTCGCAAAGCACTCTGGAGAAAGCAAGTTCGGAGAGTCAAGCATACAATCTAGAACCTCTGGTTGGTATCCACAAATGTCGTGTTTGAACACACAACATCCATAGCCATAGGTGAAAGACAACTCCATAGCCCTTTAGTAGTCTTCCTCCATGGCTCCCTTATCCTTGCCAGTTCACCAAAACAAACAGGAAAAGAAATCAAAGCTGGTGAAAGGCTTTGTTGATAGGCAACACTCGAAGTCAAACCCCTATATATAGGGGTGAAACGTCAACGATGCATTAAATGCGCCCTCAAAAAATCATGCACCACAGACACATTAGGACATGTGCGCTACTCATGCGCTTCGTGACTAATCACCCTTCACCTTTCCAAAGACTTTACGTGTTTATTAATTTTCCAATCTTTCCGCCTTCCATACTGGTAGTTTGAAGATAAAGATTATTGTGAATAATGTGGTTTTAAAACCACTACTACAGACAGCCTCAGTGGCCCGTTTGCCTTGCGGCTGCCCACTTGACCATAGGCCCAGGGCCCATTTGGCCCAAGGCCCGCCTGACCTGCGATGCAAAGTGGTCCAATCCCACCTACCATACTAAAACCGGGGGGCACGGCTCTAAGCCTGTTGGCATTTTCAAAAGGCTAGACAAGGCCTGAATTTCCATCGCACTTCCAAAGATAGATACTGCATTAAGGCCTCCGGCCCACACGCAACAGCCCCATGCTGGTCCTGGCCTATTACAACCAAGGCCCAAAGATAGTGCCTTGCCTACTGGCATAAAGGCGAACCCTACCAAGCTCCCAACTTAATATTGGTGTCCTAAAGCGACCATCCTAACCAAGAATTGAGGAAAGGGGTTGCACAATGAAATTAATGGCTTAAAGAAACTAGAGATTCGACAATGGCGTCAGGATGAGAAATAAAAATAAATAATAGTCGAAGTAAACAAAAAAAATGTGTATTTCATTAAAGCGCCAATAGCTTCCAAAGAGTACACAAATGATGGCGATCAGCCTTTTACAAAAAAATTACAGAATAAGAACGGAAAAATAGGGGCTAGAGTCCGCTTTGGTCCTCGACGGCAGCAACCTCCATGGGTCCCTTGGTCGTTTCGCTCAAAGGTGCTTCATCACAGGCCCCGGGGACACTCGGGAGGTAGGAGCACCCGAGGTTCATAAAGAACCCAGAGGCAACCCGGTCACGGAGTTAAGGATGCCATCCTAGATCTCCTGATGGTTCCACAGATGTACCAACACACAACACCCATACCCATAGGCAACATCACCTCCAGGCCTTCTCACATCTCCATAGCCTCCTTGCCCCCTCTATCGCTACCGAGAACGGAGGGAGGACACCTCGTGGTTTGGCCGCCTCATTCTAACATGAGAGATGGCTGGTCAACCTCCAAGAAGGAAGTCTCAGATTCCGCCTTACGCCTGCCCTCCTCCGTAGCCACCAAGGCTTCTTGGACCCTAGCCAGGTCCTCCTCCGCCTTACGCTTGCCCTCCTTCGCAGTCGCCAAGGCTTCTTGGACCCTAGCTAGGTCCTCCTTCTCCTTGCCCTTATGTCGCCTGAATCAGACACGCTGGCGGGGCAATCTTTAGTCTCTCAGCCTCGTCCCTTTCCTTCCTAATCCTCGTAGTCCTTTCCCCACTGGCCTTAGCCTCACGCTCCCAATGCTTCAACTTGGACTTCGTCTTAACTAGGGAAGGGCCCAAAGCCTAGTGCTTGGAGAGATCTGGCCGATCGAGCATAAAGCCATAACTTTCTTACATCTTCCACCGGGATTGAATTCTTATGTCGGCTGCCATAATCTAATTACTCACAAATTCTAGAAAAGAGAAGATGTCGAAGAAAATAAAAACACAAAATTAACAATCATACTAAAATCAAAACTTCTACCACCAACTAACCCGGTGAAAGTTATGATTGGGGATGAGCATCCCGTCTTTGGCCACACGCTAGAAGGTCTCCCTATCTAGGTAGCCAAGAAATGAGATCACATCGCTCGCCAGCGAGCTGTCCGCCGCACGGCATAGAAAAGTGGGGTAGAGGTGGCGCATGTGCGCAACCAAAGACTCCATCTTGTTGAAAGGACTCCAACGATCGATGATTTCCTAGGCACCCTCTAGGCCAGGAGCCATTGTGTTCGCTGAAAGATGGACCCACTTTACGGAACGTGCATACCAATAACAAGAATGGCCAGCATCCTTTCGTCTCCACGAGGCGCTCAAAGCTCGACAAGAATGACGGAGCAGCGGCTACCTCTAACGGAGCCTCCGCCACAAATCCTTCAGCACCTGGAGACCACCCCGGTTGGGATTCCATCCTCCAATGGTGCACAAGCCTCTCCGAGGGCATCCTGAGGGGCACCTTCCAAATCCGGCTGGGCATCGAAAGCTTGGTCTGGGAAGTCCACGTTAATTATCATCAGACTCTTCTAAGCCTCTTCATTTAGGTCGGTCAGCTTTGGACGTTTTTCGCCAGATGCTTTAGCACCAGGGGTTGTCTCCCCTTAAGCGCTAGTTGCTCGCTTGCGCATCCTCACGGTAAAACCGAAAAAAAGGCCCAACATCTCAGTCTTCTCCTCCTTAGCCGACTCGCTAACTCCTAGATTCGTCCAGTCCACGAACCCCTCCAATCCCACGCCTACAGCCTTCGCCCCGCCAGCCTCTTTTCTTCTTCACTACTTCGGGGGATGTGCTCAGGTCCTGCGATGGCTAAAGCATGATCCGCCGACAAGGGGTTCCGAGCGACTTCTATTCGAAGAACCCTCGCAACGACTTTAGAAGGTCCAAGAACAGCAAGCAAATTCTCGACGACCTCACTGGTAAAGGGTACGGTACTATGTAGGGGAAAGGACTGGCACCTAAATCCTACAGGTTCTTCACATATAGAAGGAGCTCGTGATAGCCCTCCCTCTCTATGATCTCAAGCAGCCGAAAGATGCGATCCAACTTTGCTTTCTCCACCTAGTTGACTAGCCAACCTCGTCTATGCCTATCTACAAATCATCAAGAAGATAGGTATGTCAATACACCCACAACCTAGAGAAATGTGAAACATACCAAAATGGCATACACCAAAACAGAGACAAACCTGGAAACAAAAGAGACTGGTTCAAATCAAAAGGAAGCCCTGGAGAGCTAAGGGTCTCATACCACGGGCCCTTAACCAGGACGACCCCTTTCACCTCTGTCTTAAGGGAGTCAAGGAGCCCAATTACAAATTGCAACTAAGGACTATGGCCTGACATGGACAGGCAGCTTCCAATCCCTAGTTTCAAAGTATAAATGAAACAAATCTCCACCAGCGAGATATCCAACTAGTAGAGAGAGTTCAACACACTGTAACCCATCAAAATCAAATACATTCAGATGTACGAGTGCAGGAGGTGCTCGAGTGAAATGAAGGAACTGCTTCACCAACGATGGAACGGGGAGGCGAAGCCTAACATCAAACTGCTCCCGTGTAAAGTAGACGGCATTATCTGCCTCCCCTACAGTTGTGGTAGTCGTGTCGTCTAATGTCTCCATACTGATTTCAGAAGGAATTTGGATGTATAACCTCAATTCCTCTGCATAATGGCAAAGAACTAGACTACTTGGCCAAAGCTCGCGGAGTACCCTCATACACCCACCGATCGTCAAAACCACTTCGTGACCTCTTTCCATTCTATAGGCAAATAAAAAAGAAAGAGAAGAAGGGGGGGGGGGAGGGTCAACTTGAGGTCCATAAAAGGAAATCTCCCCTTAAAATTTTACAACCCACCGGGGATAAAACCTAAGGAACGTAAACCAAAAACCCAAAAACCATCGCAGAAACCAGTAGGACGCCTCCAACAACAAAGACACTCAAGCAAACTTGTGATGCAAAAAAGGTTTGAGTTGCAAACACTCACCGAAAAATCAAAAGTAGTCGAAGTGTCAAGGGTCTCCGATGGCCCCTTTGAAAGGGAACTTTACGTGCGCAGAGAGGACAGCCAGGAGTTAAAAAATATATTTTGAGAAGACGTAAAAGAAACCACTCTCAAGACCACTATCCCTATTAATAAGGGTAGGGTGTCGTCAAGCGCATTAAATGCGCCGTCAAAACGAGATATGCCGAACGTATATTAGGAGGCGTGAGTCTCCCATGCGCCTTAAACACACGTAAGCATCGACTCCGAACGCATTTAATGCGCTAATCATTTCTCCCAAACCTTTTAACTCTCAACATCCAACATTTGAAACGACAATATTTTCCCCCGGCTAAAACAATGCAAAAGCTCCAGTCGAAGAAAAATGGGGGCATTGTGAGTACCATGATCTTTAAAATCCGCTACTCAATGGGCCCATTGTGACGCCCAACTCGGCATAGGATGTCAAGTGAGGGTCACTCTTTTTATCATACTTATAACCTTTACACTTGCATATTCATATAATGTTAAACAATTAACTTGTATTACATTCTGTAGCAAAGTTGGACACAAAATATATATACAAGCTCCAAATATGGAAATGTTCAACATTTACAATATTTTACATTGGTTTACAAAATTTCATATATACAAAATGTGACCTAAAGGTCTTCCAATGGGCACCTATTGATGTGTAGCCTTGACCGGATGTGGATTGCCCCGTCTCCTCGATTTCCTTCCTCGTACCTACACGGATTGAATGACCTGCTACAAGCCTTTACGCTTAGCATTTTAACAATACACACATGGGAATGACTCCTATTAAGAGTCACCACACCCTTTATACAAATGCATATAACATTATACACATTTTACAGATCTATCATTTCTCATATATATATATACTTTTCATAACCAGCCATTTCTTATCATCTTCCATATACTTTCATGTAAATCTTGTACTTTTACTTTGTTCTTTTAAATGTATACTATCATCGCATAGCTGCTATGCTTCATCACGTCATAGATTCTCTACACTTCCTTTGCATATACCGTCATTTTCTTTACGTTTCATGTCCGTATAAACCTGGGGTTTGACACAGAATACTTAATCCATGAGGGCCCGACGATGCCATATTCACTGTATGAAACAGTGGTCCATGAGGGCCCGGAGGCGCTGTAATATAATATACCCGAAGGTATCATCACTGTTCGAGACAGTGACCATCCATGAGGGCCCCAGGCGCAGCTGGGTGACCCTTTCTCGGGGCCACCCGATCCAAATGGGATCTATGTCATTGACCCACACGTCCCGATTTTCGAATATAACCGATACAACTGCACTTATCCTTCCGACACGCCACCCATCCTCTACTGTGTTCTGCAGCATAATCAATATGTATTTTATAAAGCCCAAGATATATCTCATATTCCCGAATAATTATCATCATTCTGTAATTCATAAGAGATATATATATATACAATCAGTTATTCATATCTTTACATTTTTCTTTATACATTATATGCATAAATAACTATGCTTACACTGTATACTTATGAGCTATTTATGAATCGCATTAGGCGCTCATAATACAAATAACTATGGTTACCTGTACTGCCTACTGCTTTTCCGTGTTTTCTAGAACTAATATGAGTTCCAATCTTACTGTTGTCTATTGCTGAATTCTTGACTCAATGGGCTTCTTTCCATAGAGTCCAAGAACACCCAAATCGGAGTTCAAACGAAAGGAGATACGACTTCCTGCCGAGGTCATGCGCAATACCTTGATGAGCCGGACTGAACCGACGAGCTGCACTGGAAGTGACGAGCCTTGCCCAACACCTGGTCTGACATCTAATATCTTCTTCAGGCATATGATGGATTCTGACTCAATGGGCTTTCCATAGAGTCCAAGAACACCCAAATCGAGTTCGGGGACGAAGGGAGATATGGTTCCTTCCTCGTTGAGGTCATGCGCAATACCTGACGAGCTGACCTGAACTGACGAGCTGCACTGAAGTGACGAGCTCGTCTGACACCTTGGTCTGACATCTAATAATCTCCTCAGGCATATATGGATGGATTCTTGACTCAATGGGCTTTCCATAGAGTCCAAGAACACCCAAATCGGTTCAAACGTAAGGAGATATGACCCTTCCGTTGAGGTCACGCGCAAATGCCTTGACGAGCTGATCTGAACTGACGAGCTGCACTGAAGTGACGAGCTCTGTCTGACACCTTGGTCTGACATCTAATAATCTCCTCAGGCATATGGATGGATTCTTGACTCAATGGGCTTTCCATAGAGTCCAAGAACACCCAAATCGGAGTTCAAACGGCTAAGATATGACTTCAAGGCAGGAGGTCACGCGCAAGTGAAGTCTTGACAAGTTGATTTGAATCGACGAGCTGCACTGAAGTGACGAGCCTGTCTGACACCTTGGTCTGACATCTAATAATCTCCAATACATGGATGGATTCTGACTCACTGGGCTTCATAGAGTCCAAGAACACCCAAATCGGAGTTCAAACGTATATGAGACATGACCTTCCGTTCGAAAACGCAGTCGCTTTTCTGACTACCGACAGGATCAGACGAGCTCTTGATGCGACGAGCCGAAATTTCACTCTTGACGAGCAGGAGCTCTACTGCATGAGGTCTGCTGACCTCTCCTGCATGAGGTCTGCTGACCTCCGCTGCATGAGGTCTGCTGACCTCCCTTCCCCGCATGAGGTCCCGGCTGACCTCCGCCGCACGAGGTCCCCGCCGACCTCTTCGCATGAGGCCCCGTCGACCTCTCTCCGCATGAGGTCCCGCTGACCTCTTCTGCATGAGGTCTGCTGACCTCTGTTTGACGACCTCTATGGGCTGACGACCTCTACAAGACCTGACGACCTCTACAGGACGACCTCTATGGCTGACTCGTACCCATTTGACAGTTCAGAGTAAAAAGACCATAACTTGGTCTACCGTAGTCCAAATTAAGAAATTCAAAAGCCTAACATCAAGTTCATTGATGTGGCTACAATTGCCAAGAAGGACTTACTTCCCAATTATCTTTTTTTCTGGTTCAAAACTCGTTCTAAGGTCCGGCTAGTTGACCCGAATTGCGTAACCTAATTCCTACTGTATTTAACCTGGTCGACCTCGTGAAAGGACTATAACTTAGTCTGGCTGCAGGTCCAAGTCAAGAAATTCAGTGCGTAACATCAAGTTAAATTTGATGTGGCTACAATTTTATCAGAAGGACTTACTTCCATATTCTTTATCAATCTAAACACTGCTCTAAGGTCCGCTATTGTATATGATCAAAATAGGGAATTTTCGTTCAACTTGCAACTGTGACCCTTCCTAGAAAGACATATCTGAGGATCCTTAGAGCCTTTCTCTCAATCAATCCTAACAAGAAATGAGATTGGGAGTTTCCAAACCCTAGACATGTATATTCATACAAATATTCACAGTTCCATACAACCCAAGACATGTATATTCTTACCCATACTCAAATTCCATACCTGTAATCTTCTTCTTCTTCTTCTTTTCTTCTTCTTCGTATTTGCTCTCCTTTTCTCCCAGACCAAAATAAGATATTTCCTTTGGTCTTATCCTTATTTGATCTTATCCCCTTTTTATTTTACTTTGGTCCTCCAACTCTTATAATATTTGCAAATCAATTTATAATATTTTTACAATAGCCTCAAATCTTCTTTATTATTTGTAATTTAACTTATGCATATTCCTACTTTTGTTTTTATCTTTATTTTATTCCGGACAATTATACTGTTACTTTTATTATACCCTACACATGTTATAAAACTGTTAGGGTATAATTTGGGGTGTTACAATCCTCCTTAAAAGAATTTCGTCCCTCGAAATTCATACCCGATCTCGAAGAGTTACGGATACTCTGCCTCATAGTTGTTTCGCTCCCAAGTAGCTTCTTCTACCGTGTGGTGTTGCCAGAACTCACTAATGGTACTTGTTTCCAGAATCGTTTCACCTCTCGAGCCAAAATGGTCTTCGGCCCTCATCATATGACAAATCCTCTTGTACTTGTATCTCTCAGACCGGTAGTATAAAGTACTCATCGAGCGGTATCTCCGAAGCATCGACATTACTGAAACATATCGTAATTTGGCCAACCTCGTAGGGAGTGCTAACGAGCTAGCCAATGTGGCCAATACGCTCCAAAATCATACATGGCCCTGCGAACTTTGACTCAACTTGCCGACCAAACCCAAGAATTTTCCTCCATGGTGATAATTTTTAAGAAGACCTTTGTCTCCCCACTTTATATTCAATATCTCCTCTTAGGTTAGCATACGACTTTGTCGATCACTAGTCGCCTTTAACCTCCGCCGAATAACTTGTACTTCTTCTCTTCTCAGATCTTTTTACTATGTCCGACCTATCGGGCCGGCCTCATTCAATTATGTCCAACACACCAGAGTTCTACATTTCCGACCATACAAAGCTTCATGGTGCCATACCAATGCTCGATCAAAACTATTGTTATAGGCAAATTCCATCAATGGAATATACCTATCCCAACTTCCCGAAATTCCATGACACAACCTCGAAGCATATCTTCGAGCACCTGAATCAATCTCTCTCCATCTGTTTGCGGATGGAATGCTCGTACTAAAATTCAGCTTAGTGCCTAAAGCTGACTGCACCTTCCAACTCGACGCAAATCTCGGATCTCTATCCGACACAATGTACAACGGCACACCATGCAATCGTACAATCTCCTCCACATATAACTCAGCTAGTCGATCCATAGAATAGTCCATCCCGACCGGTATAAAATGGGACGACTTTGTGAGGCTATCAACAATCACTCAGACAGAGTCATGTTTTTGTTGTGTGGAGGGAAAACCCGACACAAAATCCATGGTAATGTTATCCCACTTTCATTGAGGAATCAGGATTTAACAAACCTGTTGGCACTTGGTGTTCAGCTTTGACTTGCCGAAGGTACCAAACACTTAGACACATATTCAAATACATCTCTTTTCTACTCTTTCCCACCAATAAAACTGCTTTCAAGTCCCGTACATCTTATTCTCCAGGATGTATGGTAACAGACATGAGTCAAATAGCAACTTTTCTTTAGCTCTTATCATCCGGCACACATAATCTATTCCTGAAATACAAACTTCCACTTCTTTCTAAAAACTCGGTCTTGCTCACCATCTCTAACCATCCTGTAAATTTTTCCTCGTAACTCTTCTCATCATTTTCCGGGCATCTATAATCATTCGCTTTTAAAACGGGTCAAGGCTCTAGTCGAGCTAACATAGCTCCATCATCACCTAATCCAATCATCGGGCATCAGAAAGTGACATTGCTACCACCTGCCTTCGGTTTAAAGCACGGCTACTATATTAGCCTTTCCGGTGGTAATCTAAGTGATGCATCATAACTTTAATAACTCTAACCACCTCCGTTGTCTCAAATTTAACTCTTTCTCACAAGGCTATACTTCGAGACTCTTATGATCGGTAAAATTCTTAAGCACTTTTCCCGTATAAGTAGTGTCTCTTTTTTGTTATTTTTAAAGCAAACACTACCGCAGCCTAACTCTAGGGTCATGAGTGGATAATTTGTTCATGTGGCTTCAATCTGTCTGACGCATAAGCCAATTACTTCTTCCCGACATCTCTCAGACACGCATCCTAAACCAATGCATGAAGCATCACTGATACAAAGGTGTATACTCTTTCCCGAGTAGGTCGTGTCAATACCGGTGCTTCAATCAAGCATCCCTTTCAACCGGCTCAAAACTATTCTCGACATTTGTCCGTCCACTCAAACTTTATTCCTTTCCCAAAGTAACTCGGTGAGCGAGAAGCTACGACCAAAAGCTCTCACAAATCTTCTATAATAACTCCTGCCAAACCCCAAGAAACCTCTACTGCCGGTTACATTTTGAGGTGATTTCCAATTCACAACCGCTTCAATCTTAGCAGATCGTGTCCCCCTTATACCCTCACAGAGCACAATATGGCTCTAGGAATGAGACTTCCTTAGCCAAAAAATCACATTTGGTCGAAGCAAGATATAACTTCTTTCTCTTAACGTCTCTAAGACTATTATTCTCAAAAAGTGTTGTTCATGTTCCCGTGCATCCTAGAATACACTCAGATGTCACTGCATAAAAACTACAACAACCGATCCACATAGGTCGAAAACCCTATTCATCAAATCCATGAATGCTGCTTTTGCATTAGTCAACCCAAATGGCATGACCAAAACTCATAATGACCATATCTAAGCTCTTAAAACAAAATTTCTGCGACATCTCCTTCTTTACCCTTTCAACTTCCGATAATACCCCGATCGCAGTCTATCTTCTAAAAGCACACCCGCTCTCCTTTCAACTGATCAAAAGATCTTCAATTCTCGGCAATGTGGGTACTTGTTTTTCACCGCCACCTTGGCTGATCTCTGCCGATCCGATGCACATCCGCAGTGCCATCTTCTTTTCACAAATAAAAACAAAAATCCCAAGGGGACACACCGGGTCGGATAAATCCTTTATCTAAAAGTTCTGCAATTGACTTTAACTCTTTCAGCCCGCTTGGAGCCATCCCTGCACGCCATCGAAGCATGTGGACTGCTCGGTACACTCCCCTACGGCTAAGTCCACCTCTCTCATGTGGAATACCTGCATCTCTTCGTGGAATACATCCGAAATTCCTTACTACTCGGGATCTTTCTACATCAACTTGACCTCTCTTGGAATCATATCAAAGCCAAGAATGTCTCACATCCTTCTCATAATTCTCCTAGCTTGCATAGTGGAGATAACATTAGGCATTACACTCTCATCCAATGCCTCACTATTACCTCCTCACCGGTCGAAAGCATCTCAACACTACCGTCTTTGTCCATTAATCCACGATAGCTCGGGTGCTTAGATGAACCAATCCATTCCCTAGAATCAAGTCAAACTCTAATGGTAAGGTTATCAAATCGAGAAACTCTTTGTTTGTATAACAATGGGACAATTTCTATATATGTTAATTCACACTAACGCCGTGCCCAACCGACTAGTTACATGCATGTCATATACTCTCCTGCCCATTGTCGGTACTTTGTCAAAGACATGCTCCATGCACACATATGAATGAGTAGATCCAGGATCAATCACTTGCATGATCTCTATATCATATAAAGAAAATATACCTCAAATATAACTTCAGGAGCATTTTGATCCTCACGAGCCTCTCATAGCATACGCCTGGTCAGTGCCGTAGGCATAGACGATTCATCGTTTCCGACACCATGCCTCCTCCTGCCCTATGCGCCGAGATGGGCCACTACGACTCCCTACCATCACGAGTCGGAAGTGGTGCCGCAGATCTTCCTCTCGCTACTTCCTTGTTGGCTTCTATTATCCCTAACTCTGGGACACCGTGCTTCAAATGCCTCAAGGCTTCCACAATCGAAAAACACCCCTCGTCAATATCCCGCAAACCCTTAAATGCCTTATGGCAATGAGGGCATTCGTGGAACTTTCTCCCCGTCCAACCTGCACTCCTTACCCGCACTACGTGTTACATCGACCTTGCCTTCACCCGGCGCAACTATATTCCACTGGAAATGAGATTCTCTAGCTTTTCCTTTTCCTATGGTGATCTAAGCCCTCTAGAAAACTTCTTCTTGAAATCTTTCTTTGTCAGCCGCTTCTAGTCTCTACTTTCATTGCAAATCTTGGACCAACTCGATAGAAATCCACCGTTTGAGAGAAGTCATAGGTGCCAAATACCTCTCGATGGAATCATGCGCTCCATCCTCAAATTGCTCACACCGAAATGCACCTCGGTGAGGGACCACTCCGGTGCATATTTGACTAAGACGGCTAAATTCTTTTTCATATTCAGCCACCGATAAGCCCTTTTGCTTCAAATTCAGGAACCTGCTTCCACTTAGAATCCCTATACATTTCGTGAACATACTTTGCCCGAACTCTGACAAAGAATTCCTCCCATGTCACGTGGGATTTGGAATCCTTGGACTTTGAGCACTAATTTCCACTCAATCGTATGCCTCACCCCCGCAATGCTGAGACTCCGCACATGATGCTCTCCGGACGAGGGCATCTAACCCTTCTAATGTCCCTAACTCTCTAACCAAAATTCGCTTTCTCCTCGACTCTTCCATGCTCGACCAGCGGAATTCCTCCGCTCCACGCCTTCATCGTGTCTATTGGAGCTTTGGGTGCGGTTAATCTATCCAAAACCCGAGCCATGTCTTGCGATATTCTCGCAGAAGGCTCGTGGGCCCATTAGGTACATTATCTCAAGGTTCGTGTCGATGAACCCTTGTTCTCTTTGCTAACACTCTCGCAGCCTTCTTCTGTGATTCCATCCATCTATACAAAACACAAAGGACATCCACATCAGGCCAACACATTAAACACGTGCTTTTCTATTATATATACTTTATTATATATACTCTATTATATATATTGGCTCCAAAGAGCCACCCGAACCTAGGCTTTTCCAGAAACACCTAAACCCAGCCCGATACCACTAAATCAAGTCACACCCTTTCTCCGATCCGACCCGATCATGGTCCGAATCCAAACTGATGCTCTAATACCACTAAACCCGCCACACTCCTTTCTCCGATCCGACCCGATTGGCTGGTCCGAACCAAATCCGGATGCTCTCGATACCATTGGGAACCGTGACGCCCAACTCCTACTGTGATGTCAAGGAGGGTCACCTTTTATCATACTTATAACCTTACACTTGCATATTCATATAATGTTAAACACCAACTTGTATTACATCCCTGTAGCAAATGATTACAAAATATATATATAAGTCTAAATATGGAAATGTTCAACATTTACAATATTTACATTGGTTTACAAAATTCATATACAAAATGTAATCTAAAGGTCTTCCACTGCAAATCTATCAATGCTCCCACTCCTCTCATGGGATTATCTCTGCTCTCCGATTTCCCTCTTCTCAGACCTACACCTGACAACACCCGCTGCTCTTTACGCTTTAGTGGGAATTACTACACATGAATGACCTCTACAAGAGTCACCACACTTTGAGTACAAAACACAGCAATACATAACATTTGGCGTACTCTTTATCATTTCTCATATATATATACTTTCATAAATCCGCCATTTCTTATCATCTTCCATATACTTTTCTATGTAATCTGTACTTTACTTCTTGTTCTTTAATCAGATATTATCATCGTGATAAGAAATAGCTTATGCTTCTCATATCATGTCGTGTATTCTCTATACTTCCTTTTCAGATATAATTGCTATTTTCTTTGATGTTTACGCCCAGATAAACCTTAATGGTCATTGTGAATATTTGCAACCGCTGATGGCTCCGAAGGCGCTTATATCATCAGATGAAATGTTGGTCCCATGAGTACCTGAAAGCCTGTAATATAATATACCCGAAGGTATCATCACTGCTCGAGACAAAGGATCATCCATGAGGGCTCCTGAGGCGTTAGCAGACTCTCTGGCCACCCGATCCAAACTTATCTACGCCATCGGGACCCACACTCCGGTCCCGATTCGAATAATATAACTGATATGCTGCAGACTATCCTCCCTAATAGGCATGCCCATCTATCCCTCTACTGTGCTCCCAAGCTACAATCAATATGTATTTTATGTTCAGTATATATCTCATATTCCCGAATAATTATTGTCATTCGGTAATCATATGAGATATATATATATACAATCAGTTATTCATATCTTTACATTTTTCATACTTCATTATATGCATAAATAACTATGCTTACACTGTATACTTATGAGCTATTTATGAATTCATAATAGACGTCTCATAATACAAATAACTATGGTTACCCGTACTGCCTACTGTTTTCCGTGTTTTCTGAACTAATATGAGTTCCAATCTTATCAAACTGTCTATTTCTGGAATTCCTTGACTCAATGGGCTTCATAGAGTCCAAGAACACCCAAATCGGAGTTCAAACGAAGGAGATATGACCTTCCGGCTGGAGGTCATGCGCAATACCTGACGATTTCACCCAACTACGAGTCAGACCGTTTGATTGAGGCCACTTAACACCTGTCTGGACATCTAATGATTCTTCAGGCATATGGATGGGATTCTTGACCCAATGGGCTTTCCATAGAGTCTAAGAACACCCAAATCGGAGTTCGCACAAGGAGATATGACCTTCCGTTGAGGTCATGCGCAGCCGCCTTGACGAGCTGATTCGAACCGACGAGCTGCACTGAAGTGACGAGCCTGTCTCGACACCTTGGTCTGACATCTAATAATCTCCTCAGGCATATGGATGGATTCTGACTAAGGCTTCCATAGAGTCCAAGAACACCCAAATCGAGTTCAAACGGCGAGATATGGACCTTCCGTTGGAGGTCATGGCGCAGCCTACCTTGGATGAGTCGGTCTTCGAATCGACGAGCTGCACCGAAGTGGACGAGCCCAGTTCAACACCTTGGTCTGACATCTAATATCTTCTTCAAGATATTTATCATCTTGACTCAATGGGCTTTCCAGAGGCCCAAGAACACCCAAATCTGAAAGTTCGGGACGGGGCCGAGATATGACCTTCCGGGTTGGAGGTCATGCGCAATGAAATTTTGGATGAGTCGACCTGAATCGAGACGAGACCAGACTAGTTCGACGAAATTTCTATTCGACACCTCGGTCCGACATCTAATATCTTCTCGTGCATATGGATGGATTCCCCAATTCAATGGGCCGATAGAGTCCAAGAACACCTAAATCTGAGTTCAAACGAAGGAGATATGACCTTCCGGGGTTGAGGTCATGCCAGCCGCCTTGACGAGCTGACTCGAATCGACGAGCTGCAATCAAGTGACGAGCCCAGCCCAACACCTTGGTCTGACATCCATATCTTCTTCAGGCATATGGATGGATTCTTGACTCCAATGGGCTTTCCATAGAGTCCAAGAACACCCAACCGGAGTTCGTGACGGCGAGATATGACCTTCCGGGTTGAGGTCATGCCAGCCGCCTTGACGACGATTCGAACCGACGAGCTGCACTGAAGTGACGAGCTCACCCGACACCTCGGTCTGACATCCACATCTTCCTCAGGCATATGGATGATTCTGACTCAATGGGCTTCCATAGAGTCCAAGAACCCAAATCGAGTTCGTGACGAAGGAGATATGACCTTCCGAAGTTGGAGGCCATGCGCAGTCAGTCTTGACGAGCTGATTCCTGAATCGACTTCCAGCTGCACTGAAGTGACGAGCCTGTCCGACACCTGTCTGACATCTAATAATCTCCTCAGGCATATGTGATGGATTCTGACTAGCCGGGCTTTCCATAGAGTCCAAGAACACCCAAATCGGAGTTCAAACGGCTGAGATATGACCTTCCGAAGGTGAGGTCATGCGCAATAAATTTTGACGAGCTGACTCGAACTCGACGAGCTGCAATCGGCGACGAGTCTGTCCGACACCTCGTCTGACATCCACAAATCCTCGTGCATATGGATGATTCTGACTCAATGGGCTTTCCATAGAGTCCAAGAACACCCAACCTGAAATTAAACGAAGGAGATATGACCTTCCGGTTGTGGAGGTCATGCAATGGGCCTTGACGAGCTGACCTCGAATCTGACGAGCTGCACCCCGGCGACGAGCCTGTCCGACATCTGGTCCGACATCTAATAATCTCTCGTGCATATGGATGGATTCTGACTCATTGGGCTTCATAGATCCAAGAACACCCACCTGAGTTCAAACGGGCGAGATGGACACGCCCTCGTTGAGGTCATGCTAGCCGCTTTGACTAGCTCGACAGATCGGGACGAGCTCTACAGGACGAAATGGCTCACTGACGAGCGCAGCCCCACTGTGATGAGGTCCGACTGACCTTTCCCGCATGAGGTCCGGCTGGACCCTTCCGCATGAGGATCGCTGACCTCCTTCCCCGCATGAGGTCCCGCTGACTCTTCTCAAGATGAGGTCCGCCGACTACCAGAAGGAGGTCCGCCGATCCTCTTTCCGCATGAGGTCCCGTCACCTTCTTCGCATGATAACCGTCGACTCCTCCGCCGCATGAGGTCCGCCGACCTCTTCCGCATGAGGTCCGGCTGATTTCCGCATGAGGTCCGTCGATCTCTTCCGTACGAGGTCCGCCGACCCTCCGCTTGATCTAATTTGCGCCGACGACTTCTTACAAGACCTCAGACTTCTTACAGATCTAATTCTATGGTCGACTCCGTACCCATTTGGATGGGCTCAGAGTAAAAGACCATAACTTGGTTCATCGTAGTCCAAATTAAGAAATTCAAGAAAAGTCTAACATCAAGTTCATTGATGTGGCTAATTTCCAAGAAGGACTTTACTTCCAATTTCTCTTTATTTCTGGTTCAAAACTGTTCTAAGGTCCGGCTTAGTTGGACCCGAATTACAGACCGACCCTACTAGATGACCTGGGCCGACCTCAAGAAAGGACTATAACTTAGTCTACAGAGGTCCAAGTCGAAATTCAAAGCCTAACATCAAGTTAATTGATGTGGCTACACCTCTATCAGAAGCGACTTACTCCATGGCCCCCTTTACTTCTGACCTAAACACTGCTCTAAGGTCCGGCTATCAGATATGATCAAAAATAGGGAATTTTCTTGTCTAACTTGCAACTAGACCCTTCCTAGAGCACATATCTAGGATCCTTAGAGCTCTTCTCAACTTAATCCTAACAAGAAATGAGATTGGGAGTTTCCAAACCCAAGACATGTATATTCATACAAATATTCACAGTTCCATACAACCCAAGACATGTATATTCTTACCCATACTCAAATTCCATACCTGTAATCTTCTTCTTCTTCTTTCTTTTCTTCTTCTTCGATTGCTCTCCTTTTCTCCTGCATCAAAATAAGATATTTCTTTTGGTCTTATCCTCATTTGATCTTATCCCTTTTTATTTTACTTTGGCCCTCCAACTTCTATAATATTTGCAAATCAATTTATATAATATTTTATAATAAAGATCAAATCTTATTTATTATTTATAATTTAACTGTGCGTATACTTACTGTTTTTATCTTTATTTTATTCCTAATAATTATATCAAGTACTTTTATTATACCCTACACACGTTATAAAACTGAGCAGTGTGATAATTCGGGGTGTTACACCTTATAGCCTGTGGGCCCGTTTGGCCTAGGTTATGAAACGGTCTGATTCCGCTCGCCTCACCAAGACCAAGCGAGCACTTCCCAAACGGGAGAGTCTAAAGAGGCTGCTTAGGAGGTCAAACTCTTCCAAGGGTTACTTGAGGCGGTCCGTCTGGAATTTCAAGTCCACCAACCGACCATCCTACTCCTAAACAAGGAAATGATAATCCCTTATAAGGAAGAATTAGTCGTTGATAAGGAAAAACAAATTTATCCCTAAAAATAGAAGATTTCTTCCCGAGATAGGAGGGAAGATTCAACAAACCATTGTCTATAAATCAGGAAGATCCCCCACGAGGGGAAGGTAAGCAATTCCAACTACGCCTATCCTCTTCTCCCTCTCCATATTTTTGTTGACTTAATCATCGGAGAAGCGGTCGGCCCATCGTCGTCGGACCGTCCCTTTTTTGCAGGTTCACATTGCGCTGTTGATGCTTAGGGAGTTTGACGATCAAAGCCCCTACCACTTGACGCTCAAGGGATCCAACGATCAAAGTCCTAACAACCTTAATCTTGCCCCACTAACATGGAATCCTAAGTTCGCCATTGTATGGAGCACTTGAACTCAACACTATCAAAGCATTTTTAAAGAGTTTTGCCCAACATAATGATATTAATATTTAAAGTAATAAATCTATATTAATATAAAATGTTTTTAAATGATAAAACTAGTCTAAATTTTTTTGATTAAGTGTACATATTATTACAAAATTATGGGATTAAGTTATTGATTTATGATTAAGGGTAGTAATGAACAAGGTTTTTTGGGGTATCCATTATCTTCCACACCCTTGGTAGAACCAATATAAAATTTAAAGGATTCATCCTAATCCATTCTATTTAATTTTATAAATGGGATAGAAATAATATTCCAAAAAAAAAAAAAGATAGAAATAAGGATTATTTTTAATAGGAATTAGGATAAGGGTGACTCATCCGAACTTGTATTCATCGTTCATATTTATAATTTGATAAAATAATGGTAAGCTAAGAATATTTTTAAAACTATGATCTTCTTACAAAATATTCTTCAAACAAATTAATTACAAATGTTTTATCATTAAATCGTGTATGATTAATTTTTTTAATTATATCTTAATTAAAACCTAGATATTATACATTTTTATTTTACATCAATTCACTTTTATATATGTAACTGTCATAGGGATTTCAAATTAGTCTCCATAGCCCCTTCCCATCGCTTTACCAATTGAGCCAGTCGTCAAGGATAACTCGGATATTATATATACATATATATATATATATATATATATATATATAGAGAGAGAGAGAGAGAAAGAGAGAGAGAAAGCTTAACACATTAATTTTAATGTAGTAAATGTTTGATTAATTTATTAAGCATTATCATATGACAATTTTAATTGTCAACATGCATATTAATAATGGGGTCATTTATGAATAACTTTAATATTAACTATCTCCTAACTCACGTCTCTATCTTCACTCAAGCTTTGGCCAACCCATCTGGACAAGCTCAATTATTCTGCGCCTATATATGTTAAATAGACTCTTATAAATTTAAGGGTTGTGAACATGAGGAATGGAGAAGGAAAATCAAATCTTGAATCATAGGCATCTTTTAACTGATCTTTATGCTTTTATAGATTTTTAACTCGATAATTTAATATATTATTATGTATGTTTTTATCTGATTGATTTATATCTTTGTTTGTCGATTAAAGTTTTATTTTATAATATATTTATTGGTTATGATTGATTATTATTTGAATTGTTTTGGGCTTAGTAAATATTCTTGATTTTATAAACCAGTCTATCAGTTGATCATGATGACTTTGATTGGCATTGAAGCTATCAAATTTGTTTTTGTTATATTTCCAGGTCTTGTTTGCATTTTCTTTTCCATCTATATATCTTATTTCTTTTGTTTCTACGCTTTTGCAGTTTGTGAGCTTTGTCTTTCTAAATTAGTTATCACGTCCAATCAGGGGAAAAATCCAGAAAAATTAGTTTCTGGACTGATTTTGATCCAAGCAAAATGTCTCCTTTTTTGGTTTGTTTCATCTGAAACGTTGTCGAGACTGAAATCTCTATCCCTAGTTCTTTTTTTTTCTCTATGCCTTGTTATCTTTTCTGATTTCTAAAAGAACAATTATGGAAATATTTTATTCTATTTTATTTGATTTGTTTACTGAATGATACAGTCGTAAGAAAAAAAAAGGTTTTGATTGATGTTTAGAGGTATAAAGAAGTGGGACCCATTTATTATTTGCCATATTTTCTATGAAAAACACAAAACTTTGCCAAACCAACCTGTCTTACATCAGGATGTTTTGACTTTTCATAACGATAATGAGACCACATGGTTATTTGGACCACTTATTTGCCATTGAAAGAAAAATAAAGAAAAATATTCTTTTGAATGCATTAAATACAGATCAATGGCATTTCAAATACCAAAAGAAATTTAAAAACAAAATTGCTTCTTGATAATTGTACCATTGATTACACTTTTTAGGGAGGAAAAATAAATCCATATTTAGAAGCTTTTTTTATGTTCGTGTAATAATAATTCCCCATTAAGCATAAAATTTAGTTTTGGCACAAAATTGAATTTTTACCCTATTTTGCAATATTTTTACTATTCCTTTTCCACATATTGCTTTAACCAATTTATGTTTATTGTTATTAATTATCTGTTCTTAGTATCATATTGTAGACCAGATTATTCATTAGTATTATTGCACTTTGGTGAAATTTGATAAATATTGAATTCTTGTGAATTTGCCTCTCGTGAGTCTAAGTATATCGGATCTTTTGGGAATTAATATTCTATTTATAATTCTCTTTGTCTTTGCCATGCATTAATTTCTTAGATAATCTGGATAGTGAAGTTGTTCTATGAGTTAAGCTATTATTTGGTAGGATCTTTAGTTTTGTGAAAATATTTATTTAAGTGTCGTGAAACTGCGCCAATTTTACTACCCTGCTCAGTGAGAAATTAGCGCATTTGGTTATGGCGGTTCGTGAATTTCTCACTAATTAATGTATGAGTCTTTTCATATTTTATAAACTCCGCATTTGTGACCACTTTTGTGGTGTTTGGTAAGCAGAAGGATGGAGAAATTTGCATGCCCTTATTTTACGGCCATTTCTAACGTACTGCTATTTATTCTTCCGAGCTTTATCGGTTGTGTGTCACAAAACTTAATAGGACTAATTACAAGGAATGAGTTGAATCTCTCATAATGAATTTGACAATTATGAAACTAAATTTGAGCAGCAGTTCAATATAAGCGGTGTTAGAGTTCTGCAAATGAGAAAAGAGTATTATGTGGAATAGGAGTATTACAACAGGTTATTGTATAATGATCGTGAATCCCAGTATGTAGGACTCTATTTGTGAAAGCATTCCCAAGACTAAGAATGCAAAGGAGTTCTTAGATGTTGTACACCTCAAAACTTTCTTAGCCGCTTTCTAATGGCATTGACTAGAATCACTCAAATAAGCGCAAACACGCCTGACAAAGCAATATCAGATGTGTTCAAACTTGACATACGTCAAAAATTCTCTGTATTAGAGAATAAGGAATTGCTTGTATCTTATCTCTCTCAATATCATTCTGAGGACATTAGCATTTAGAAAATATGTCATTCTTCACAATTGACGCCTTAACAGAAGAACATGATTGCATATTGAACATTTTTAGAATGCGTTCAATATACGCCTATTGAGACAATCTTATAATGCCATGAGGTTTATCGCAAAGTATTTGTAGACCCAAAACATAAGATGCTTCCCCAAGATCCTTATTATCAAAATGGCTCAACAATAACTGCTTTGTCTCAACCAACATGTCAGTATCATTGGTTGCAAGCAAAATATCATCAACATATAAAACCAAGAATATGTATTTGCTCCCACTAACCTTCATATATATGCATTGATCCACAATGTTATCCTTGAAACTATTGTTGGTGACAACTTCATCAAACTTGAGATACTTGGAAGCCTGCTCTAGACCATAAATTGATTTCTAAAATTTACACACCATGTGTTCCTTACCAACTTCCTCAAAACCAGTAGGTTGAGATATGTAACATCCCTCAACTAAGTCTCCGTTCGAAAGTTGTCATCCGCATTATCTGATGCAACTCCAAATAAATGAGTCCACTACTAACTATAATAATGTGTAAAGAGTCTTTAGTGGACATGAGAGAAGGTTTCCTTGAAATCAATACCTTCTTGTTGATTGTAATAACCCTTGGCCACTAATCTTGCTTTATATCTCTCTACTTGTCCTTTCGCTTGGTCTTGAACTCCCATTTGCACCCAATGGGTCTACAACCATCTGGAAACTGTACCAAGCTCCACACTTTATTATGTGACATGGAAATCATCTCATCTTTCATGGCATCAATCTATAAGTGGGATTAAGGACTAACAATGGCTTCTCTATAGGTAGTTGGATCTTATACATCACCCACATCATACTCATGCTCTTGTAAGTAGACATTGTAGTCATCTAAAATTGCAAGGTTACGCGCCCTCTATGACCTCCTCAAGGGTATATCCATGACTACATCTAGAGTTCCTCAATTAGTTCATTATCAAGAGCAACTACAAGATGCTAATCAACAATAGGGCTAGTGATCTGAACGGAAGTGATAGGCACGGGAATAAAAACAATGTGATCTTTGTACCAGTATTATCCTCAAAATAAATACCTCAATCTGACTTAATCAATCTGGTAGTGTGCAACGAGTAATAAAACCTGGAACATTTTGATCCCACACAATAACCAATACAGGACCCACTGAAGGTCTTTGGATTAAGTTTCTTTGATTGCGGGTTATCTGATCTCATACGCTGTGGCCCCAAACATGAAAGTGATAGAGGCTAGGTTTCTTCTATGATCATAACTCATATGAGTCTTAAGAGCAAACTTACTAGGCACTTTGTTCAAAATATAAGCTGCAATTGTTAAAGCTTCACCCCACAAGAACTCGGGTAGTGAGGAATTAACAAACATACATTGCACCATTTCAAGAAGCATGTTATTCCTCTTCTTCGCAATCCCATTTTGTTGAGGAGTACTAGACATTTTATACTGAGCATCAATGCCATATTCCTGAAGGCACTTCAAAAATGGTCTAGGGTTCCGTCTCATCTCATCATATCTACCATAATACTCACCAACTCTGTCAGAATGAACCACTTTGATCTTCTTTCCTTGATGGAGCTCAACTTTAGCTTTGAAAGCCTCCAAAGAGTCAGACTTCTCACGAATGAGCTCGACAAAACCATAGTGGGAATAATCATCAATGAATGTGATAAAATATTTATGGTCACCCATAGTAGGAGGGATGAATGGCCTATAAATATCTGTATGCATAACCTAGAAACAGCTCGATTCATCTATCGGTCTTAGTATTCCCTAATCTTAGCGAATCGTTTACCCTTGATGCAATTTACCACGGGCATCAAAATCGAAAATCGAGATTCGAGACTCTCATCCTTAATTAATCTCTCCATTCTCTGTATGGAAATATGACCTAGGCGCTTGTGTCAAAGAACAAAAGACTTTTTACTCAATCTCAAACATTTGGTGTTATTAACAAAAATAACAGAAACAAAAACAGAAGGCAAACCATACAACTCTAATCTGTAAAGATTCCCCCAAAATGTTCTATTGCCAATCAATAAAGAGTCTTGATATAAATCAACTTTTCCAATTCCAAAAAGAAAACTATATCCAAGTCTATCCAAAACAGGTAAAGATATCGAATTTCTCATAATGGAGGGTATGAACACCACATTTTGCAATTCCAAAAAAATTTCTTTACTAAGCTTCAATCTAACAACTCCCAAAAAATCAACTTAGACTCTTGCGTCGTCTCCAGCGAACACGTCTTGCTCTTAACTTGTTGGGCTCCTTCTACTTATCATCGCCTGCATAGAATTGCAAGTGTGAATAGTAGCATCACTATCTAACCACCAAGTATTAGAAGACACATCAATGACATTGGATTAAAAAAAAAAACATTTGTCCAATGATTACCTTTCTTTTCCTGAAAGACCTTCAACTTCCTATAATTTGTTTATTATACTGACTTGTACTTGATATGGTTGCATTTTCCTTAAAGCCCCCCATTCTTGGGGCATTGAAAATGAAGGCACATCCGTACCCTTGGCACTGGAGTATTTTCTAACTATTGACAATTCTTCTCATTGGGCTTCCACAATATAAGGATACTTTCTCTTCGACCCTCATTGCCTTGAACAGTCACCATATAATTACTCCTAGATCTTCCTTTCTTCGTATCCTCCTCCTCCTTAGCAAGGATGGTAGTCATCTCTTCAATAGTCCATTGCTCATTCTGAGCTTTATAATTGGACCTAATATTGTCAAATTGCGAAGGCAAAGTCCCCATGATAAGCCAAACAATATAATATGAGTCAAACTCCATATCAATGGTCTTAATCTTGTTGTAGCAAGCTAATATCTTATTAATGTACTCGTACGCGTTTCACTGTGAAGTGAGTGAAGAATTCGGTAGCTCATTCTTTGAGAACTTTGTGTATTTCTTGCCAATATATCTTCAGGGCACCAAGGATCTCATGTTGACATATCGACGTACCAACACTCTTGAGGTGGTTGGTTTTAGTGATTCCGTTTATGCAGGCTACGTGGATGATAAGAAATCCACTTCTAACACCTTTATTGTTGGTTTTCTTGAACTTGGAACCTTGACCATGTTCTATAAAGTTAGCCTTGGCCTCGTTGGGATTGTGTGCCCCTTTCTTCTCAGATCCTCTACTATCTTCTTCGATGCGAAGTCTAATAATCAGATCTTTGATACTCATCTTCTTTCTCTTATGCTTAAGGTAATTCTTGAAGTCTTTCTAAGTAAGAGGCAGCTTCTCAATAATAGCTACAACTTGAAAATTTTCGCTCAACATCATTCTCTCAACATGTATCTCATGGAGGATTACCGGAAGTTCTTGGACTTGACTGACCATGGTCATGGAATCTACTATTTGTAATCGAGGAAATGGCCCATTCAAAACCTCACCTTTGGCGTCAGATTTTATATTTCAGTCTAGTGATTCCATTGATCCTTGGTTATTTTCTTATACGAATAAAAATTGTACAAAGAATCGATCAAACCATTCATGGCGTAGTTCATGCATAGAAAGTTATAATGTTTCCAAGCATCCCCTGACAATGATGACTTAGATGTCACACTCATCTTCTTTGAAATTATGAGCTTCTTCAGTCAAGAATCTCGCAAAATTCAAATGTTTTGTCAAGTAGAATAACATCTTCTGTTGCCACCTTTTAAAATTAAGTCCATTAAATTTCTCTGGTTTTTCTTCATATGAGACAAAGATAGGCATAGCCATAGACATCATTGGCACTTGGCCACAGTCGGGGTCGTCACTTGGGAAGATGAAGTCGGAACAACATTATTTGAATCAAAGTCCATTTCTCTGCAAAATTGTAGAAAATGTGTTAAATTTCCTTTACCCAAAACCAATTCTCAAATTAATTGAAAATAATGTGTTATAGAGTATTCACATGAAAGACTGGCAGGGTAAAGAAACTCATGATAGAACCAGCCTCCTTAAACAGAATATTCAGTTCTCCAGAAAGTTTGGAGAGGTCACAAATATTCTCTCTTAAGATTCAAACTCCTTAGACAGAACTTCTCTGCATCATAATTTTTCAATTTCTAAGACCGCAAGGAATTCGCACAAACTAAAAATGAGTGAAGAATTTCGCAGCTGTGGCTTATCTCATATCATATATTCCTCATAAGCCTGATCAATAGTCATAACTTAGTGGTGAAGGAACAATGCAATGAAAGCCACGAAAGTCACACGTTCAAACATTGTCTTTGTATTTTTATTACAATGAGTTTTCAATCAACCAACAGACCAAGTTGTTTGTTTGGTTCTAATTTTGAGTTGAAATTTCCAAATAATAAATAAAATGGTTTTTTTTTTTAATTCAAAAACCAACAGGTTTTTTATTTAAAGGAAAAAAATTTGTTTTTTAATAGAATTTTTTTCCTACCGAATAAACCTAAAACGAACCTCTTTCCAACAAAAAAAAAACTCCCTTATGAAGATTTGTTTTCTCCTTTCAAAAAAACTTCCTGGTTTGGTTTTCAAAAAACATCTTTTTTTTTTTTTTTTTTTTTTGATAAAGAGGAGGGAGGCTACCCCAAACAACTAGAAACAATTCATCATTCTTCTTTATCTCACTAGACCCAGAGCATCATTCTTCTGAAGTTTCTTCTTCAGACAGCATGTCTTGATGATGTTCACCATGAGAAAAGGTCATCCTGTGTTGTTTCCTTGGACTCTGAGGAGACCACTTTGATGGGCAACAAGCTCCCTTCTAATTGTATTATACTTAGTTGACCCGGTCACTACTCAATGTTCCTCCTCGGCAGCAGCTTGATTCGATCCCACTTTTCTTTCTCTAATTTCGCCAGTGGCATCTTCCGGTTCTTTAACTTAGCGGTTTCCTTTCTTACTGTTGTAGGCGTATCTCTTTAATAATTCTCTATCTGCATGTGTACGTGAGGGACTTATGCACTTGGACATTCGGCCACTTCCCTTTCCCTCCATAGCCACTTTTCCTTATAAGTTCTTCCTAGTGATGATCCTCTCATATCCCTTCACTTCCTTCATTATGGTCCATTGCCTTATTATCCCTTCACTTCCTTTATTATGGTCCCATTGCCATATTTGATCTCCTTTCATTTCAAAGATGAATGTTTTGACAGCTCATAATAATCCCACACCTTCCCTCCAGCCCAGGAGCTATCTTCCTACTTTTATGGTTCTCATTTCCCTTTCTTAACTTTTCATTCCTCTCTAATTAGTTTGAGTTGCTATGATATCTACAGACTCTACTCCTTGCCAACATCCAGGGTACAAAACTTTCTGTAATTTTCGAGTTAACAGCTCCATCTCCTACCCTTGTCACGCCACTGCCTTCCAAACTCAGTTTCTTGTTGAAACTCTTACTTTCTCTTGGTTCCTCCGATATCGCTTGCTCATCCACTCTGTTTAATGGGCACTCCTTCCGTGGCCATACATCCCACATCCAAATCAAACTAAATGCACCTCTTCATACTCCAACCTTCTTATTCATCTTTCACTTAAACTTAGTGACCAAAGGTTTTTGTGTCCATAATTTCATGCATAGCCTAGCATAATGCCCTCCTGGAAACTGTGCTTTTTGCATCATCCAATTGAATTGGTTTACTACTTATTGAGCTGTAATTCTTTATCAAGAAATTATAATCAACATCATTAGTACATGGAATCCTTACTCCATACAGGTAGGTTCTCAGGAGCTTTGGTTTGGGTCAAAGTTTCAGCTGCCATTTTCTACTATAAGATAGTATTGAAAAATCATCCACGGTCCTCCACTTGTATTACTCATAATCCCTTATCGACAAAAAAAATATGGCCAAGAAGAAGCCGTTGTCAATAGCGACAAAGTCCACCGAAGCTTTTGGCCTCGACAATTCGTTGATCTTTTTGTACAAGATATGGTACCCTATACTTCTCCCCAGCAGCTTTATGATTAGAGAAACGCCTCCAAGGTCTCTGGATCCGCTCTTTTTCTTTCTTAGTCATCCTTATTGTCGGGCATTTCATCTCCATCTCCTCTTCATTATCGTCCTCTTCATCAATCTCCGAATACCAATCATTTTGGTGTTCCGCCTTATTTTCCTCATGCCTGGCCATGAGTTTCTCTCTAAAAGACATTGCTCCTGAGAAGGCTTCCTTCAGTGGCATCTTTATGTCTTCTAGATGCTTCTCATGCCTGATGTCAAAAAACCTCTTTTTTATTCTGGAGAGAACTAAATCTCTTTTTTTTTTTCCAAACGTGAACTAGCCCACTATTTTCCAAAACAAGGTCTTTTTTTTTCCAGTTTGTTATTCTGTAGAGAGAAGTAATTTTTTCCTTTTTGGTCCTTTGTTTTCTCTCTTTTTTTTCCGTCTTACTATTATGTTTTTCTTTCCCCTGTCATTCTGCTTTAAGACTGTTACAAAATTACAAATACACTGAAATGGAAATGAAGAAGGACAGATGAAAATAACAGGGAAAAAAAATAAAGCCACTAAAGGATTGAAAAAATCTATACCAAGTTTTGTACAATCACAGTCTCATTAAAGCAAATTCACCTTCTCTGATTGTGCTTTGAGATTTCACCAGCATCTAGTACTCCCTAGGATAAAACGGTCTATGGAAGGATAGTGACAACACCTTGTCTGAAGTCTCTCCTTGTGAATTGAAATGATCTTCATGTTGGAAAGTTTGTGGTGTAAATGACATTCATTACAAATGAATGAATGACATTTATTTGGTACAATTGTTGTTTGGCCTTAGAAGTTAAAGGGTTTGGCTTGCTTGAAGTACAAGTGTCATTTAGCCCTTATAAAGTTAAGAGGTTTTCTAGTTTAGGTGGTCCTAGTTTTTCAAGAGGGTTCCGCTTTTGATATTGCTCCAAGTATTGGATGTTTCGTGATAGAGTCATATAGTTTCAATTCATCGTAACGGCCAGAACGTGCCGCTTTTAGTTAACCATTCGTCAATCGCTTTATCCTAGAGACATACGCCTCGAGGAATCTCAAAGCACCAAGTGTTATGTGAATTTTGTTCAAGGAAATTGCAACTCACAGACTCGATCGGTTGTTTCACTTTGGGTTTTATTTCTTCATTCTATATTATCACTCTAGTTACAGTGTTGTTCGGGCTAACCATCTCATGCAAGGTCGGGACCGTGACGGATGATCTAGAAGTTTCTGAAAAGTCAAAATATGGGTCTGGGTAGTTTCTAGGCCAAAACAGTTATGGACGAGTTTTATGAGATTTCGCTAGGGGGCATCGTGTACTGTGGTATATAGGAGAAAAATGGTATTTATGAATGCTTAAATAGGGGTGACGGAACAAGATATGAAAAGTTTTGGCCGAGGTTGAAAATCGTTGTGGAAAGTTGCAAGAAAAGATGACATGGTGAGTAGAGTAGAGTTTGAATAAGAGGGTTATTTAATGTTAATGAAACGATCCACACAAGATAGATGATACTAAGGCGCCTACAGTCAACTACATGAATCGCGACCAGATAAAGGGTGACAAAGACTTTGCCACCAAGGAATCCACTCAGTATGAGAAGTCACTTAACTCGCCTCATGGAATCCACCCAAAAGATAAGATAATAAGAGAGAACTCTTAAAAAAAAGAGAAATCAAAATATTATTAAACTTGAACCGATCTTAAAAAGACTAAGCATTAGGGTATATATAGTCTCATACTTAAACCAAAAGCAATTTCTACTTTAACTAGAAAGAAACTTCTAAATTACAAAAAGCAACTCCTAATGAAAACTTTTAAAATAAATAAAGCAAATCTTCCTAAAAGCTCCAAATTACAAAAGCAACCCTAAAAGAAAACTTTCAAAATAAATAAAGCAAATCTTCCTAAAAGGGATAAGTATAAAATATTGGAGCAAATATTTCTAAAAGAAATACATCAGAATCATAAAAACAAATCTTAGAAGATCTCACGGCAATCTTTGAAACCATCGTTATATGTCCAGCCATTCTGCAAAGCCTGTCCAAACGACCAGCGCTCGCCTCCCAAGCCCAAACAGTGTCCAAAAGGAGTTTTCAAGCAGCTGTATCTCCAATGCGTCTTGATCTCCCCAATCCAATTCTCAATAATTGCGCCAAAATCTCTAAACGTTTGGTGTGTGCTTATAGAAGCTCCATAACCCATACTGGAAAAAGACTTGCCTCAAGTCTTCTAATTTCCGTGATAAGCCCTCAAGTCCTTGACATTGAAAACATTGAAAAGAAATTCTATATTAACTGAAATCGAACTTGTAGGCATTTTCTCCAATTTTCTATAATTTTGAAAAGGCCATCTACCTTGGTTTGAGCTGCCTGCAACTTTCCTCCGTGGGAAACCTATCTCATGGCATGCGCATCAAACCAAGCCGCCAAACCGCAACTCAATATACTAGTGTCTATTTGCTTGTTCCATAGTTGGCTCGCATTCTTATTCTCAATCTTCTGCTAACTTCTTGATCTCTTTTGGCGCAAGGTGTATGCAACTTCTTGATCTCTTTTGCTCTAACTTTATCTCTACTAAATTGTTAGGCCAGTCTTACGCGGTGGGGTGCCACTCCATGGGTCTGTCTGGTTATAGTCCATACTACTCAAATGGATTTTCTCACCTGCATGGACTTATTGTAGTAAACTCAATTGGGGTAGAATCAAATCCCATTGTTTCACGCTTCCTTCCTACATAGCCTCAGCAAATTTTCAAGCTTCTATTAGTAATTTCCTGGCTCACCATCACCGAGGGTGATAAGAGGTAATCCAAATGCAAAGAAGTCCCAAGCTCTCCACAAGAGTCTCCAGTGCACACCAAGAAACCAGAGTCCCTAACTGAAACCACAGTCCTGGGAATACCATGCAGATCTATCAACTTCCTTGAAGCACAAGCTCTGGCAACATGCTACATCATTAGATCAAGTCATGTACAAAGTGAGCCATCTTTGAAAACCCACAATGACATCATAATCGTGACCTTGTTTCTTGTGTCTCTAGGTAATCCCAAAACAAATCCGTTTACTCCCTCCCTCCCATGGTATATTTGAATTGCAATGGTGTATATAGTCCTACATCGTTTCCATGAATTTTAGCTATATCATGCACACAACATAATTTCCTTGACAAATTACGAATGTCTTTTCCCTAGCTTAGGCAAAAAGAAGTTTGTCTTCACTAGAGCTAAGGTTTTTGCTTCACTAAAAGTGTCCTCTTTAATGTTCCAATTAAGCACTCATCCTAGAATACTCAATCATGAACAAGATGTGGGATGTATAAAGTGCTTCTTTTAAAGAGAAACCGTCCATCCTTATAAAACTCCTTGAAAGGCTTGTCGGGCGCATACCTTCCAGATTTCAACAAAATCCCAACATCCTCCCTCGTATAGTTCTTCAACACACGAATCCAACTACTGACTCTGCATGGGGCCGTATCAGGGCATGTCTCCTAGATTTCAAGGCATCCGCAACACGTTATGAACACCCGCGATGCTTGATTGTGAAGTTGTATGCTTGTAAGAATTCCACTAATGTCGCATGTCTTCGATTCAACCCAGCCTGCATCATTCCTTCTCTGAACCCAGCTGCCCACATATGAGAAAATAATAAAATGGTTTGTAAAGGGCATTGACTCCAATGAACAAAGCCTATATGATAGCATAGGAACTCCCTGTCATAGGTGAGTACTTCCTTTTGCTTCATTTAACTTCCTACTAAAGAAAGCGACGGCCCTCCTTCCAACTAAGGACAGCACCAATCCCAACCCGAGATGCATCACACTCCTTACTTCAAGACTTGTTGAAACTGTAAAGCCAAACATAGGTCAGCCATTTCTCTTCTTTAATCAACTCGAAGTTTTCTTCAATAACAATTAGTCCACTTGAATTTGTCTCCCTTTAAGCATTCAGTTAAGTGGTGATTTCATTATAGAGCTAACTACAACAATCCCCTATAAAGAGATCAAATTCTATGAAAAATCTCACATCACGGATCGCCTAGGAGTCGCCAATTCATAATCGCCTATCTTGCTTCTCGTCCATCTAAATTCCATCTTTAGTAATCACATACACCAAGAAATATGATTATGTCATAGAAGCTTCACACTCTTCAAGTTGGCAACAATCATTGCTCCCTAGAAACAGCAGTCAATTGCCTCAAATGCTCCATATGCCCATCGACTTTAAGTAAGTAGATCAAAATATCATCAAAGTATACACTACAAAATTTCCAATGCATGGCTTAAGGATGGATTCATAAAACCTCATAAAAGTGCTAGGGGAATTGGATAGTCCAAATGCACTACCTTCCATCCACTCATGTATCCATCTCGAAGCCTTAAAGGCCGGGCTTCCATTCACTCCTCCTTCCTCATACGAATTTGACGGTATCTACCTCAAATCAATCTTCTCGAGCACCATAGAGTTTATCCAGCAAATCATCTAGTCTTGGAAAGGAAATCGATATCCAATAGTAACTTGTCGACTGGGTCCTACTATCAACATACATCCTCCAAGATCCATCCTTCTTCGGGTACTAGCAGTAGGAACCGCACAAGGCCTTACTCTCCTCGGACAAGCTCCTGTTGGCAACTCATCAACTTGCCTTGTAAGCTCTTCATGTTCAAGATATTCATCCTATAGGCCGTCTATTGGGCAAAATTGCAACCTCGGTACGAGGTCTATTCGATGCTGAATATCTCTCATAAGGCAACCCATGAAATCTCCTCGTGTACTACATCAACAAATTCGCTAAAATTAGCTCTACTTTGGGATCTCCCTTTCCTCACTTTCGCTTTCTTCCAATAGGTAACTAAGGCCACTACATCTAAAAACTAAATTGGACATTTCTTTCTCCAACTCGATTTAAATAACAAAGAATTCTATCACTGGTTCGAGGCCGGAACACCGCGGTTTCCCAACGAAAAGTAAGACACCTTGCGCTCCATCTGATAATGTGTAAGCAAGTCTTTGTAAGCCATCAAGGCAAATGACCTCCTATCATATTGCCATGGCCTCCCCAAGTATAAAGTGACAAACATCCATTGAACAACATCACATAACACTTCAGCCCTAGTAGTGCTTCCAATTGTAAAAGAGACAAGGCACTCTATGCTTTACTTTGGTATCACTACCCCTCTTGAAGCCAGCTAAGTTTATAGGGTTCTTGGATGTGGATCCATCTCTTCAAATCAGCTTTGCACCATCTCCGAAACACACCCTAAGCTCCCACTATCAATAATAAACTGCCAAACTCCGTCCAGATGTGCACTTGTGTGAAAGACATTGACTGTACCTCACTAGCAACCGCCTTATCTTAAGACTCCTTTGGGAACAACTAAGGTGTGTCCCATGGTCAGTATAGTAAGCTCATCCTTATCTTCATGGTCGATTCAATTACTTCCTTCGCGTCTTTCTTTCCCTCACTTCTATATTTAACTAGGGGCAACCACTACCGGTTAGACATTCATAAGCTATATGCCCAAATTTATACGAAGCAATCGCTTGACTTAGAGGTAGACTTGGTCGTGGTTTGAGTAATTTCACCTTTACTTGAGGTTTAAGGGTGGTTTTAGCACTACTAGACTTCTTTGAAGTCAAATTTTGATAAATCCTTCTTTAATCCGATTTGTAGGAAAACCCCCATACTTGTTTAGAGCCTCAACTTTTAAGGCAAGCTTTATCACATCTTGAAGAGTGTTATATGGCTGTAATTGAACAGTTTTAGAAATTTCGAACCTCAAACCAGCAAGGTAGCGGGCTATGGACTGCTCCTCAGCCTCTTGCAAGTCTCCTTTGATCATCAAATTGTCAACCAAATTTCAATACTCCTCCATGCGATTCTCACATTTCAAATTTTGAATTTTGAGGAAGATATCTTAAGGAGAAAGGGAAGATACTTCTTTTAGTTCTTTTCTTCATCTTTCCCAAGTTTCAATCTTCTTCTTGTCATCTCTCCTGACGCCACTTTAAATTTTCCTACCCAAAAAGAAGCATTCTTTAAGTGATCTTGATAGCTACCAACTTTACCTTTGCCGCCGTGACTGCTGGCCATTCAAAGACACGCTCGACAAGATATTAAGCCAATCTTAAGAAGTCATTAGCATGCATTCTTCCTTCAAATCTCTGAATATCAAACTTTGATCGAACTGAACTTTCATCATTATTACGCTTCTCATAGTAATTCATCATCAAGGTACGATCTTCATACCTTCCTCCATAATCATATTATCTCTCTTTGAATGCTTGTCTTTAGGCTTCTTGCGCTCAAGTACTCTCAATCCTGGCTAGGCGTACACTCCTCACAAAACTTTCATCACCTTCACCTTCCATGAATCTCTTATTACCATAGGATCATCATTGATAGCCATCCCGCTTTGCAGAAAATAACCACATATTCAAGATCAGCAATGCCTTTTTGTAATGGGATTGAGAAACCATTTGAACTATTGATTAGACTCTGGCTCCGAATCCAAGAATACCCTTTATTTATGATCAACCATCTGAGCCCAATACCACTCTCACTAAGGCCACTCGTATTTACTGATCAGAAGTTTTAGTAACAAAAGCATGGTTTGTATTTGAGCAGAAGTTGGTGGATTTAGTTCGGCAGATTTCTGCTAGAATGTATTTTGTGGTATATAAGAGAAAAATGGCATTTAGAATGTTTTTAGTAGTATGGAAATAAGATGTGGAAAGTTTTGGGTTGAGGTTGAAAATCGTTATGGAAAGTTTAAAGAAAAGATAAGATGGGTGAGGAGAGTAGAGTTTGCACAAGAGCGGTTACTAATGTTAATGAAACGATCCACACAAGATAGATGATGGAGGAAGGGCACCATACTTCAACTATGGACGGGTTGATTGATAAGCCGCATACAAAGACTTCGCCACCAAGGAATCCACCTAGGTATGAGTCACGAACCCGCCTCAAGGGAATCCACCCAAGAGATAAGACAAGGGCAGAGATAACTCTTAAAAAGAGAACCAAAATATTATTAAACTTGAACCGATCTTAAAAGATTACATTAGGGGTATATATAGTCTCACACTTCTCTAAATCAAAAAAAGCAACTTCTACTTAACTAGGAAAGAAACTTTCTAAATTACAAAAAGCAAATCTGAAAAGAAAACTTTCTAAAATAAATAAAGCAAATCTTTCTAAAATGGATAGAATGGTAATGTTGGAGCAAGCTATTTTAAAAGAGACGCTGGAGCGCACCATAAAACAAATCCTTCTCGTAAGATCCCACGCAAATCTTTCTAAAATCAATATGGCGGTTCCACATCGTGGGGTTCGGCCCGTCCACCACGTTTCGCCTTCCAAGGCCCAAACGAGTCCAAGTAAAAAGGAGTTTCACATATTCACAATGCGTCTGACCTCCCAATCCACCTCTTTCACAATTAGGCTGAATTCCCAATGTTTGGTGTGTGTTTATAGAAGCTCCTGCATCACATCTTTATGCAGTGCAACTTTTTCTAATACTTCTCACTCTTCACTGAGAATAGATACAAGATCAAACAAAATCTCAAAGGATTTTAGAGAATTGCTCTTCAAATCCCTATATACCAAAGAGAGTTGGATTCTCTCTTTATATATAGGCTCAGTGGCAAAAGTACACTTTGGAAGAAATGTTGAAAATTCGGCTCGAAAGATATTCATTACAAGGAATGAATGGCATTCATTATGGTGGAAATCTTAGAGGTCTTAATCTGCTGGTCTTAGAATTTTGAGAGGCTCCTAAACGTGCTGAAGGCCGAGAGTCTTTTGGTTTTCTATATTGGGTGATAGGCAATTCACTCATGTTCAAATATTATGATAGGTACCACTATAATTAATATATATATATATATATATATATATATATATATATATATATATATATATATATATATATATATATAGGTATATATATATATCACCGTGTGTCAAGGCTCTAAGATAAAGCCACTCAGGTTTGAGGTTATAAATGATAGGTTCAAAATGTACCCAGTCATTTCTGAGTAGTACAAGGTATTGTTATCTCAGCCTAGGGAGACAAATAATCGCCAAGATCGTGCCACACAATCTAACTTGCTTTAAGGAGACGCGACTCTCACAAAGACTGGGCTTCCTTTCTAAATGTTCTTCATTGGTTCCAATTCTTTTCCTTGGTCATTCTCGATTCTCTTATTGCAGGTTTATGTTTAACTATAGAGCAAGTCTCTGATTTGGGATTTTCGTTATGGTGCAGAGGTTGTAATAAGAAACTTATTACTTATTGGATATATTAAATTTATTTATTGGAGATATCAAATAAATCCATTTTTATATTATTTTATTGTGATTATACTTTAAACCTTATGGGTTTATAGATGCAAGAAAAGAAGATGATGGTTCGGTTATGCACAAATTTTATATATCAAAGATATGCAAAAATACAAAAATTTTGGTATTATGTTCCTAATTAGTATATATAATAAAATAACCATTGAGATATAAAATTTAAAATTTTGTATAGAAAATGACACCATAAATCTAAAATTAAAAAAAAAATTAATATAATGACAATTTTTTAAAAAAAAAATGACACCATAATTTAAAATTAGCGCTATCTAACTACTTCAACACAATTTTTTTAAATTTCATATGATGTCATTTTTCAAAAAATTACACCATAAATCTAAAACTAGTATTCTCAATTAAATATTTTTTGTCATTATTTTAACAAATAATACCATAAATTAAAATGACACCATAAATCTAAAACTAGTATTCTCAATTAAATATTTTTTATCATTATTTTAACAAATAACACCATAAGCTATTGAAAGAAAAGCCATCTTAAACTTTTGTAAAGTGGTAGTGTCTAAGTCTTGGAAGAAATTAAAGTCATCTTAAATTACATGACAAGTATTCAAAATTTGACTAGTTCATTAGATATACGCACATATACATGAGAGAACAGGATAAAGGTGAGACCAAACAGTAATGAAAATTGGAAAAATATCAGCCAAAGTCCTTGGGATAAGATTAAAGTCCAACTATCACCATATGTTTCGTGAAAAAAAAAAAAATGTGAGATGGGTCCTCCACTCTTACCAGTTGCGGCTGCTCTGACCATTTTGAAGAAAGTCACTATCAATGTCACAAGAGTTTCAATTCATTTGAATTTTAAAAACTGGTCAGGATGGTACGAAGAAATTACTGATCCACTCCGGCTTTTGTTGCAGCCTCTACTACAAATATCATTTTTCATAAACTGACGAATGATAAAAACTTTGGTAACTGTGCTACTGATAATACAATTAGTTGTTGAATTAATGATTATCATGACTTGGTCAAGGCAAAGTTTCTTTTTTTATTTCTATTTACTTTCTATTAGATAATTATAATAACTATGTAATTAAAATTTTTAATTATCTTAATCAAAACTCAGATATTATATTTTTTTTTATCTATTTACTTTTATATATTACATTATAGTTATTTATTCTTAAGAGGATTCGAAACTTGAATCTCCTCTAATCCCTTCTCATCCTTTTACACCTTAAGTTGGACATCAAGGCACCTCAATATAATATTTGATTTACCAATTTTTGTAAATAAAAAATAAATAAACAGCAACTATATATTCACTTAGCATTTTAAAAGCCTGAATGATGTGGTTGACTTCTAAACAAGTATAGGGAACCCATGAGTGGCAATATTCTTGAATTATATATATAATGGATTAATTACACCCCATACTCAATAAAATAACAAAAACCAATCATCAAACTATATTTATAGCCATTGCATAATTTCCAGTACTATTCTTCTTCCATGAGCAATCTAAGCAACCATGGTCTGGTTTCTGAACTGGGGATCATCAAGAAGCTCATCAGACTGATCCAAATATAATAAATACTCATTAATTTGTTACCCTTCCTGGATTCAATTACAGGAGAGAAGCGATAGGTGTTCAATGGAAGTAAGACATGGGAATTGAGCCCCTGAAGATTTTGATTTGCTTTTCTTTGATCACCAGCGGAAGGTACTGCCTTGAGCTGACTCACCAAATATCATTGACACCTGAGAAGATGAAGATGGCAGAAAAACAACTTATAATTGCTGAGAACACTCATTGTTGAAATCACACTTAATTCTCTCGATTTTTCTTCAGAAGTTGAACAAAGAGAGTGGGGTTAATTTGAGAGACCGGCGGTAGAAGAAGAATTACTGATGAGGAGATTTCGAAATGAAGATGATCCTTCATTTAGTAGGAGTTAATGGAGGCTGAGATCATTTTCTGTGTTTCAAGGAAAGCCAGATGGCACTTGCCCATATTCCCAGTGAGGTAAGTTCCTTCCCGTTTACGTCAAAAGTGTGGCTGCTTTTGACTGAAGTTTGATGGAGTCAATGTTTTTAATTTCTTTAAATAATTTTTATATATAATGTCACCTAATTTGATGTTTCTGTTTGGTCCAAGAAATATTGAACTCCTTCAACCTTCTATATGTACGTCAGTTAAATAATGAGTAGATTGCCATTTTGGTATCTGGATGAGTCAAGAGTGACAAACCAAAGGAACCCCGATTTTCTAACTAGGGTCTAACATACACGGTAAACATATGTAGTGTCCAACGTCACTCTCTAACTAGGGTCTAACTTACACGGTAAACATATGTAGTGTCCAACGTCATTAGAGAGTGAAAAGTAAATGTTCATATATAGAGGCTTAAACTCAACATTGAAGGTGTAATTGAGTCGAGTCGATAGAGAGTCAAGTTCGAGCTTTACTCAAATAAAAAAACTTGAAATTCAAACCGGATCGAGCTTTTTTCAAATTTTCAAAACTCGATTTCAAAAATAATCGAGCTACTCGAATTCAACTTGACAAAGCTCAAATCAACTAAAAATTAATAAATAATTATACTCAAAATCGTCTGGACTCGAAATTGACTCGAGTTCGACTCGACACAAAATAATAAAGCCTTAATTAAGCTCAGCGATCGCTGAGTCGGGTATCGCGATACTCGACACTCTCGAATCAAATTCAAAAGATTCTATGAGTCGAGTAGGTCACGCGACTTGACTTGTTTACACTTACCCAATATTATCAATGTCCTTTTAAGGGTTTGACTCAACACGTATGAAATTCTTACTTAATTAATAGGAGGCTAGTGAAGAGTTATCTCAATACTGGCCTAAAATCGGGATGTTTCATCTAAGTCTTATAAATGATATTATAGTTAGGGATAAAATCTTTCTCCCCTAAGCTAGTAGCCTTTACGGCTCATTCTTCTAAAGGCATATTCCTTTCTTTCTAGTATTCCAATTTTTTTTGAGGGCATATAATAGCTCATCTTTAAATAAATGATGCCAAGGAATCGGAAAATGGTTCATTCATTGAATAAAACATGTAATTCAACATCAGAAAATGAGATTCAACGCACACAATGCCATATTTCTGCCACAAATATGCAATGAAATTCTTCCAATAGTTCCACTCAGTCAGGCGTCATTATCTTATAGATCAAATTATGTCATCCTCCCTTATCAAACTATTCTTCATATCGGTAATTTGATTAATAGACATTCTTGAAATACGGAATCAAGAAAATCTAACTTCAATAATCTTTTATCATATTTTAATAAAAATACCTTTATTATTTTTATAAAAGTAATCTTTATAAGACACATGTAAATACATAAAAATAAGAAAGGATATTTCTTTATCTAAATTAAGTTACATTTTAAGAAAAATCATGAAAAGTGTATGATTTACAAATTTTGGTTTATTTGATGTCTTTTAACCAAATATTTCAATTATATACCTTTGTGTGCTAAAGAAAACAATCATTATGTGTAGAGGTTCTGATATTGTTGGAATAAGTCTCAAATTCCTAATTAGTATTAATTCCTATTTGTAAAGGATATTTTATAAGATAATTCTTAGGTTATTATATTATTGTAATAATAGGCTTCTTATAGAATAAGGAAAGTTGTTATGAATATCAATATAAATATTCTAGATCATGAGAAGAAAAATTATGAGAGAGATATGGACTTATAAAGGCTATAATGGAGTGCGAGAGATGTGTGAAGAAGACGGATACCCTTGTGAGAGCGAGGGATTCGGCAGCCTGCATATGATACAATGAATGGGGAAACACAGATGTTTCCTCGAGAATCCAATTGTATGTTGTTCTACCTTGTAATATTTTATATCGTATAAGATTCTCCTCTCATCCGTGAATGTAGGCATACCGGGTCGCAACCACGCTCAAACCTCGTGCATTCAGGTGAGTTATTCTCTTTTTATCTTTTGTTCTTGAATTATTATCATCTACACCCAAAGCTATCGGCGACAATAATTGTATCATAGCCAAGATTCGAACTTAGGCATGTAAGTGAAATCCCTCGAATGTCACATGGGTAAGCCCTAATTAGCGGCAACAAATCCATGGTTATGGTTTCGTGGTAATAAGCGTGTGCTCCATACTTCATGTAATGCGGTTACTCCATGATGAAGACGAGTTGTTCGGATAAGAGTAAGCTCTCAGGCAAGTGGTGATCTGCAAAAGCGGTGGTAGAGCCAATGGAAGTGTAAGAAAAACTCCTAGGATGGTGAGAGTGTGACGCCCTATCCTGGGGTCCCGCTGATGTACTCGTCAACCTACACAAACCTCGTGGATATCTGGTGCCTAATATCATACCTACTTGTCTCATATATTGAGACTCATTCCTAAGCACATTTAATTCACAAATATACAAAAAATATATGATAGATCATTTAATCAATACCCATTTATACCCTTTATATGCAACAAAAGGGTAAACATGTTTTGGTTTTGTTTGAATATAATACAAGACAAAAATAAAAATAAAACAGCCGCATCCCGCCTCATCCCACATGCTGCATGTCCCATACGTGCCGACGCCCGCACCACCTACTCCGTAAAGGGGGTCCTAATGACGAGGAGCAAGTTCTTCTAGTAGAGAAATAACTCTTACAAAGGCTACTTTAATCTAAGTGCACATGCAATGGTCGTGACAAAACAAATAAACATCCAAGTAAAATGTCTACATTGAATGTGCTATGTAAATGCATGAAATGTTCCTTACGCCCATATCCCGAGTCACTCACTAATTTCACATACCCGCCCATGCCATGTAACAAACCATCACCGTAGTACCAAGACACATATACCGAGCCCTTACCGACCACCAAAGATCCAATGCAAGTGCTCATTACCGGCAACTAATCCTGAAATAATCCCGACTCTATCACAATCTCTAAGTCTATGTGATAATTCATAGCCGTGTGTCTTCTTTCTGGGGCAACAGAACTTTCGATCACACCACGGTCTCTACACCAATGTTCCAAGTTTTCACCTGAGGGGACAATAGCCCCCTTCCTTGCCCGCCTAATACATGCATTAATTTTACATTTCACTTTTTATGTTTAAACCATGATACATCACTGGATGTCATCCAAAGTATGAGTCATCAATCCATTCATCAACACCGACACGGATGACTATACCCATGCATACACCCAACATAATGCGATGTCCTCGTGCATATGCAATGCTAATGTCATCAGATTTTCTCATGTTGGCATGAATGATGCACACTACATGAGCCATTCTCCTCAGCTTGTACTTCAGTGTCAATTACCATGCAAACATATATTGCAAGTACATAAGTTCCCCTCATATTTCGTCATACAGAAGATATCATATCAAGCATACACATTTATCAATCCATGACTAAAAACAAATAATGTCATATGTCTTCTCTTAGGCAAAGCCATGGCAATTTTTACCCAATATAATAAATTTCTTATAACATGTGATGCAAATGGTCATGTCAAATCCCTGCTTATTCATACCGATAATAACTAAGAAAATTGCACACTTTGTGCAAAACATAGCTTTTCAGCAAGGTTATGATCACCTACTTCCCTCCATACGCACATGGATGGAATCTTAACTCAATGGGATTTGGCGTAGCCGTTAACACCAAACAGTAGCCTGGACGCGTTTACACCGCCTAAAGTTTGAGGTCCTGCCATGATCATGTTAATCCTACGCCAACCCAGCCTGACAGAGACGCCTACTATCCTCCATAGACATGGCTGAAATCTCACCTTAATAGTTTTTCCATAGAGTTCAAGAACACCCAGCCGTAGTTCGGATTTAATAGTTATGACCATCCTGGTTGGAGGTCACATAACGAATAGCTAACTTAGTCTGGCCACTTGACCATTACAAAGATCCTTTAGAAAAACTATATTTCAGCAAGGTTACATTCACCCTCTATTCTCCAAAGGCATATGGCTGGAATCTTGACTCAATGGGTTTCATACAGGAGTCCAAGAACACCAAACGAGTTCGACGGCTAGCTATGGTCAACTAAGTCGTAGCCCGCATGAACCTAGCCACCGACCAACCATGAAATTGCTAGGCCCTAATCGCAGTCTGGCAGCTTTAACTACCGCTTTAATCGGTAGCCGGCTGGTCCCAGCCAAAGAACCACTCCTGACCCAGCCAAGAATCGGTCAGCACTAATTGCCCTAATGACCTCTCTAGTCACCCTGTACCACTTTGCTCAAGAGTTACCTCCACTAGATCCATGAAGGGTAAACTGACTGCCAACTGAAGCACAGAGTCCTGAACTTATGGTAAACTAAACCCTAACATCAAGTTCTCTGATGCACAAGCAATTTACCTGAAGAACTACTACCAAATTTCCTTTATTTCACCCAAAAACCAGTCCTAAATTCATTAACACGCATGATTAAAATAGGTAATTTCCCTTGGTTCAAATTGCACCAAACATTTCCTTGGGGCAAGATACTACCAAACGACTTAAAAAGAACCCTGAGAAGGAGGAAACCCACCTCTTGAGCGTGATCCTTCCATTTTGGTACCTACTGTGAAATTTCCTTGTCAAGTAGATTCTCACCTTTAATTCACACAACTCCGACCGTCAGTTATTAATCGTGAAAATTTGGACAACTTTCTTTTTGTTTCTCCACCCACTGCTCTTGTTCCTCCTTAATTTAGTTTTATTAGTTTTGCTCTCCAACTAATAGTTGGTTTTTTCCCCCTTAAGATATTTTTTCCAAATATCTTAGCTTGTGACACTTGTCACAATGGTGGTCATACATGCAAGGTGACAAGTGTCACACGCCAGGGCCTGGTGGCTTCACACCACCCAATGTGGTGATCCTCCATGGTGCCATGTGGAACCAGCTCATGGTGCCATGTGGCATCATGCCAAGTGTCACTCGACCCCTCGTGCCTCAAAAAACATGAAATTCCGACTGTCTCGGAATCCAACAAAATTCGACAGGGTAGCTAGATTCCGTAAGATGATTCCAACAGTGAAGTTCATTTCATCATCCGAGATCCAAAATTTCTAGGTCTTAGCCTATACTATTTCAGCGGCAAAATTAATGCTTTGCTCTTAGAAAATTCGCCTTACAGAGGGATGGATGAATGATCGCTTAAGATGATGTCTTAATGATACTTGCTCCAAGGAGAGGATTGTCTAGCTTGATTGAAGATCTCTAGAAGAACAAAGTATTTTCAAGCACACAAGATGAAGATCAAAAGGAATTTCCTAATTCACAAAGCCAATAATGAATGATCCAAGGTGGAGATTATCGAATATATGTCCCAAATTTCTAATTAGCATTAATTCCTATTTGTAAAGAATATTTATAGGATAATTTTAATTAGGTTATTATATTATCAGATTTATTAGGTTTCTTCAAAAATAAGGAAAGTTTATAATATAGTATAGATATTCGGATCAGAGGGAGGGAAAGCCAAGAGAGAGAGATACTTTTGTAAAGGTTATACTGCATGTAGAGATGCAGAGAAGAACGTGATACCCGGAGCGAGATCTTGTGTTCAAGGAATGGATACAATGAATGGGGAAACATTGAATGCTCGAACCTAATTATATGTCACTCTAATCAGAATATTTTTATCAGATAGTTGAAATATTATTTCTCATCCATTAATGCATATTGATTGGTCAATCATCATAAAACCTTATGCATCTTTGTGTAAGTTATTCTTTATCTTTTTTGCTCTTGACTTATTATCATCTACATTAAAGCTTCCTTGGCACAAACAAGTATAATATAATTTTTGAAAAAAATAAAAGCATTAATTTTGTATGTTATATGTTACAAATAAAAATAATAAAGATTTTATTATTTAATTTTTCTTTTTCTTTGAAAATTCCTTCCCTGCACTTTTTCGTCAAAAAGCTCTAAGCTTTTCAAATATTTGATTTAATAATTTGACATCTTTTTATGACTTTACTTAAAAAGTTATAAGTAAACCAGATCTAGTTCATCAAAAACTCCTGTTTATATATAAGCCCCAAGCCTCTATAATTCTTCCCCTTTTTTCTTTTCATCAGAAATTATAGTCCAATAAATCCCCTCCTATGCCCCTTAGGTACTTTGAAACCCAGATTTTGGAGGATGATAACAGTTTTTTTGGTTGTTAATCAATGAATTTTCTAAAACTATATTCTTTCCGGGTTTGCTTGCTGGTAATGACTCTATTTCATAGATAGCACTGTGATACACCCAACTTTCATCTCTATGTATAAAAGAGTGAGTAGGCTTGGGGAAAACTGGGATGCGCATGTTTTCATTCACTTTTCTTTTCCCATTTTGCCCACACGTTATTTATATATTACAGCATTATCATCCCCATTTTTACTACTGAGCGATCTTTGCGAGTACTTTTTCTCTCAAAGACTTCTTACCATTTGTCTAAGCTCATTCTCCATTTCTTCTCCCAGTCTTTCCAAGAGAATAAAAAGCCATGCCTCCCACCTCAAAAAACCCTTAGCCAGGAAGAGGGCAACAATTGAGATAAGGCTCTTCCAGGTCGGAGAAGACATACTGAAACACAAAGAAAACCCAACGTGCACCAAACAAAGGATACAACCCCTGTCTCTGGAGCACTTTAAATCTAAAACAAACATTAGTGTTTCTCATAGATATTGTCTAACTCAAAGGAAGCCTCAAATCCTCTTCTGCACTCCACATTTCTCACCATCCAAACTAAAATCACAAAACAAAATCCTACGAAATTAAATAAAAAACGAATTTGTTCGTAGTGGTTGCAGTTGCAGCATGACTCACCTCGAAAATGAAACCATGAACCAAAAGCAAACCATAAAAGCGAGTAAAAAGAGAACACTGATGTGGGTACCATGGGCTTTGGCCTAGACCCTCCAACCAATGCGCCAAAGCCACCACGGCCCAACCGAACTCAAAGAGTCAATCTATGACCCAATCATCTTGATTTATAAGCCGTGCCCAAACATACTCCTCAACTCCAAGGAGATAGCACGTCTCACATGCCCCAAAACGCATCGAGGGGCATGGATCGTGAATTCACACTCGTTCCTTCAAGATGAAGGTTTGAAGTGTGAACGACACTAATCCTTCCTTGTAAATCGGATTTTTATCCAATTACCAAAACATGTTCACAAAGTGAATGCACAACTTCCTAAATTCATAAATTCTTCAAATTCAAAATTTGCGCTTACAAAAATTACTCTAAATATCCAAATCTCGCTTATGCATGTCATATAAAGTCAGTTTCGTAATATAAAAATATTTGGAATCTCTCAAATCCAACTTTGTAATTTTTCAATATAAAAACTAATGTACATCATCCAAGTGACTTTCAATTAACCCTTCAAAACCTAACATCTCACATAAACATGAACTTATTAGGTTCAACATGATCCAACATAAAGCTCTAATCAAATCCTAATGATGACTTAATTCCCAATCTAGCCATCACGCTCCTCGCGAAACTAAAGTACTTGAAAAATATGTCAACGATCGGGAGGAGCTAAAAGCTTAATAAGAAATACTAATACATTTTCATGGATCAAAAAAGTTTTCAATCATATAACAAATAGGATGTTTTCAATGAAAACTTTTGACTCAAAAATAAGTTGAAACATTGTAATAAAATTTGCCTAAAATATTCTACATCCATTCTCAAATCATTTCATATCAAATGTGATCCAACACTTCCATATCAAATTTGGATTCAAACACTTTCATATCAAATCCAAAATCAAATACATTTCAAATATACTTTTCTCCTCAAGTTATCAAATATCAAATGGTGCCTACCATGTGACTTTCAAAATGGGCCGCTAGCCGCAAATTGTTCCTCTTAAGGTGGACTTTAACCAAACACTACTAAGATAAGAATTCCTAACCGAAACCCAGAGGTCAGTTCAAATCAATTACATTCACTACTAAGGGAATGTAAAGGCCAACTGTTGCTCCCGCCATGGCGAATTCAACTGCAGCCAAATATTTCCCATTCAAAAGTTCAAATTATAAAACATCATATTTCCAAGATTCCTTCTTATAAAACAAAAAATTCAAAAAGTATAATCATACAAAACTACTTTCAAATTCCATGGATAATCAACAAATAAATAAAAGTAAAACTCTTTCATAAACCAAGATTATACATAATTCAATGAAATAAATTTTCATCCTCAAATGAAGTAAAATAAATAATTTTCTTTAAAGATTTGCATTAATATCTCTTTTACCTCAAAGGAGTACCAAAGGCTTTGAAAGAGCTTAATCCGGCACTCCTCACTCTCAATGAAATATTTCTTAAAATAAGGAAAACTATCACAAGCATTTATTTATTCTTAAAACTTTCCTAATTTGATATTTTAACAATAAGCTATTATTTTTAATTTTTTAATCCATAATAATAATGCTTAATGGGTTTCTAAATATTTTATAAAATTTGGTGATTTATAAAAGTTTATTCTATCAACATGATTTTGTTACTCAAACATATTGACAATCGTTTCAAATGATAATTATTTGAATTTTTATGTGAAGGTTTTTACAAATTTTATAAAACTCATATTCCTTTGATCTTATTTTAATAAATTTATTTATTTTTATGCTCTTAAATCAACTAAATCTTTTACTATAAAGAAATAATATTAATAATATTTTACAAATTATATTATTACATAATACACATCTAGCCTTTTACCTAATACAATTATCATACTCTGAAAACAAGTATTATTAGTGAATCTATTTCCTATAATTGCTAAATAATTATTCTAATCATATTCCTTATTTAATAAATTCTCAATCCTATTAAAATATTTATTTGTCAAAATACATATCTTTAAATACTTATCAAATACATATATTTATACAAAATTCAGCCTTTTCAAATTTATCTTATTTGTTTATTATTATTTTCTTTCAAAAATTATCCTTAAATAATTTTTCATTCTCATACTCAAAGTAATTCCGTATGACACCATCAATTCTTATTTTATTTTATTTTTAAAGAACGAAAGTGTAATTTAAATCCGACTTCTTCTGGATTGATCTAAACTGAAAGAAAATTAAAGAATCTACATCAAAGAAATCTAAAAAAAATAAAATAAGGAAGATCTTACCTAGAAAAATTTGTTCTTCAAACCCTAGATCCGAAAGCCGTACGTCCTCTGGAATTCTACCAACCAGAAAGAAATTCAAAGATGAATAGAAATTATTTTCTTTTCTTATTCCAATTTATACCTAAGGTATCTATTAAGAAAATTACCTTTTTACCCCTCTTCCATTAAATTAATTAATTAATTAATAACTAATTGAATTATCATTATTATTTTCATAACGTATGCCTATAAAAATTTATGTCATTATTATTTTTCCTAATTTATACCTATACAAATTTCTATCATTATTATTTTCCCTAATTAACTTATACCTATACAAATTTCTGGGTGTTACAATGCTTGGATACAATCTTCCGTCGGCGCCTATCTTTATCAAGGCACGATCAATTTCTCTCACCTTAACAAATAACCACCCGCGGAGTCACACACGTGAATTACTCCCGATGGCGTCAAACGCACATGGAGCGCAGATGTGGGCACTCCATTATCTAGCGGGGCAAATGGCTATCTAGCGGAAGAATGTCATAACAAGCAAACAAAGCGCCACCTTCCCCTTCCATTTCAGAATGAAATCGTCTACTTCCCATGAAAGGCGGACAACGGCCCTCCTCCATAAAAAAAGCAATAAAGGACAACATAAGTTAAGACATTCTGAACGAAAAAAAGTTATTTAATTCTTTCACTTTCTCATATTCCTGATCTTAACTTAGGTATCCAAGAGGCGACGTACACACCGTCAGTTTTTGTTTCTAAAGCATGCCGTGCAAGCTCTATTTTGCCCATCATCTCGAATGATTCAAAAAATCTGCAGTGAGATTACAAATTCGCTCGCCCGTGAGAACCTGACTCAGCAAAAAGCTTCATCGGCGATCGTAAAGCGGGCTTGGTTGCATCCACTTTCAAGTGATTGATTATCCTCCGCTTCTGCAGTTCCTGAACAACTGCGGAAACCCCTAGAAAATCTAATTTCAAAAGGCGAAACAGAATTTCGATCAAAATATGGAATCTTTCTAGATCTCGATGATGCAAACTTGAGTTCACCGCTGGAATCTACCCTCACAAAACTAGCTACTACCGACCGTGACAATGGAATTTACGCCGGGAGCAAGAATGGTCGAGAAATACTGAGACTCTTAACCCATTTCAGTGGCCCAAAGTGTGTCACCCCGCCAAGTGCAGCCTTGAGTCAACTTGAGCTCAAGTGGCCCAAGTAGATGTGGCATCTCCTAACTGAAAGAAAACTAAATGCAGTGATGGTGGATATGGTAACCTCCCAACCGTTCTGTGAGTTGATGGGCCAGATTGAAAGGATGTTAAGAGCGCCATTCTCCATTTTTGGGCTTGATCCTGAATGGGGAGAGGGAGAGCAAGGTTTCTTTAAAATGGAGGGTTTTTAGAGAGAGGTGCCAACTTCTCTCTAGATTTTACGGCTTCTATTCCTTCTGCATCGTGTCAGCTGCTAGCTAAAAAGCTGTTCATACTAAGTAATATGGCCGGTGATTTGCTTTGGGAGTTTCATTTACCCAAGAGGTAGGGTCTTCTCCTACCTGCGATTATTTTTGGTTTTAAGAGCGCTGTTAATGATTTGGAGGTTTCGAGGCCGTAAATGGTTGAGCCGTCATCCAAAACTCGACTGAATTGTTGGAATTGGGACCCGCTGGGGCGCCTGACTGATTACACCCTATTGGTCCATGTTATAATTGATGCAATAAATTATGGTTTGGGTGTTTTCGGGTCGGAAATGGCCAGTACTTCCCGGTTCCACAAAGTGGAACCCGGCAGGTGAGAGAAGGCCCACGACAACTCCACGTCGCTTAGGATTTAAAAAATACCCGATTTGCTTGATCGGACCGAAAATGGCCCATGTGTGTTGTAATCAAAATATTGCTTGAATTGAATGGCTTGAATTGTGTGGAAAGAAATTGTTAATGCATGAAAATTTAGTGTGTTAGCATGAGTAGTTGAATTATATAAAAATATAATTGTGTGTGAGCCATTGGAATTGGATTGTTGATTAGCTCAAGTAAGCTAATTTTGATGTTATTTTCATGAATAAATAACATGTGGTATGTATGTGAATTGAATGACATGATGCATGTGAGTAAATTTATGTTAGTACATACATGATTTATATATTAACATGACTTGTTTGGAAATGGCATAATGCATTCCATATGCACCGGGGCACCCTAGAATGTTAGGTGTGAGTGCATGACATGAAAGAAAATGAAAGAAAAGAAATGGTACGGCCAGGAAAGGGAATTTCAAGGGAAGATTTTCCCCAAAGAATTACTCGAGAGTGGTCTCAACAGTCATCTCGAAATGACCACGCATCAAGCTTCAAAAATGATCCCAAAGAATTCGCCTCGGAGGGTAGTTCAACAGATTTACTGAACTGAGTAAGTTTTTGAGGACAAAAATCTTTTGTTTTGAAAACGATGTTTTTTTCTCACATTTAGCTTGTGACGCAGGAAATGTGGAGTACTGAAGGAAAGGGTGAGTCAAGCATTCATCTTATATCATGTGTATATTCAAGTAGGACAGCGATTATTAATGTGTTTATGTGAATCATTTCATGTGCACTTAGCGGAGTAACCTATGTAGGGATAATCCAACCATCATACTGCTTAATTCTCACGAGGAACATTATTCGTGTAATACAGAGAAATCAGAAGATCGCACTACTAGAGGCCGATTTTTAAGAGTTTCGATTGTGGCTTTACTGTTTCAGATAATATGTATTAGAATCTCCAACTTTAATATGTTTGTATTTAACAGTAATGTAATAACCTTGAACTATTAATATAGCTGGATGATATTTTGTGAGTAGTGATGTATGGGCCCAAGTTGCCATTTTTATCATGTATGAGTCTCATGATAAGGAGACATGTGCTCTCCGTGGGTTGACGTGGGTTGCTGTCAATAGAGACCCTTTTGAAAATCGGGCAAGTCATAAACCCACTGCCACAATTTATCATCTTGACTCAAAGAATCCAAATAATCCAACAGTCCTCTCTAAGATCACCTTCAGCAGATATGGAGGCAAAGCAGGAGGAAATTACGCGCATGTATGGCTTAATCTACCGTAGCTGTGGCGACCATCTACAAAGAAGAAAACAATCATTGGGACTCACTCTAGAAGTAACGGATCTAAAATGCAATGAGCTGCCATCCAACACCCCGGTTAAACAAAATAAAGGCAAGGAGCCTCACCGGCCAGAAGACAACGACGCTATCGCAATGCACTAGTTATCTCCGGGCAGCCCCTCACTTCCTCGATCTACTACCCCAAAGAACAATGTGGACGCCGAGTCGAAAGAGGCCCGGCGACGCTTTAGTCGACCACGACGTGCTGCCTCGCCGTGAGAGAATCTGGTGAGGAGAAAGGCGAGTTGAAGCCGCCCTCGAAAATCGCACGGCGTGGCTCGAGGGGTGCGACACCATCAGTACTTCCGCTGTATCTCGCCCAAAGCTTCGTACCCGTCCCTTATACGCTCGCATTTACCGCTATCCGGGACCTAACATGCCGGGCTATCCCCATTAGGCACATCCCCGAGTTACGAGCCACCATGGCTTTCCATACGGGCTGCTGCATGATGGCCTCCGACTCCATACTGTATCACATGTTGTACTTAACTACGATGATTCAGCCAAGTAGTGGAATGATCGTCACAGAAGGTATTCCCTTACACTAAAGGACCTACCTCGTCCCGTCTCCAATAACTCCTAAGAGGATCCATAAATTGTCAATGAGTTGTGGGCTATGACTACTTCCCAATACTTATGCTTAGTCTTGCAAAAGGGAAACATCAGTTCACTACAAACCAGTTTCAAGCGGGGGGATGAGTCTATCCTGGACTTTACTGTGAGATTCGACAGTCGCCCAATACCTGACGCGATAAGCAACATGGACGCGGGTCCTCCGTAATCTCAAGAAGCTTTGACCGAATTGCTTTCTAATCGCTATCATCGACTCCGCCTAACGTATGGAAGAAGCAGGCGACGTGGGCGGATATATACTTATGTCGGGAAGACAATATTCGGCAAAATTTCCAAGACAATGATGATTACTAATCTAGAATAGCAAGCCGCCAAGAAGGCAATGAAAAGGGGAACTGTGACTAAGGATCAAAAGAGGTCTCCGGAACAGAGGAAGCGGGAACCCTCCTGGGCCTTACTCCCATTGAAACATCCCCTACAATGCACTCTCTCATCCACGGATCACCCCGACTTTGTCCGGCTCTCCACTAATCTCAGGATCGGTCCCGAGCAACACTTATCGATCTCCTCGAGGTGCGATTACCATAAGGAGCACAAGCATGAAACTAACAGATGACGAACTTTGAAGTTCCTAGTGGAGAAACGAATCCGAGCTAGCCACCCTCGCATGATATATCCGGATTCGCTCGCCATTGTAGTCGCACCGGTAGTCAGAAAGAATAACGCGCCCGTAACTCCGTCCGAGCCCGCCGCACTATCAATTATATTAGGGCCCAAGCCGATGACTGCATTACCACTGCCAAAGGAAAGCCACGCGAAATACTAAGGCTTCAAGCCGTATGGCATCGCCATCGTGACTTCGATGAGCAGGAGTTAGCTACATAAATGCCAGCAACGGATGTGTCTCAGATCTTTCACGATCAACCCGCCCACGCGGTCATCACCCCACACCACATGCCACCTGCAACATTTTAAGTGGTTAATCATTGATAATATGAGTGTTTCATGACCACAAATAAGGAACAATGCCGCAAACTCCAACTCCGCAGCATGGCGCCCACTTCATAAACCTGTTGTTGGCATTGACCAGCCGAAAATTTTTTTCCAAACTAATCGCAATCACGCGACCAGTGATTTCTACTTCCCTGTCTATGATCTCAAACATCAACAAGTCTTCAGTGGTTTTTATTATCGCGATTCAATGATGTTAATGCGAGACACGCTGGTCAGCCCGTCGACTATGGGAGTTGGCAACATTCAACCCACCACGACCATCAACTGATCATTACCCAACCACACAGACGTCGAATTTCTGAGTCACAAACAGTGCCCTCGTGCCACCAACCACGGTGGCAAGAGCGTGAGAAAAGGTGAAAGCTCCAATAATTCGTCTCGAGTCATGTACCCTAAAATAGCAATTGTGGGGCCATACTCCGGCAGAAAGGAGGATAGGAAGGAAGCAATTATGGATCCTCAATCAATACTGGGCGGGCCGTATACACACTTAGGTCGCCTCCTCTGTCCTCCTAAGAGGAAAAACAATTGCAAAGAGTTTTTCTGGTAACATTGACATATTCGCCTCGGGACTCCACTAACATTACGCATTAACCCACGATGCTTCATAATCTTAATGTCGTCCTATCTACTGCAGCTAATCAGATAAAGAGTAAGCATGCTTCTACCTCCAAATTACCACGATTATTCGTAGTCGAGGTGGATAAACTTTTCGGATTTAGGGTTCATCAAGGAAGCAAAATAATTCAATGGTTAGCTAATGGTGGTGGTACCATAGAAGGGTGGTAAGTGGAGAGTATGCGATCTATACCGATCTCAACGACGTCACTTAAAGATAACTTCTGCTATCTGATATCGATCGGCGACACACAGATGCTGCTAACATTCCGGTGATGCCTCGTTACCATCAGATCCCCATGTACCCGCCTGACGCAGAAAAACCATCCTTCATCACCCCACACGGACTCTTCTGTTATAATGTAATGTCGTTTGGGTTAAAGAAACGTCGGGCAACTTATCAAAGATCAAGACTAAGATGTTTAGACCGTTGCTGGGTAAAACCATGGAGGTATATATTGATGATATGCTAGTAAAATCAAAAGAACACCTGAACCACACTACGCACCTGCAAGAAGCTCAACTCTCAAGGCATACGTAAAGATGAAACTTTAACCCCAAAGTGCATTCGGGTCAATGCCGCTGGTTCTAGTTTCATGGTGACCTAGAGAGGGATAAAAGCAAACCCTGCCCAACTTAAGGTTATCCTGGAATCACTGGCTCCTAGTTAGATAAAAGAGGTGCCAACAACCAAATGGCCTCGATTAGGCCGCCTGGACGTTCATTTCGATTCACCAACCGCCTAAAGCCATTCTTCACTACCCTCAAGGCCAATCGGTCGGGACGGAATGAAGAGGTGATCGTGCCTTGGTAGCAATCAAACACTTATCTAGCGGAACTCCCTGGGCTTCGCTTAGCCCCGCTTTACAGCATACTCTTCGCATTTAGCGCCTGCATGTCGAGTAAGCGTCGTCCCGTCAAAGAAAGTGAGGATGAAGGCAGGCTGTTGTTCTTTGTCGTAAAGAAGTCCTTGAAATACTAGAAACCGTATATTAACACCTTGAATAAGCCGGCGAATTCCGAATAGTAAACAAGAAGCTTCTCGCTTATTACTTCAAGCACACCCCATTGTGGTGCTAACCAACCTCCCCCTCCGAAGCACTATACATGCTTCTGACTTATCTAAGAGGAATGGCTCGCTGTGCATCAAACTAAGCTAATACGTATCCCCGTAGATAAGCCAAGGTTAATTATTAGCGCGTGTCCTCGTCACTTTTTAGCGGAAGTCTCCCAACATGTCTGGTAGCCTCCCGCTGGCTCAAATTGGTGGACTCCTCACCGAGATGGGCATCTCGACAAACAAGGGCCTGTGATTGCCCGCAACCATAGTCCTGGAGACAAGATCTGAAGCAAGCTATCCGGGGCCGCCTCCCAAAATGGGCCAAACAATGAATCGGGACATGAAGCCATCCCGGCGGATTGAATTAGCAAAATAAGACTATCTCGTCGATAAGCTTATAAATTTGAGTGATTCCTCCTAATTTGTAGGCAACATGCAATATGAGTCCCGGGATCCTCGAATGGCGAAGTATGTAACTCTGGTAAAGCAACGCCTGGCTAGTTTTTCAACATGGAAGCTCGAACATGTTCCCAAGGACTCTAACTAAAGCGCGTGACGCCTTAGCCAATGCGGTGAGTCGCATTCTACCTATAGCGTAAAACGCATATTTCTGCCTATATACTACTTGCTGGATTCCTTGATAGCCATTATCCAGGTAAGCCAGGTGGACGAAATTTCCCCTTCCTGGATGGACCCCATAGCATAGTATATCAACACGGGAGAACTCCCTAACGGTAAAGGATGCGGGCGCCCACAATGTCCAGCCGACCCGCTGTGCTTTCCATAACGGTGGGTGGTTGTCTCAACGATCCCTGACGGGCCATACCCAAAATGCTTAACTACCTAACAAGGCCAAAGATGTGTCGCCGACCGCACGGCGCGGCTATGTGGCAAACTATCCAAAGTAAGAGACTCAAAGTACATAAAGCCCACACCCAAGGGTACTATTGGCTACCCATGAAGTCTGATGCCATCGATTATGTGCGAAAATGTGACCGGTGCCAACGACAAGCTCCCATCTTAAGATCACCTACCAAGATCTTTATCTATCTCAAGCTCATGGCCCCTTCGCTCAACTGGGAATCGACATAGTAGGGCCACCCCTACCACCCCCGCTCGTATAGTCGCTAAGCAGCGGACACTAATTACTTCCAGCAAAATGGATAGAGGCCGAGGCTTGGATCAATTCAAAGACAAAGAGGTCACTAATTTATCCTGAAGAATATCGCTGTTTCACGTGATTCTCAATAATCGACGCATAATGGACCCTAATTTGATAACCGAATTTATTAAACTACTGAATTAAGATAAAGAACTTGTACTCCACCCCCCAGTATCCTCAAAGCAACGGCCAAGTAGAGGCTTCCAACAAAACCTTGCTGACGGCCTTAAATAAACGATCGGATACAAATTTAAAGTAAATGGGTGAACGAACTTCCCGGTCCTCACTTATGTAAAAATAACCGCCCGCAAACTAAATCAAGATATATCTCCCTTCACACTTACCTATGGATGGAAGCTATAATCCCATACAGAATTGGTATGCCTACACTCCATACTTCGACATGCCCGAACAAATGAAAGTACAAAGTTCATAATTATGAACTAGACACTTAGCAGATGAATCGTAAGAAAATAAAGAAATCCCGTATTTAATTGCATCTCCTATGACCACCGCTAGCAAATCCATAATGTGACGATAAACCCCGAGTGTTCCAGCCAGGAGACCTGGTCTTAAGGAAAGTCTTGGAAAACACAACTGACCTAGTGGCGGGAAAGTTACAGGCCAACTGGGAAGGACCATATATTGTAACACGAGTCGGTAAATCCGAATCATATGCTTTAGATAAGCCAGATGGAATACATGTACCTAGAATGTGGAATGTTATGCACCTCAAAAGGTACTATCAATAAAAAGATGAATTATTCTCTAACTGTATCTTCATCACAAAATCTAATTTATAAGTTCGGATGGCATTCACGTTATGTCCAAATCCCAAAGATGGTATCCAAATTAGCTTAAAAAACAGTCCAGATAGCTCATCGTTCCACCTCGCCAAGATTAGCCTGATGCCTAAATTTTCATCTTATAACAAAGTCCGGATAACTTTATCGCCCGTTCAAATTCTGAAGATGGTCGATGCTCAAATTGCCTTTAACAAAGTCCTGACAAATAAGCACGTCTTTGTCCGACCAAAGATGGTTGATGCCTAACTAGCCTGTAAAAAGTCCCAATCTACACAAGCTCCTTTCCGCCAAAGATGGGTCGATGCCCACCGCCATAACGCAAAGTCCTGATAATCTAATGCCCCGTCTGCCAAAGATGGTTCGGCGCCCACTGGCTCAAACATGGCATTCAAAGGGCCTTAAGTGACGTAAGGTCTTATACTTCCATGATCCATGAGTAGCATCGCAAAGATTACACAATGCTCTTGATCACACCACCACCCATGGGGATCAAATGAGGTGATCATAATATAACCGCAAAGATTCACTGTCGGGAAGTAAGCGCCTTTAAATTCCTCAATTATTTTCCAAAATTCACGCATAGATAAAAAATTTACTTTTGTTTAGTTTGTTTTTTTAGATCTCTGGGATGGTAGACATCACTAGTATATCTCTTGGGGGCTTCCTCAGGCTTGTTATATGACATTCATCATATTGTTAGATCATTTTACACCTAATTTGAGAGGACCATCGCATCGCTACACAAGATGAGGAGGCATTCACGTCACATGGATTCATCCATCATGTCACGCCCTACCTCGGCCTCGGCGCCGATGGGTGCGTGCATTGTGCTGAATCGGGACTTTTTAACCTTTCTTTCTCGTGATCCTACACCTCTAGACTGCTTTCTCTCATTCATATGCAGCCACTCGTAATAACAAAATCTTTACATTACATTATACATACCACCATAGTGGCATTCATTATATTCTCTATACACATATACTGGAGTCCCTTTACTCAGACGGCCACAATTCTACCATTACAAAACTATAAATATACCTATCCAATGAAAAATCAGAGATTGCATCAGCTATGTTGAGCACTCACCACCGTGTGAGGCCCCAGCGGTTCTATACACCCAGTCCCATTACTTCCTCAACATACAAAACTTATACCATTCCAAAAATAAGTAGAGATCATAATAAAGGTGTTGAGCACCCATCTCCCCGAGTCGGGCCCATCACTGCAGCAAATGCACGCCAGCCACCCTCTATCCTTGTCTCCTAGCTCTGTACTCTTACACGGATTAAACCCATGTTTCATATGCTTCTAGTGGAACATATACTACGGATCTAATTAAATAATACTGGATCGTCGCAGTTTAATCGAATACATTCCTTATACTCATACAGATCATATACTTTTATGACTCTAACACTTATCATCTTGTCTAATGCCTTCATGTGGTTCAAACATGGATATATCATATCATTCCTTATCTATCACATATATCATTTATTTCTTTTCATTTCCTTATATCGTATACTTGATCTATTTCTTGGTTATTTTTCTTGTATCATGTTCTTCGTAAGTTTCCTATAATTTCATGTTCATTTCTTTCATGTTCATATACTCGTGCATATATCATATACTTCGTATCCCATATATACTTACATAACCTATCTTATAACACCCATACTTCTATCTACATTCTTATACTTTTCATATACGTACTTTTGTATGCTTTCATCTCGGTACTTTTCATGTATCAGATTCATATGCTTTCATATATATAATTTATATTATTGTTTATGCAATCTTATACTTTCTTATCATATCATGTTTCATTTAAGGTCGTTTTACATTTTTTCTTCTTGTTCTTGTCAACATATACTTGTCATCAAGCATATTATCACATAGTACTCCCATGCTTCTAGCGATCATGTCATACTTTTATCATTTTCGACCTATGTGCATATACTTGTCATTTGTTTTATGTTTCAGCCCGTGATAACCTTAGAAGTGGATAAAGGAAACTATAAGGCCCAAGGCGTCAGACTTCATCAGACAAACAAATGTCTATGCGTCTCGTTATACCTGGCGACATTGTGATAAGATAATGACTATCTATAAGGGCCTAAGGCCATATCAACAGGATGAGACAATGACCATCTATAAGGGCTCAAGGCGCTTATAATGACTCAAACAGGCTTAACTGAATGTGATACCGCAGACTTGTTTTTCTCCCCTAATAGGCATGTCCATCTATCCCTACCGCGCTCTAAGCATAACCAAATTGCTTTATTCCATTTTCAAGATATGACCCCATTACCGGTCAATTATTGTTATCCGGTAATCATATATATTACTTCATGATTACTTTAATCGAATTGCTCATATTTGTGTGCTTCATCACTATTCCTTATATTTCTTTCTTTACAACATGTATATCATTTCATATATGTCTATTCTATATCACATTTCGTCCATGCTTTAGCTATTCATATTCCATCTATTCACTCTTTGTATTCATATCATGTTCTATCATATATTCATATCATATAATAGCATATAACATTTGCATATAACCTATCAGATCATATCTCTGTCATCTACTTGTAACATCTTATATCTTGTTAACTTATATCTTCATGTACTCTATCAGACTATCTTATCTTATGACATATACCTATACATTTCTATACTTGTACTTTATCATACTGTCCTATCTCTTGAAGGAGTGCAGAACAGAGATTTCTCTTTGGTTACCCCTTAGGTACTCCTTCGTAATGTATATTTACTTTTCTTATCTTTTCTTATTCAAATACACACATATAAGTATTTGCTTGCTTGGATCGGAGATAAAGAATGAGTTAGACTCAGTACAATATATACCCGAAGGTACATTACAGTACTGAATAGAGACATGCCTGCCCACGTAATAGAAGTGTCGAAACACTAAAGGTGAGCTCAAGCACTCGGGGTCAAGTGTATACGTGCTGCCCACGTATTAGAAGGGCCAGAGCACTCAGCAGAGGTGCTGCTAATCGATCATATATACACTAGCTTATTCAATATCCGATCTTGTGTAATCATACAATTATATGTGTTCGAGCCTATCATTTTATTCTTTTCTTCTATATTTCTTTACATATCAATCCCCACGTGATATTGTTATTTCTATCATTCGATATTTAATTCATGTATGCTGAGAACTCCGCAGCTAAGCGATTGTAGTACGCTTGGTACTACAATCCAATTTTAGAACGAATTGACACCTCAAAATGCTATTAAATAGCATATGACAGATTCTAGGACTCAATGACCTTCCATAGAGTCCAAGAATTCTGTAACGGAATCCTGGCCAGCGAGCTATATAAGTTGCAAGCCATGAAGAAAATCAGCAACTTCTGCAGCAGCGCAACGCTTTAGCTAGCCTTTGATGTAGCATAAAAGTCAATATGGTATCAAGATATAAGGCGGGTGATCTGAGATCAAAAGGGATTCTCATAGAGTCTAAGAACACTCCAAAAAGGACTTCGAGGAAGAAGCTATGGCCGTCCGGGTTGGAGTATACAACCAGAAAATCCGGGTGCGCCCAAACCAGCAGGGGCCTACTGTTTTCCTCGTCATTTTCGGACATAATCTGAGTCTGTTGCATTAATCTATATATGGGTCGATTCGACTAAAGGGATTTCAAGTAGAGTCCAAGAATTCTATCCTAACGGTAAGGAGTTATGCAAGTTGTGTGTCATGAAGAAAAATCAGCAACTTGCATACGCAGAGCAGCAGCAGCCACTGTTTTTAGTCATTTTCGGGCGTAGTATAAACTCAATATGATATCAACCTATATATGTGGATTTTAGACTCAAAGTATTTATAGAGTCCAAGAACACTCCAAAAAGGACTTTGACTAAGAGTTATGGCCGTCCGGTTGGAGGACACAACCAGAAAATCTGGGTAAATAACAGCAGGGCCCACTGTTTTCTCTGTCATTTCTGACATAATCTGAGTTCAAGTTGTATTAAGCTATATAGGAAGTGGGGAAAGTTCCAGCTCAAAGGGCTCTTGTTAGAGTCTAAGAACACACAAAACGGACTTTGAATAAGAAGTTATGGCTGGCCTCAAAGTTGGAGGACACAAACTAGAAAATCTGCCTGAAGGAACAGTGCTACCTGGATCATGCACACCATGCGTGCTGCTCCACTTTGATTAATTTTAGACCCAAAGGGTTCGAATATGGATGTACTCTATTTCAAGGAGATATGTTCTCCTATGAGTCTAGTTTACTCCTTAAATTTGAATCATCAATTTGACGCAGTCACTTACCAAGTTACGGGCCAAACAAAAATACGTTTCAAGCAGAATCTGGACAAATATATCCCTAAAAACCCTAAATATTTCCTTAATACAAATATTCCTCAATCGAGAGCACAATCAATCAAATCTAAGCCTAAAAACACAACAAATTTGACATAAAAAACTAATGCAACATTCATTATAAATGTGGGCCTTTCTCAACTCCACTCATCAACACGTGGCTCGTATCTGACTTCCTACATGAAGCCTTAATCCATTGTAGTCTAGACAAATTCTATACTAATCAAAACGAGTTCCTTACCTCTTGTAGCATGAAAGACAACCCAAGGAAGTCCCGTGGACACTTCCTAAACCCGGGTTTCTCGAATCTCCGAACTCTTCTTCGTCTAGAAATCCTTGACGAAACTGTGGATTTCAGTATCCACACGTAGCTTCGCGAGTATAATAACTTTTTAGCTTCGGGCCCGATGTGAACTGAGCCCCGACATGCTTTAATCTTAGAGAAGCGGTGATTTCTCTCTTCCCATCACTTTTCTTCTTCTCTCTCATCACAAATCCTGAGAAAATCTCCTCTCCAAAATTTATTTTATTTCCCCTCCTTTTCTATATATTATTTTATTTTATTTTTATTTAATTAATTCTTAATCGTGCTTTAATTCAAGAAATTTTCTGCCACTAGATTTTATAGATAAATCCAACGTATGCAAATTGCTTGGCCATCCGAGAGATCTAGAGAATTTTCTAGGCTTTCCTAAGCCATTCCAGAAATTTTACTATTTTTGCTATTTGTCCTTCTATTATCTCTATTTTAAATCCCAACTTTTCATTATTCTTAAATTAGCATATATCTTATAGCTTTATGACTTTGATATCCTCATTTGGTAAATTACTAATTTACCCTTGTCTCTTATACTATTTTCGTCTCTTTACTTCCTTAAAATTCATATTTCGCTTTAATATACCCTAAACATATTCGAAAAATCGCTAGGTATATTTCGAGTATGCTATACATCAAAACCTCCTATGCCATCCATCGTAATTGTGGATGCAAATTCGATCCGAGGCCGAGGGAGAGGGAGAGATGGTGGGAGAGGCCGGGCCTCCACCTAGTCTGACACGGTGAGCGAGGTGGCCGTTGATCAAGTGATCGATCGCTGGTCATTCCACTAATGAAACTTCCATACCAACACTCTACACACCCCTCGAGACTCCATACCACACCCAGTATTCCACACCACCCTCCCATACTTTCATACCACTCGCGTATTCCTCACCACCCCTAGAGACTTTCCCTCCACATGTCATCCCACCATTATCACCCACATCTCCAACATTAGAGGCCACATTACCATCTACGACATCACATTTAGCATTACATCCCATTGATGAGACTAAGGCATTGACCTTATTATGTACTGCATGCCCTCTAGATTTCCTTTAGTGGGTCGATATGTTAAATTTTGACATGATCAGGTTGTCTATTCAAGAACTCCAATGTGCTAGTGATCTATTCCTGCTTGAATTAGGTTCGGCTTAAATAATTATATATAATTATTCTTACTAATTATAAAAATATGGAATTAATGTGGTTTCTGCTTTGCCCTTAATGCTGTTTTGATGGGTCAACATTAAGGCAAATTACACTTGAGCGTGGTCCTTTGCAAAAAACCTACAGCACGTGATCTACAGCCCTACGAGAGAATCTAACTGCTTAGGTTTTACAACTTAAGACAAACCCTAGCCCATACTAGAGAGAGCTTCCGCTAGTTTACTGTCTAATTGCAATGGATTCGTATGTCTTGGCAATATTGGCTTATTTGGGATCTTTGATTAGTATGCATGATTCTAGGTTAGTGGTTTTATTCTCGTATTTGGTGTAACAATAACAAAATCACATCTATGTTTATTCGTGTATTTATATTTATTCTAACAAGTGGTATCAGAGCGCATCATACTGATCATTTGATTAATAAGTTAGTATCTTGGTGCTAATTTGATCATACCAGATTTTTGAAATATATATATATTTTGGGAACCCAATTTATGCAAAATTCAATAATTGTTTTCGCTGAAATCGATGTATGGCTCGATACATAATGTGTTTTCGTTGCGCTTCAGTGAGATTTGCATGATTATCAGGTTAAAATCTGCATATTAGAATAAATCCATGAAATGCTAATCTGGAAATTTTTTTTTTTTTGCAAAAATTGGCATCGTGGATTTGTTCCTAAATAAAGAGATTTATGAAAAACCTAACTTGAATCGTCGAACGGACGCGACCACATTGGCCTACGTCAGCTGGCTTTTATCGCCACAACGCTTAAGGTTGAAGATTTATCTAAATACAGCGTGTCGTTATTAAAGTAATATTAATGCCAGCATTATCATTATTATTATTTTCTTATAACGTTTTTCATTAAAGTAATTAATTAATTACTAATTGAATTACTTCATTATTATTTTCATAACGCCTAATTGAATTACTATTATTATTTTCTTATATCGCCTAATTGAATTACTATTATTTCCATAATGCCTAATTCAATTATGATGGAAGTTTGATATGTTTATTTATTTTAGAATTAATTTTTAAATTAATATGTTACAAGTAACCCTCCTCGTTAATTTAATTAACTTAATTTTATAATAAATGAACTTTCTTCTATATCTATGCTAAAGTAGCTTCACTAAAGGATGATTATTTTGGCGCCGCATGTGTGGTAATAATAGTCTAAATGTGAGACAACAAAGTTTTTAATACAAACATTATGTCCGCTCCAAAGAAAGGCATAATGTTTGGCCTGCTATAATATTGTCTACATTTAGTGCTATAATTGAGAGTACTGCTTTCAAATTGTTTTTACGTCCAAAGACTAAATACAATGTCAGGCTTCGTATATTATTATGGCCCATGTGTATATATATTTTGTGCTTTAATATATACGTGTGTAGTATTAATGTGAGCATTTTGTGTTTATTTTCAGTATCTACTATGTCTGCTATTTCACAATATCGTAGTTACATTCCTGTTTAACAACTTTGTTGTTCAAGTTAATCTTGGCTTTGGTACCGAGTGACACTCGTATGTAAATACAGGAGCCACTACTCACTATATGTCACTTATGTGCCACACTGAGCCGACCGCCAATTGATGGTGAAAGATACACTATACGGAAATGGTAAGAAAGCTCAAGTACAAGCTTATCGACATTTCACTTATGTTAGACTCCTCTCGTTTTATTTTAATTTTGAAATACATTTATCAGACTGGCTATTTAGATGAAATTTGATTTATGTTTCATGTTCGATAAATCAAGTTATCTTTGTTCATTCGAAATGAAACATTTAGTCTTTTCCCCAAAATTCTAGTTACGGAATCGTAGTCTAATTGATAAGCTTGGTATAAATTAAATATGCAAAAAGTGTCGATTACAAATTTAATAATGAATGCAACCATTATTGGATCAAGCGCAAATTAAATAATGATAAATCCTCGATATTTATGGCATAAGCGTATAGGACATGTTTAAAACAACGAATTGAAAGGCTAATAACTCGAGAATTCTTGATTCCCTTGACATGTCAGTTTTGGCATATGTATAGGTGCATTAAAGTGGCTAACAACAAAGAAAGGCAGTGCAAATCGATGTAGTAACGTCTTAGAGTTGATACACATCGGATATATGTGGACCATTCCCTCGGCTTCTTGATAGGCACACATACTTTTATCACATTATGAAGCGATTACTCACGATATGGTTGTTGTACCTAATACATGAAAGAGAGCCTGAAGCCACTAGAAGTGTTCAAAATTTTCAGCTTAGGAGTTGAAAATCGACTAGGCAAGAAAATTAAAGTAGTCGAATCGGCCCGAGTGGAGAGATATTACGGTAGATATGATGGATCGGGTGGAACAACGACCGGGGCCTTTTGCGAAATACCCAACTACGAATGCGGTGGCCAACTACCTCGATACACCATGCACGGAACTCAGGAGTAAAAAATGGGTGGCGTGAGTATGATAGAACCCTTAAAGACATGGTAAAGTATGATTAGTCATTCTTCTCTACCTAATTCATTGATGGGGTGAAGCATTAAAGACCCATGGTTTATATACTCAATAGAGTTCCCGATTATGCTTGATTAACAAAACCCCATGCAGGTTGTAAGACGGGTAAGAAGCTTTAGTATTAGACATGCGCACGTGCAGGGTTGTCAGTGAAGCAAGGCCTTATAGGCCTAATGGCTTGGACTCAGGGCGTGGTATTATTTGTGGGATACCACAGGGAGTCTAAAGGGTATAAGTTTTATGACCCTTCAAAGGTCTTCTTTGGGACGTGTAATGCCAAGTTTATTGAGATGGTGGGAGCACTTTCAGAGTTAAGGAGGTCATTTTGAGGAGGAGTATGTAAATGCTCGACCATTCTGTGATATTGGTGACAATCAGGTGCCCCATTCTATTATTGTGCCAATTATTTGTGGTAAATGATGACATTCTATACAGCTTCAATACAGGTGGGCTCCACCCACTAGATTTGAGGAACCACATCAGAAATAGTGGAAGAACCTCAGCGGCCTCGACTGAAGTGCCATTAAGGCGAGTCCAGCTAGAGAAAGGAGAAAGCATTTCGGATGACTATAGTCTTTCTTCGGGAGCATGACTTTGTCTGGGATTGGAGGGCGATCCTAGATGCATCCGATCAAGCCAAGCAGTGCACCAATTTAGAAAAGTGGATTGCAGCTATGCAAGAGGAAATGAAGTCCATGAAGATAATGGCGTTTGGAAGTCTCGTCCAGTGCCTAAAGGTATAAAACCAATTTGGTTGTAAATGGATATTCAAAACCAAACGGGATTCAAAGGCAATGTCGAGAGATATAAGGCACGCCTAGTCGCCAAGGGCTTTACCCAAAGGGAAGGCATAGATTATAAGGAGACGCTTTTAGCCGGTTCGATGAAGACTCATTGAATTATAATGGCACTTGTAGCTCATTGTGATCTAGAGCAAATGGACGTCAAAGGCGGCTTTCCTCGATGGAGACATTGATGAAACTATATACATGGTGCAACGAACAGGTTAAACTAAAGCACCTAGTATGTAGACTCGAGAAGTCCATTTATGGTTTAAACGGTATCCACGATAGTAGTAGGAAATTTGATAAGGTGATTTCTTCATATGGTTTCAAAGAACAACGTTGATCGGTGCATATATCTTAAGTTCGATTAGGAGCAAAGTTTGTTATATTGGTGTCTGTGGATGACGTGCGCTAGCAGCCGATGATGTGGAATTACGTTGCATGACACCCAAGGTTCTTATCCAGTCATTTTGAATGGTACTTGGTGATGCATCATATGTTTGGGTATACAAAGTCATGGGATCGTTCAAGATGCTTATACTTGGCTTATCACAAAGGCCTATATCAATAAGGTGCTTGAAAGGTTTAATATGCGAGTGTGCACCGGGTGATACACCTATGGCAAAAGGGTGATAAATTGACTTAGGTCGATGCCCGAAATTGAACTTGAGAAAGAAATGAAACTACCGATAAATGCGATAGGGAGTCTTATGTAATACTGGTGTGTCTGCGTGGGATATAGCGTACATTGTGGGAATGTTAGTCGAATATCTCGGTAACCTGGTATGGATCCTTTAGACGACTAAGCGAGTGATGAGGTATCTTCATGGAATGAAGGATCGTATGCTCACATATCGCGATCCGATCATCTGGAGGGTTATTGAATTTTCGGATGCGAGACTTTGCGGGATGTCAAGATAGCGATGCGACCTCGAGGCTACATCTTCATGTATGTTGGCGGGAGGGCTATTTCATGGAAAAGGTATCAAACGAACACTAGTAGCCTCTTGACCATGGAAGTGAACTTATAACTTTGCTTGAGCATCTATTCGAATATGGCTGCGAAACTTTATCAGGGACTTGATTATTGAAGGCATTAGCAGTAAGCTTAGGATTAATTGTGATAATAAAGTACAGGAGTTATATTCTAAAAACAGCTAGGAGTTCATCAAAATCAAGCACATTGACATTAAGTTTAAGTTTGTAAAGAAAGAGTTAATTGGTGATGTCAATTGAGCATATTAGTACGAACTCCATGATTCTGAGCCCACTCGCAAGGCTTGCCACCTAAGGTGTTTTCATGAGCATGTTGCTTTCGGATGGGTGTACTGGTCTAGGCGATATAGGAGAAGATAGTGGGAGTTCATTTGGTTTATGTGTATTATGTGATTGACACACTGAGTTATTTCATTTTATATGTACACATACATGCTATGATTATTTAATGCATTTATGTTATGTTTAAACCTAACATTGTGATGTCATGATTTTCTACCTCTTGTTTAGCATGTGGTATTTGAAAATATGATACTAGACTCATTTGAGTCATAAGAGGACCTTTTGGAGATAGGCATACTATAGATCATTTATGTAATCCTCGACCGCACACCTGATGATCTATGTCATTGATTGTGTTGTTTGTTGTGAATGGGTCTCGATTACGCGTAGATGTAATAAAAGGCAGCTTTGATCCCATTCTAGTACAATTAATGGACGAGATTGTTTAAATATTTACATTGATTGGGCGGTGTATATTTGCGCAACTTTAGTAATCATGTACATATTCGGTAGCACTTGAGTGGGAGATTGTTAGATTTCCTTTTAGTGGGTGACAGTGTTAAATTTGAACATGATTGTGTTATTACCTGACCGATAACCCGATAAGAGATTCCAGTGATCGATTCCAGTTGAATTAGGGTTCCGCGAAGTAATTATATAATTATTTCATTAATTATAAAATATAGAATTAATGTGGTTTCCCTGTTTGCCCTTAATATTTGTTTTGATGGGTCGATAACATTGAGACGATTAAAGTAATTTGGCGGGGGTCCACACAGGTTTAAAACCTCTGACCTGTTGTCTGACCCCATTGAGAGAAGCGAATCATTCTTGGGTTTCTACAATTCAGAAGACAAACCCTAGCCTCCGATACTTGAGAGAAACTTCTTGTTCTTTGCATTGTCTAATTGCGATGGATTCGAGTATGTCTTCTACAATATTGGCTTATTTGATCTTTGATTTAGTGTGCATGATTCTAGGGTTATGTGGTTTTATTACGTATTTGGTGTAACGTAACAAAAATCGCATATGTGTTTGATAACTTTGTGTATTTATATTTAATCCCGAAACTTAAGGACCTCATTGTACCGTCGTGTATTTATACATCAGCTCCATCAGGTCCATCAAATCCATTTGAGATTACACATGCCCCTATAGATCATCTAGTTATGTATTATGGGCGTCCTAAGAGAAAGACAACCTCCATCATGTGGGACTCATGATGTCTATTTATATTTGTATATATTGTTATTTGTATTACGTTGTGTATATATTTATATGATTTGGTTTATATATGAAATGATCAATTGTTGTGTATTGGTTGGCATTTCAATGCAATTAGGTTGATTTGGATGAATGTTGGTTAATTTGAATGAAATATTTGTAATGCAGGTGATGTGTATTAGTTGTCATTTTGATGCAATTAGGTTGATTTGGATGAAATATTTGTAATTTAACAAGTGAAGTGTATTGGTTGTCCTTTCGATGCAATTAGATTGATTTTGATGAAATTTGGTTAATTTGGATGAATTGTTTATAATGCAAGTGATGTAAATTAGTTGTATTTTTTTATAGTGAATTAGGTTGTAATTTAGGTAATCATTTGTAATTTAAAATTCTCATTTTAACAAAAATAGCAATGTCGTAGTAATTAGTGACTGCGGCATTGTGATTTTTTAAAGTTCAATGCCATGGTCAATGACTGCAACATTGCTTATGTGTATGCCAACATGTTTAAAAGCGCACTTGGATTTGAGCATTATTTAAATTTTGACTTATTTTGTAGTTTTTTTAATAAATTATATATATCAGAAGCTCAGAAAAGTCATATTAAACTTTTATGCAGTGGAACGCGACTAAGTCTTGAAAGAAATTAAAGTCATCTAAAATTACACCACCAGTATTCAAATTTTGACTAGTCTAATAGATACATGTTGGATTATTTCATCCTATTGTGGGCTTATATGTAATTATTATGTATTGTACACCCAAATAATAACATTAGTCTTATATTAAGTGATTTATTGTAATTTATTTATAGGCTTTTATGTATTAAGGTTAAAAATATGGTTCTCATAAACGTGTAGAGACTTTCTTTTTTTCTGTTTAGTTGATGAGCCAAAACAAAAAAAACTTTAATAGAGAAATGACGTTTTGTGAAGCATCACTTCCATATAGCATAAGAGGGGTATTGGTCCCCAAGTCATTGCATGATCTGTCTTTATAAATCACCCATTCATTCAAATGGAAAAGAGAAATTGAGTAAACTCTTTCTAGGACTACGTTACAATTTGGAATGCCAAGACTATTTAGACTCGAGTTTATTCATCTACAATGGATTTGGATACAATTCCTTGAAGTTTTTTAAAAATTCTTGATGATTATTCATCTCCATCATCTCACTAATCATGCAACATGTGTCACATGGGTACATGTTGTAAGTGACTTTTGTCACATCACATGTCTCTCACGAGCCGTCATACGGCACCCAACACCGATTACTTCGAAGAGCGTGAAATTTCGGTATCTCGGAATCAGAATGAAATTTGGCGTAATAAGCTAGATTTCGCGAGGCATTCCAGCAGTGAAGTCCGTTTCGTCATCGAGATCTAGAAAAATTTAAGTTTGACCCGAAATTACCATTTACTCTTTTGAAGGTGGAATTTTCTGGGTTTACAACAAACATGTTAGAAAATACAATCAAAGAGAATATATAAGAAATAAACTTAAAAGCGTATGCGTGTGGAGAAATAAGATCATTTAAGTACAAATTGTTCTAGAAAGAAAAATCTATATAATACTAGGAATATGCTTTTAGAATGTACAAATGAAGAATTAGTAGAAATAGACGAAAAAATATCTAATACTGAAACAATATACAGTATAGTTAGCATAAAAGAAGGAAAAGAAAACCCGGATAGTGAAAATGAAGATCTAATAAATGATTTAGCATAACTAGAATTTTTAGGAACGGAATTCATGGACATAAATGGAAAAAAAATAGTGGACTTGACAGTATTAGATGTTTTAAATGTAAATGGTTTCTAGATAGATTACATAGAGCAAAATGTCAGAAATATTATTTAGAATGATGTATAATATGTGTAGAAGAATATTTCAACACTAGCCTAAGTATTGAAAGGAATAAACATCTAGAGAATATAAATACTCTCTCTTTAGATGAAAAGATTAATAGAATAGAACAAGAAATAATTGTGTTAAAGGAAGGATATAATGATTTAGTTATAAAATTTGAAAAACATATAGGAAAGAAAAAATTAGGAGAAATCCCAGAAGAATTTATGAATGAAGAAAATAATAATGTAATAATCCATCTTATAGAAACATGTAATAAATTTGGAGAAATAAAGTCACCTCAAATAGAATGTACAATAAGGATAGAAGAATTTTTAATAAAAACACATGCACTATCAGATATAGGTTGTACTCATGTAATTATAGAAGAGAAAATAATACCAGAAAGATTTATAACTTAGCAGAAAAACCTATGCCAGCACAACAAGTAGACGGAAGTCTTAATAAATATACCAACCATTTAAGTACCACAACCAAAATATATTTTATGACAAATTGCTATTCTAGCCCAAAATACTCTTTACCATTAAAAGAAACCTGGATAAAACCTTTAAATCTTAGACACCAAGTCATATTAAGACTATCATTTCTATTAAAAGACAATGGGCAAATAACTTTTAATAAAGATTTTTTTACCCTATCAAGACATTGCATGATAAGTCCATTACAAAAGAAATTATAAATTATAAGTCCAGAGGAATTAGATAAACAAATAGAACATTCTAAAAACCAAGCTATTAGCAAAAAAGATTGTGAGTGTGAAAAAGGACACTACGACAGAAACATGATATGGAAGAAAGATTTATGAAGTGTAGAATATATGATATAAATTTAACGGACTTAGTCCATGTTAGTAATAGTATAAACTACTTTATGATAAATATAAAGGAAGAACAAATACAAAATTTAGTTGATAAGTTAGAAAAACTAGAAATTATGGGAGAAAATGTTTTAAAATATTGGGAAAAAGATAAAGTACAATGTATATTAAAAATAAAAAAACCCGGATTATAAAAGAAAAACTGCTAAAATGGAAGCAACTGAAAAAGATAGAGAAGATTATAAGATACATATTAACGATTTATTAAAACTAGATGTAATACGAAGATCAGATTCACCTCATAGATCAACAACCTTCTTAGTAAACAAACATAGTGAACAAAAAAGAGGAAAAAGTTGAATGGTGATTAACTACAAAGGTTAAGCGGTATCTGAGAAGATGATGGATATGATATACCAACGAGAATATTTATTAGGAAAAATAAAAGGAGTTGCCTATATTTATAGAATTTGATTGTAAATCTAGGGATTTTGGCAAGTTAAGGTGCACTTAGACAATATACCTTGGAATGACTTTCTTGTTGAGGAAGGGCATTTTGAATGGCTTGTAATGCCATTTGGTTTAAAAAATGCACCATCAATATTCCACAAAAAGATGGATAATATATTTAGAGATAATGATTCATTTGTAGCAGTATACATAGATGATATACTTGTTTTTAGCAAGAATAAGAAAAAACATATAGGACATCTCCAAATAGAACATGGTATTATAATTAGTAAAAGTAAAATGCAACTATTTCAATAGACTATAGAATTTTTAGGAGTAATTATAGGAAATGGTAAAATATTATTACAACCACATATTTCAAAAAAATTCAAACATTTCCTTATAAAATAGAAGAAACAAAAGAATTACATAAATTCTTAGGATTATTAAACTATGCAAGACCATTTATAAAAAATTTATGTCGGATTGCAGGACCTTTGTTTAGTAAAGTAGGCAGTAGAGGACAAAAATATTTTAACAAAGAAGATATTAAGCTAGTAAACACTCTCAAAGAACTAGTCACAAAATTACCACCACTAGAACTACCATTAATAAATGATTACTTAATAATTGACACATGGATGTAGCCTAGGATGGGGAGTAGTATTATTAGCAAAACCCCATAAATATTCCGCTAAAAATACAAAAAAAAATATTTGTAGATATACTTGATGGAAAATACAAAGAAGGAGTATGCTCAATGATATAGATGCGAAATATTCATTTATTAACATATGCCATAGATAGTTTTAGAATATCTATAATCCCCAAAAAGGAAATCTTAATAAGAACATACTGTGAAGCAATAGTAAAGTTGTACAAACTAAAAAATGAAAAAAGATCTTCTCAAATGAGATGGTTAAATTTCACAAAAAGGATAATTAATACAGAAGTAAAAATAGAATTATAACATATCAAAGGAAAAGACAATAGCCTAGTAGATTCACTATGCAAATTAATAAATTAATTTTTATGTCACAGATGAACAGGCAGATAACTAGGATCATTCCAACTTATTCCAATAAAGACCAAACAAAGGTGTTTACCTTCGGAAAGAATTCTCTTAAGGTATATCCTAAAAGTAACATAACCTTTAATATGTTACCACATTTAGAACTAGACGAAGAACAAAAATGTATTATAGATAACCTTTGGATTAGTTTCAGCCAGATTTTTAATAACCAGACTAATAAGAGTTTAGATAGAAAATATTTCATTACTTGTTTAAATTGTTTATCAGAATATCTTAACAAAAAGAATAATGGTAACCTCAATTTCAGCTTTTATGTTATCTACCAAGGTCACCATGAGACATTTTAAAACATGGGAAGAAGTCCTTCCTTACATTTAAAATCATCTAGATCATTTTCCAAAGTTTTATAATCTAGCAGACCTTAGACGAGTAAAACAAATTTAGGAAATAATTATTTTGTTAGCCCATTAGTTAAACAATTTTTAAATCAACATGGACCCTATCTAAATCCTGTAGAACCCTTTAGTAGCCAGACAAGCAAAACTTTAGATTTAACACATGATTTCCCTCCCCTGTTTCCTCCACTCCAAAATCAAGACCATTTACTTAGAGAAGAGTTAGATATTTTAAGGAAAAAATATGATAGATTTGAACAAGATTACTTAGTTATGAAGAAACTATATGAAGACAAGATAGATAATGAAATAGAAATAAATTTGAAAAGCTGGCCTCACGAAAGGAATAAATTCAAACTAGAACATCCAAATAATTTTGACAATAAGTCTGACTTGACGTGTCATAATGTTAAGATAGAGCCTAGTTCATTGGGCCAATGTGATGAACCTGGTCCAGCCCAAACGGTAGATGGTAAAGACATATCAAATCCGTTTATGGGTGAGGCTTTCCCAGAAAGCCTTTTACTTCAACTAACACAACAGGTTGTTGAAATCCTTAAAAAGTTCATCACGAAAAGTAAGTCGAAAGCGAATCCATTGAAAGCCCGAAAGAAGATAAACATGTTTGAGTAACTTTTTCACCAAGGAAAGATGCTTCTTGACAAGATTTGACAAGGGCATGAGAAAAACAACAAAGCATGGGAAAAAAGTAGAAGCCAGAGCTGTATGGGAAAAAGACTTAAAGCAAATCTGACAACTGACCTTTTGATGAGATTTGACAAGAAACTAAAGCCAACTATATAAAAGCGACTATGATTGAATAAAACAAGGACATTGTATTATTTTCTTTTAGATCATTTTTTTCGATTCCCTTAATAGGGACAAAATGCGACCGTCCATGTGTAAGTAATCTTATTATTAGAAAACCGACATATCTAAAAATTTCCTTATCCATATCCACAGTAAAGAAAAAAGTTTGGAGTTTTGATTTGTGATGGGATTTAATGACACCAATCGATTCTTTAATCTTATCCTTATCCGCCATCTTATCCTCTCACTCAGTTTCTTTCTTTCCTCTATATATTGAGAGGACTTTCTATCTTATACACCTTCCCATCTCTCCTACTCCCGAATCTCTCTCTCGACCCTCTCATTTCTCTTGTGATATACTTTAGAAGCTTTTCAGCTTAAGCTTTTAGAAGCTTTCAGCTTAAACTTTCTTCTTCATATTTGTATAAAGGTGTGTTTATCAATGAAACTTGTTTAATATTTTATTCATAATTCTTTATTTACTTATACTTAACTTTTTGTAGTTTGGCTAGGGAACTTATCCAAAGGGTTTCCCCTAAAATTTTATGGCCCAAAAAATATTCTAAATTTTGATTATGGTATATAGGCTAGAAAATCTAGATGCATCCCTTTGGGAGAAGCTAGGATTATGAATATTTCACCCAGATTCTAAACACAATGCCACGTACCATTATTTTCTTCTTTCGCTAATAAACTTTTCGCTACGTAGCCTTGATTAAGCGGTGTGCATTATACGATATTTTCTTTATCTTGTCCGTTTGTCTAAAATGACTATTTGGGGACTTCTTTACAGCGTGAGAATGCGTGATTATACTCACGTGATGTTTGGTGGTCAAAGAGATTTTGTAAGTAGGTATTTGTTTTTGTAAAAAAAAAAAAAAAAGGCCATAAGAGTAAGGAAAACCACTGAGTAGGACTCATTCCACTTTTTATACCTCACTTTCTCACCCCCTAAAACTAAATTATTAACCGAAAAGGATATTAAAATAAGAAAACCTAAAAAAGCATGGTACCTTAATAAAAGCACGAGAAAGGAAAAAACCAACGTTGCAAGATTTTGGTCCAAGGAGGTTGAGAAAAGTGTCTTTTTCCCCTTGAAATTGATGAAAAGTAGGCGCTATTGGTTGGTTTGAGAGCTTTTCTTTTACTAAATGGGTATGATAGCCTGAAGGCATGACTCAGTAATAATTGATAAGCGGAGAGTGCAGGTACAGTGCTGCATAACGATGAATCTTTTGTAATAATGTATTGTAAAGTGAATAAATGTAAAAAAAAAAACACTATGATGATTGATGAAATATCACGCGTAAGATATATACTACTTCATCTATAATGATCAAATGAGGATTTTGCACCTAGTTAATTACCATATAGGGAAAAGAAGAAGAGCAAGCTAGCTGGATACATTTTTGGCCATTTACATGATGGTTTCCCAAGTTTCTTTATTTAAAATACAAGTAATATATTATTAAAATAAATAAAAAATATTACATTTAAAATAGCTAGCTTTATCCAAATGATTAAAATTAGATCTAATCTTCTAATTGAGATTTAAGCTATATTGTCTTCTTCCTACTTTGGTCCCACTGCTTTTGTTCCCCGGAGCTTCCTATTTTCTCATGATTATTTTCAGTTATATATCCTACCATGATCTTATGTTGAACTAGTCAAAGTTTTATAATATTAATTTTCTCGAAGACTTGGCCGCCATGTTTCACCTGGAGAAAAGTTGAGTCATTGGGGTCTTTTTCTATTATTCAAATTAAGCAGCAGAATTTTCCCAGGAAACTCAAGGGAACCATCTCATACATGATTTGAGTTTTCCTTGTTATGCAAGTAAATCAACCCCAATTCCATTTCAATTCAACACTATAAATAGAGAAGCATTTTAGACCAATACTCCATCTAATATCACACTTACTCATTTCCTAGTTTTTCTGATAAAGGCAAAAGAAGGGTGAAAAATGGGGTTGTCAGCCATACTAAGTTGCTATACCATCATCATCTTCTTCATCCCGAGTCTTCAATGATGCTGTTGGCTCTACAGTGAAGGAAACCTAAGAGCAAGTCATGGAATCTTCATCGAGCTCGATTCGGTTTCATACTTCCCGTTAACTCCTACCTCTACCGGCACTTAGTGATTGACTTAATTGCAAGAGGTTAGAATTTGGAAGTATATATGAATGGGGTTCTTCATCATGCAGTCACTCCAAGAAGTGATATTCTTCGTTGGATTTGTTCTCATGTACGGTTTGATTAGTTGTTTGCAATAATTTGATTCAAAGAATATCGTATTTAGATGTTCATAAATATTGTTAATTTTCTCCAATTGCATGCAATGAAAAGCTGTTTTTGATCGAAATTAAGTCAGATTGGGATGGTATCATGGAAAGAATAGAACAATATAACCAAACTGGAATAAGTGACCATTAGGAAATAAATCTCAAGTCGGCTATCCGCCAGAGTTTAGGTTGTTGGAATCATATATTGGTAAAAACCTCAAAACCAGATGAGGATGATCAATAAGAATCTTGAAAATGACAAAGGAAAAAGACCCTCCCATTTTGGTGAAATTTGGTCCACAGAGTGACGAAATATTATATAGGCATAGTGGGATTTGTCCTACGGTTCATGATTATTAAAGTCTTTGCTCTTGTCCACACGCTACAAAAAAGGAAAATTAAATAAAGGACTTGAATTCTAAAAGACTAGAAATGAGAAAAAGTAGAGAGAATATCTAGATGAATTAATGGGTGATAGAATTTGAAAAAATAAAAGAGATTCCCCTTTGTAGAGATTTATCTCAGGTAAAACTACAAGGAAGAGATGTCTTCAAGACATTAGATACCATCAATTTTTTTAGACATCGATTCACTTTTAAATTATATTATAATATTTTATTTTTTATAAATTTATTTCGGAGTTGAACTTGAACGTCTCTCCTCTTTATATCTATCTAAGCTATTAATTAGTTGAACTAGGCCTTATTGCCAGAATATGTTCAAGTTGTGTTTCAAGGCTGTGTTTTAAGATAACACGTCTTTCGGAAGAAGTTGTAATACATCCACTCCCCACTGAAACAGGTTATTTATTTAAAAAAACATACATTTCAAGAAAAAAAAAAGTCCTAATTATAATAGTACTGTTTTGTGTTTGCTAACGAGTGTTTTGGAAGTGAGCTCTTCGGTTGAGAGAAATTAATAAAAAAATATAAGACTTCAACGTTGACCACCTCATTACAAGAAAAAAGTACAAAATTAGTAGAATTCGTTTAGTTTAAGGATTGGCAGGCAACTTGTTCCACGAAAGTAGGTTTAATGATAAAATTATTGTCGGTAGCCAGAAATCCTGTCATCTCTCAGGAATTGAATAAACAATATTCTTGGAGTATCAGCACAATCTTGTAAAAAATAAAATCAATAAGGTACAACAAAGTGTAACACATCCTTTCAGATTTGGTTATATGTTGCATGTTGACAAAGCACAAGGCAAGGCGAACCTTACCTTATTTGAGGCCTGTTGCGCTTTTGAGATTCTATGGATACATTAGATGTTCAGACAAATCAGATTTTTTCCCCCTGCTGTTAGGTGAGGAAGTAAGAGAAATTATTAAGTATAATTACAGTTCAATAAAGTCTCATGAATGGAATCTAAGTCTAAATAAGTCTATTTGGAAAAGAAAATATTGTACTTCATGAATAGGGAATGATATCAAACAGTGATGGTAGATGAATAAGCGGTTTTGATGGATTTGGTGGGAATAACGATTGTCAATGCAGGTGCATAAAGGAGACCTTTGGGTACTTAAATCATCGGTCGCACACAAATGAGGTTTCCCAGGTGATGTTTGTAGAAGAGCAGCTGGAGGTATTGCTCGAGATCAGCGTGAGTGAATGGTATGCTACTTCACTAGGGATGGGGTGATTGGGCATTTATAGACAGGTGCGTATGAAATAGAACTTATTTCGGTGTTTCTCTATTGGATGAGGATTAGGAAGGCGACTTCGAAGGGAGCCTTGTCTCACTTCAGTCAATGTGTAGCAGTGATGTATAGTGACCCTTTACCTCCCAGGCTGGCCCTACTTACATAGGCAGGTTCTGAACCGCATAACCAATATCTGTCCCCTCCGTGTGTGTGTGTGTGCATAATCTTTCCTATTTCCTTCCTTCTTACACATATTAACTCTACATATTGCATATCATAAAAGAATTGGTTGCAACACTTATAATAGTGTTGCACCATTTGGTGCAACATCTCTTGAATCACTGTTATAACAAACAGTTGTTATTTTTCAATTGGTATCAAAGTAGGTCACTCTAAGATAGTGAGTGAATAGCAAAGTGTTTCTAACTGTTTGTCTTTAAATTATGATGGATATTTTGAAGAGATAAACAGTTGCTCATCCTCCTCTGTTTGATGGGACCAACTAGGGGTACTGGAAAGCTTGTATGTGTGTATTCATCAAGTCTATGGACAACCTCGCTTAGAAAGCGGTCTTTAGTGGCTAGACTCCTTCCAGTGAGAAAGAGGAATCAGAAAAGGATGTGCCCAAAAGCGAATGGGGGTAAGTCCTATTCAATTCAAAAGCATTTTAGCCATAGGTTGGTAGAAAGCGTGGGGGCATCTTTGCGAGTGATTTGGGGAACCCTTTGGCCAATGCGAAAATGAACCAGAAGCTATTGATCTCTAAATTAGAATCTTGAATGGGAAAATGAGATAATCAAGCAATACCATGTGCGAATAAAGCGTCATCTCAAATGAGTTGTTTATCCTAGGAAAAAAGATTCTTGAAGAAAAGCTCATACGAGAGGTGTTAAGAACTTTGCTAGAGAGGTTCGCGTATAAGGTGGCTTCTATTGGAGAAGTAAAGAATTTTGAAACCATGAAGCTTAAAGAATTGATTGGTTCTCTTCGGACCTTTGAAATGGAGCTTAAAGACGATAAGAAACAGAGGAAGAGAACAGTGGCCTTTCAGGTTGAACCACAACAAGTTGAGGAAAAAGAAGGAGATGACCTTGTAGAATCCATGCTCTCCTAACGAAAAACTTCAACCAAGTGGCCAGAAAAATGAACAAGAGATTAAAAGGTACCTATCAACCTAAAAATACGACTTTTGCCTTTAATCCTCCCATAGTTCCCTTCAAAGTGAATAGGTTTCCTAGAGTCAACACGAATTCGACAAACAAATGTAAAGGAATTCGGTGTAGGGAAAGTGAAGGGTATGGCCATATCTAGGCAGAAGGTGCTAACACCCGTAAGAAAAACCAGTCTTACACAATGACTTTTAGTGATGAAGAGTTTGAGGAACGGGAGGAGCCTTTCAATGAACTTATGGTCTTAATCAGTTTAACCTCAATAGAGGACCCTTCTGTAGATGTCGAATCTTGTGCTGCATCCTCCCGAGCTCTAAAGTAGTGAGTCTTTGCCATGAAGTAGAGCGATGTGAGAGAAATCTGGATGTGAGATGTATGCTCTTATAAGGTTATGTATAAGAAACTTATGGAGGCCCTTAATGAGAACAAGGATGTGCATAAGCAAGTCTCCCAACTATGTAGCGAGAAAGAGGAACTTGTCAAACAGAATAATGTGCTTCTTGACAAGGTATGCAAACAGGAAAAGACTATAAATGAACTAGAGCAAATGAAGAAGGCGTCGCATGTTTAGATTCAAGTACCCACGACCTTCGAATAGATTTTGGAAATGGATAAAAGGATAGCTAAAGATCATGGAAGTCCTAGGTTCAAGGAAGAAGCTCGAGAACCAACCCTCGAAATCCATAGGAACCAACTCACAAAGGTAGAAATCACTATCGTAGGAGGAAGATGCCCTTACCAACACCCAGGTGCTATTTTTACAAAAAATTATGACATATTAGTAAGGAATGCACTATCTTCTTAATGCGTTAAAAGATGAGGCAACAAGTGCAGCATTCTAAGACAAAATAGGTATGGAGAATAAAAAATTTGATTGTCTGCACCTCTCTAAAAATGAAGGTGGAAGAAAAATGATACTTTCATAGTGGCAACTCCGGACATATGACTGGAAATAGGGAATTTTTTACCAATCTACAACCATGCAACTTAGAATAAGTAACATTTGGAAATGGGGTACAAGTACAGTTCTTGGAAGTGGGGATCTCTGAAAGTTCTAGGTATGCCTAAACTAGAGAATGTCGTGCTTGTGAATGGATTGAAGGTAAACCTTATCAGCATTAGTTAGCTATGTGATGACAACTTACTTGTTCATTTCACTAAAGGAAGTTGTTCAGTCACTAACAGTTCCAACTCATGTGTCATGGAAGGAAAAAGGTCATCAAACAATTGTTGTTTGCTGACTTTCTCAAGAACTTGCTGCACTACCCTAATGAACAATTCAGATATTTGGCATAAAAGACTCGTCACATTAGTCATAGAAGCCTCAATGAGACTATTGCAGCCGATGATGTTCTGGGAATTCTTAAGCTAAAAGTTGACCTTGGAAAAATGTATGGTCCATGTCAACTAAGGAAACAAGTCCGATCGTCTCACAAGGTGACACAACACCTTTCTATCACAAGAACCCTTGAACTCCTACACATGGACCTCGTAAGACCAATGCAGGTTGAAAGCCTTAGGGGAAAAAGGTATGCATTTATGTGTGTTGATTATTTTTCCAGATATTCATGGGTATACTTTCTTAGGGAAAAGTCAGACACTTTTGATGCGTTTGAAGCCTTGTTTATAAAACTAACTCTTGAAAAGAATCCTCATCATAAGAAGGTTGTACGAATAATGAGTGATCATGGGAGGGAGTTTGAAAATCTTACTTCGACAACTTCTATAACAAATATGGCATAAGACATGAGTTCCCTACTTCTAAAACCCAGCAACAGAGCGGAGTGGTTGAAAGGAAGAACATAACACTACAAGAAATGGCTCGTGTCATGCTCAAAGCAAAGAAGGTTCTGGTTCAATTCTAGCTTGAAGCACTAAACACAACATGTTACATTCAAAATAGAGTGTACCTCCGGCCAGGAACCTCCATGACGCCATATGAAATATGGAGAGGTAAGAAGCCTAACTTGAAGCATTTTCATGAGTTTAGAAGCATGTGTTTTATATTGAATGGTAGGGAACATAGGAGAAAATTTGATTCAAAAAATGATGAGGGTATGTTTCTCGGATACTCTCTAGATAGCAGAGCCTACAAGGTGTTCAACAAGCGATAAAAAACAATAATGGAATTAGCCAATGTGGTTGTCGATGATCAAGGAACTACCTTTATAGATTTAGAATGAGGCGATAGCGGCGAAGGACCATTGTGTACACCGAATGATCCTCATAAAATGGCGTAACACACAGTAGACCTAGCCACGATATAGGAGATGCCGCTCTGAATCATCTTAGGTCAGAAAATACTGTAACTTAAGCATTGAGGGTCTAATCGGCTTACTCGAATAAGTATAGAAAGATCGTACCTGATAGACATCATTGGAGATCGAAAGTAGGAATTCGATGAGGTGCTAAGTAAGGGGTCTTTTTTTTTTTTTACAATAAAAGAATGCGAAGTTATATCTCATAATACGTATATTGGCATCATTAGTTTGCATGTTGATACATGTCAAGCGGCCATGTGGGAATTTATTATAAAAGTTATGTCTCATAATCTTGATGGCGTCATTAGTTACATGATGATATATGTCCAAGCGGCCATATTGGGGCCGCTACGGGAAAAAAAAAAAGTAGAAGAAAAAGTGGAACTTAGGATGTTCCATTTAAATCCTTAGTAGGGGCACCTTTCTCCGACTCCTCCACCACCTCTCCGATGGTGCTAAAAGGACGGCTTGAATCTGAACCTGAACCTCTGCGGTTTTGGCTTCAGCTTCAAAGAATGACGGGATAGGGGGGCACCTCTCTCAAGCTCCTCCGTCGCCCCTCTATGATACACCCGGCAGTTGCATCTTTAGAGAATTCAAGGACAGGGGGGCACCTCTCTCAGGCTCCTCCGCCGCCCCTCTACAATACACCTCGGTAGCTGTGTCTTCAGAGGATGCCTAGACAAGGGGGCACCTAAGGCTCGCAAAGCACTCTGGAGAAAGCAAGTTCGGAGAGTCGAGCATACAATCTAGAACCTGGTTGGGTAATACAAATGTCGTGTTTGAACCTGGCATCCATAGCCATAGGTGAAGACCGGCTCCACATAGCCCTTTAGTAGTCTTCCTCCATGGCTCCCTTATCCTTGCCAGTTCACCAGAACAAACAGGAAAAGAAATCAAAGCTGGTAAAAGGCTTTGTTGATAGGCAACACTCGAAGTCAAACCCTATATATAGGGGTGAAACGTCAACAGATGCATTAAATGCACCCTCAGAAAATCATGCACCGCAGACACATTAGGACATGTGCGCTACTCATGCGCTTCGTGACCAATCACCCTTCACCTTCCAGCACTCTTCATGTGCTCATTAATTTTCCAATCTTTCCAGCTTTCCATACTTGAGGTTTAGAAGACAGTATCATTGTGAATAATGTGGTTTTTAAACCCACTACTCCATAGGCCCACGGCCCGTTTGGATCAGGCCCGCCGACCATGGCGGGGCCCATTTGTGAGCCGCGACTGCGTCTGAGTGGTCGATCCACCTACCATGCTAAAGCAGGGGCACGGCTCTGGCTTTGTTGGCATTTCAAAGGCTAGACAAGGCTCTTAGCCATTGGCACTTCAAGAGATGCAGGACCAGGCCTCCCGGCTGTTTGGTACGCTACCAACCCCACCGGTGGTCCTTGGCTTTATTAGGCACACAACGAGGCCCCCGAATAGTGCAGCGCCCTGCGGCATAAAGGCAAACCCTGCAGCTCCCAACTTAATATTGGTGTCTCGCGACCATCTAACCAGAGTGAGAAAGGGTTGCACAATGAAATCAATGGCTTAAAGAAACTAGAGATTCGACAATGGCGTCAGGATGAGAAATAAAAATAAATAATAGTCGAAGTAAACAAATAAAATGTGTATTTCATTAAAGTGCCAATAGCTTCCAAAGAGTACACAAATGATGGCGATCAGCCTTTTACAAAAAAATTACAAAATAAGAACGGAAAAATAGGGGCTAGAGTCCGCTCTGGTCCTCGACGGCAGCAACCTCCATGGGTCCCTTGGTCGTTTCGCTCAAAGGTGCTTCGATCGTTGTGGCCTCGGACGCCACTTGGACAGAGGAGCACCCGAGGTTCACAAAGAACTCAGGAGGCAACGGGTCAGCGGAGTTAAGGATGCCATCTGGGACCTCCGGATGGTCTCCACAAATGTTGTGTTTGAACACACAACACCCATACCCATAGGCAAATATCACCTCCAGGGCCTTCTGGTACTCTTCCTCCATAGCCTCCTTGTCCCTACGCGCCTGAGAATGGAGGGAGGACACCTCGTGTTTGGCCGCCTAGCTCTAACATGAGAGATGGCTAGTCAACCTCCAAGAAGGAAGTCAGACTCCGCCTTACGCCTGCCCTCCTCCGCAGCCACCAAGGCTTCTTGGACCCTAGCCAGGTCCTCCTCCGCCTTACGCTTGCCCTCCTTCGCAGTCGCCAAGGCTTCTTGGACCCTAGCTAGGTCCTCCTTCCCCTTGCCCTTATGTCACCAACTGTATTGGCCGCCAAGGGGGCCACCTTAGCCTCTTGTTTAGCCTCGTCCATTTCCTTACTAATCCTCGTAGTCCTTTCCCCACTGGCCTTAGCCTCCCGCTCCCAATGCTTCAACTTGGACTTCGTCTTAACTAGGGAAGGGCCCAAAGCCAAGTGCTTGGAGACGGTCGACTGGGCATAAAGCCATAACTTCTCTACATCTTCCAGCTGGGATTAGAATTCCTTATGCTGACAAGCCATGTTACGAATGACCATCACAGCCTAGAAAAGAGAAGATGTCAGAAGAAAATAAAAACACAAAATTAACAATCAAGTACTAAAAATCAAAACTTACCAGCTCAACCAACTGGTGAAAGTTATGATTGGGGATGAGCATCCCGTCTTTGGCCTGCAGCTGAAGGTCTCCTATCTAGGTAGCCCAGTAAGGAGCGGAATCTTGCTTTCGGCAAAAGCGGCCGCCCGATACCCATAGAAAATTAGGGAGTAGAGGTTGCGCATGTGCCTGACCAAAGACTCCATCTTGTTGAAGGGACTCCAGCCGATCGATGATTTCTAGAGGCACCCTCTGAGCCGAGAGCCACTATGTTGTTGAAAGATGGACCCACTCCTACGAGAAACGTGCATTACTTTCAGCGTGATCCGTCGAACATCCTTGGCCTACGCGAGGCGCTTGCAAGCGGACAAGAATGACGGAGCGGCGGCTACCTCTAGCGGAGCCTGCACGCCTGGAAATCACCCCCGGCACACACGGAGACCACCCGGTTGGGATTCCATCCTCGATAGATTGCCTGAAGCACTCTCGGGGGCATCTGAGGGCACCTTCAAATCAATTGGGCATCGAAAGCTTGGTTTGGGAAGTCCATGTTAATTATTATCAAACTCTTCTAAGCCTCTTCATTTAGGTCGGTCAGCTTTGGACATTTTTCGCCAGATGCTTCAGAACCAGGGGTTGTCTCCCCTTAAGCGCTAGTTGCTCGCTTGCACATCCTCACGGTAAAACCGAAAAAAAGGCGACATCTCGAGTCTTCTCCTCCTCGGCCAGGCTTCGATAAGCTGCTAGATTACGTCCAGGTCCACGAGCCCTCCGATCCACACCTCTGACCTTCGTGCCAGGTCTTCTTTTTCTTCTTCTTCACCACTTGGGGGATAGGCCTAGGGTCCTGCATGACCAAAGTTAGATGATCTGGCCGGACAAGGGGTTCCGGAGCGACCTCTATTTGGGAAGAACCTCTTGGCAACGACTTTAGAAGGTCCGCAAGAACAAAGTGCTAGCCCTTGACGACCTCTCGGCGAGTAAGGCAGGTATATGTGGGGAAAGGGTGGCACCCAAATCCCTCTGGGGTTCTTCACATATAGAAAGAGGAGCTCGTATTGGCCTCCCTCATGATCTCGGCCGGTGGCAGTCACGATCCAGCCTTGCTTTCTCCACCTAGTTGACTAGACAACCTCGTCTATGCCTATCTACAAATCATCAAGAAGATAGGTATGTCAATACACCCACAACCTAGAGAAATGTGAAACATACCAAAATGGCATACACACCGGCAGAACAAAAGTTGGAAAGCAGAAAGTGGTTGAATCAAAGGAAGCCACAGAGGCGCTAGGGGTCTCATACCACGGGCCCTTAACCAGGATGACCCCTTTCACCTCTGTCTTAAGGGAGTCAAGGAGCCCAATTACAAATTGCAACTAGGGACTATGGGCTGACATGGACAGGCAGCTCTCAATCCCTAGTTTCAAAGTATAAATGAAACAAATCTCCACCAGCGAGATATCCAGCTAGGAGAAGAGAGTTCAGCACCTTGTAACCCATCGAAATCGACACATTCGGATGTGCGGAGTGCGGGAGGTGCTTTCGGGAGTGAAATGAAGGAGCGCTTCACGGCCGATGGAGCGGGGGCGAGCCCCGACAATGCTTGCTCCCGTGCCAAAGTGAGCGGCATTACTTTTTGCCTCTCCTACGATTGTGGTAATTAGGTATTAGGTTTAATGTCTCCATACTGATTTCGGAAGGAATTTGGATGTATAACCTCAATTCCTTTGCAGACATGGCAGCAACTAGACTACTTGCAATAGGCGTTTCCGTGGTACCTAAATGCGTAGTATTGAGTGGCTCTTCGTGACCTCTTGCCATTCTATGGGCAAATAAAGAAAGAGAAAGAAGGGGAGGGTCAACGAGGTCATAAAGGAAATCTCCCTTAAATTTTACAACCCACGAGACAAAACCTAAGAACGTAAATAAAAACCAAAACCATCGCGAGAAACCGGTAGGGCGCCTCGACAACAAGACACTCAAGCAAACTTGTGATGCAAAAAAGGTTTGAGTTGCAAACACTCACCGAAAAATCAAAAGTAGTCGAAGCGTCAAGGGTCTCCGATGGCCCCTTTGAAAGGGAACTTTACAAAAGCGTAGAGGAGGATGAAATAGGGGAGTTAAAAAATATATTTTGAGAAGACGTAAAAGAAACCACTCTTAAGACCACTATCACACATTAATAGGTGAGATTGTCGTCAAGCGCGTCATCTTTGCCGTCAAGCGAGATATGCGAGCATTATATTAGGAGCGTGAGTCTCCTGGCCTTAAACCCACGTAAGCATCGACTAGAACGCATTTAATGCGCTAATCATTTTCTCCCAAACCTTTTAACTCTCAACATCGACATTTGAAGCTTGACAATATTTTCCCCATTAGCAATGCCAAAAGCTCGGTCGGAGAAAATGGAAACAATTGAGAATCTGTGATCTTTAAATCGGCTCTTTCGATGGTGATGGGCGGTTCCCAGCCCTAGGTTGTAAGCGGTGATTATTTCGCCTCACCCGAGAACAGCGAGCACTTCCCGAGCGGGGAGAGTCTAAAGAGGCTGCTTAGGAGGTCAAACTCTTCCAAGGGTTGCTTGAGGCGGTCTGTCTGGAATTTCAAGTCCACCAACCGACCATCCTACTCCTGAACAAGGAAATGATAATCCCTTATAAGGAAGAATTAGTTGTTGATAAGGAAAAACAAATTTATGCAAAATGAAGATTTCTTCGGATGGGAGGAAGATTCAACAAACCATTGTCTATAAATCAGGAAGATCCCCCACGAGGGGAAGGTAAGCAATTCCAACTACACCTATCCTCTTCTCCCTCTCCATATTTTTGTTGACTTAATCATCGGAGAGGCGGTCGGTCCATCGTCGTCGGACCGTCCCTTTTTTGCAGGTTCACATTGCGCTGTTGATGCTTAGGGAGTTTGACGATCAAAGCTACGCCGACCGCTCAAGGATCCAACGATCAAAGTCCTAACAACATTAATCTTGCCCCACTAAAATGGAATCTAAGTTCGCCATTGTATGGAGCACTTGAACTCAGCAACTATCAAAGCATTTTAAGAGTTTGCCCTGACATAATGATATTAATATTTAAAGTAATAAATCTATATTAATATAAAATGTTTTAAATGATAAAACTAGTCTAAATTTTATTGATTAAGTGTGCATGTTGTGCAAATTGTGGGAGATTAAGTTATTGATTTATGATTAAGGGTAGTAATAGACAGGTTTTTGGGGTATCCGTATCTTCCACACCCTTGGTAGAACCAATATGAAATTTAAAGGATTCATCCTAATCTATTCATTTGGCTAACATAAATGGGATAGAAATAATATTCAAAAAAAAAGATAGAGATAAGATTATTTTTTAATAGGAATTAGGATAAGGGTGACTCATCCGAACTTTGTATTCATCGTTCATATTTATAATTTGATAAAATAATGGTAAGCTAAAATATTTTTAAAACATGATCTTCTTACAAAATATTCTTCAAACAAATTAGTATTACAAATGTTTTATCATTAAATAGGTATTAATTAATTTTTTTAATTATATCTTAATTAAAACCTAGATATTATACATTTTTATTTTACATCAATTCACTTTTATATTATGTAACTGTTCTTATAGGGATTTCACCTAGGTCTCCCATAGCCCCTTCCCATCGCTTTACCAATTCACTAACTTTCGGATATTATATATACATACATATATATATATATATATATATATATATATATATATAAGAGAGAGAGAGAGAGAGAGAGAGAGAGAGAGAGAGAAAGCTTAACACATTAATTATAATGTAGTAAATGTTTGATTAATTTATTAAGCATTATCATATGACAATTTTAATTGTCAAATTACGCATATTAATAATGGGTCATTTATGGAATAGTTTAATATTAACTATCTCTACGAACTCATGGTTCTATCTTCTACCTTGCTTTGGTCAACCCATTGGATTAAAGTCTAATTATTCTCTTATGCTCTATATATAAGTAAATAGACTCTTATAAATTTAAGGGTTGTGAACACGTGAGGAATGGAGAAGGAAAAATCCATCTTGAATCTTAGACATCTTTTTCTTTGATCTTGTCTCTTATAGATTTTTTATCAATAATTTCATATCCATGTTATGTATGTTTTTCTATACAATTGATTTATATGCTTGTTTGTCCAATTAAAGTTTTTATTTTATAATGGTTATGATTGATTATTGTTCAATTGTTTTTGGACTTAGTAAATATTCTTGATTTTATAAAATAGTCTATCAATTGATATCATAGTGACTTTGATTGGCATTGAAGCTATCAAATTTGTTTTTGTTATATTTCCGGGTCTTGTTTGCATTTTTCTTTTCCATCTATATGTATTTCTTGCGTTTCTACGCTTTTGCAGTTTGTGAGCTTTGTCTTTCTAAATTAGTTATCACGTCCAATCAGGGGAAAAATCCAGAAAAATTAGCTTCTGGACCCTGATTACAGTCCAAGCAAAATGTCTCCTTTTTTTTAGTTTGTTTTCATCTGAAACATTGTCGAACTGAAATCTCTATCCCTAGTTCTTTTTTTTTCTCTATGCCTTATTGCTCTTTTCTGATTTCTAAAAAAGAACAATTATGGAAATATTTTTATTCTATTTTATTTTGATTTGTTTACTGAATGATACAGTCGTAAAAAAAGGTTTTGATTGATGTTTAGAGGTATAAAGAAGTGGGACCCATTTATTATTTGCCATATTTTCTATGAAAAACACAAAACTTTGCCAAACCAACCTGTCTTACATCAGGATGTTTTGACTCTTCATAACGATAATGAGACCACATGGTTATTTGGACCACTTATTTGCCATTGAAAGAAAAATAAAGAAAAATATTCTTTTGAATGCATTAAATACAGATCAATGGCATTTCAAATACCAAAAGAAATTTAAAAACAAAATTGCTTCTTGATAATTATGTACCGTGATTACACTTTTTTAGGGAGGGAAAAATAAATCCATATTTAGAAGCATTTTTTTATGTTCGTGTAATAATAATTCCCCATTAAGCATAAAATTTAGTTTTGGCACAAAATTGAATTTTTACCCTATTTTGCAATATTTTTACTATTCCTTTTTCACATATTGCTTTAACAATTTATGTTTGTGTTATTAGTATCATTCATAGTATCATATTGTGAATAAGATTATTATTAGTATTATTGCACTTTGGTGAAATTTGATAAATATTGAATTCTTGTGAATTTGCCTCTCGTGAGTGTAAGTATATCGGATACTTTTGGAATTAATGTTACAACTATAATTTCTCTTGTCTTGCGCATTAATTTTGTTAAGATCGTACGGACCAGGTGAGTTGTTACATGTACCTTATTGTTGGTAGGATCTTGGTTTTGTGAAAATGTTCACTAAGTATCATGAGGCTGGCATGAATTTTACTACCCTATCTGTGAGAAATTGACGCATTTTGGTTATGGCGGTTTGTGAATTTCTCTTAATTGTGTATGAGTCTTTTCATATTTTATAAACTCTAGCATTTTGTGACCACTTTTGTGGGTCATTTGGTAAGCCGAAGGATGAAGAAATTTGCATGCCCTTATTTTACATGCATTTCTAACATTACTCTCTTATTTATTCTTCACGAGCTTTCCTCAGTTGTCTTCCATCACAAAACTTAATAGGACTAATTACAAGTAATGGGTTAAATCTCTCATGATGAATTTGACAATTATGAAACTAAATTTGGCCTTGACAGTTCATGCTCCTCCAAAACCCATTGTTGAGAGTTCTGCAAATGAGAAAAAGTCATATGTAGAATAGGAGTATTCTAACAGTTATTGTATAATGATCATGGAGAACCATATGTAGGACTCTATTTGTGAAAGCATTCCCAAGACTAAGAATGCAAAGGAGTTCTTAGATGTTGTACACCTCAAAACTTTCTTAGCCGCTTTCTAGTGGCATTGACTAGAATCACTCAAATAACCCAACACGCCCACAACAAAAGCAATATCACGGCGTGTTCAAACTTGAGCATACATCAAGCTACCCACAACTGAAGAATAAGGAACTGCTTGTATCTTATCTCTCTCAATATCATTCTGAGGACATTAGCATTTAGAAAATTTGTCACCCTTCACAATTGACGCCTTAACAGAAGAACATGATTGCATATTGAACATTTTTAGAATGTTCAACTATGCGCCCTATTCGAATAATCTTATAATGCCATGAGGTTTATCGCAAAAATGTTGTAGACCCAAAACATAAGATGCTTCCCCAAGATCCTTATTATCAAAATGGCTCAACAATAACTGCTTTGTCTCAACCAACATGTCAGTATCATTGGTTGCAAGCAAAATATCATCAACACCAAAACCAGAATATGTATTTGCTCCGCTAACCTTCATATATATGCATTGATCACGATGTTATCCTTGAAACTATTGTTGGTGACAACTTCATCAAACTTGAGATACTTGGAAGCCTGCTCTAGACCATAAATTGATTTCTAAAATTTACACACCATGTGTTCCTTACCAACTTCCTCAAAACCAGTAGGTTGAGATATGTAACATCCAACTAAGTCTCCAATCAAGAAAGTTGTCCTCACATCCATCTGATGCAACTCCAAATCAAAATGAGTCACTATAACTATAATAATGTGTAAAGAGTCTTTAGTGGACATGAGAGAAGGTTTCCTTGAAATCAATACCTTCTTGTTGATTGTAATAACCCTTGGCCACTAATCTTGATTTATATCTCTCTACTTGTCCTTTTGCTTGGTCTTGAACTCCCATTGCACGAATGGGTCTACAATAATACGGAAAATGTTAAGCTCACACTTTATTATGTGACATGGAAATAATCTCATCTTTCATGGCATCAATCTATAAGTGGGATTAAGGACTAACAATGGCTTCTCTATAGGTAGTCGGATCTTATACATCACCCACATCATACTCATGCTCTTGTAAGTAGACAATGTAGTCATCTAAAATTGCAAGGTTACGCGCCCTTTATGACCTCCTCAAGGGTATATCCATGACTACATCTGAGGTTCCTCAGGTAGTTCATTATCAAAAACGCTACAAGATGCTAATCAACAACGGGGCTAGTGATACGGAGACGGAAGTGATGAGCCGTGGGAATAAAAACAAGGTGATCTTTGTACCAGTATTATCCTCAAAATAAATACCTCAATCTGACTTAATCAATCTAGTAGTGTGCAACGAGTAATAAAACCTGGAACATTTTGATTCCACACAATAACCAATAAAGGACCCACTGAAGGTCTTTGGATTAAGTTTCTTTGATTGCGGGTTGTACGATCTCACTTCTGCTTTGTGGCCCCAAACATGAAAGTGATGAAGGCTAGGTTTCTTCTATGATCATAGCTCATATGGAGTCTTAAGAGCAAACTTACTAGGCACTTTGTTCAAAATATAAGCTGCAATTGTTAAAGCTTCACCCCACAAGAACTCGGGTAGTGAGGAATTAACAAACATACATTGCACCATTTCAAGAAGCATGTTATTCCTCTTTAGCCGCGTCCATTTTGTTGAAGTACTAGACATTTTATCTTTGAGCATCAATGCCATGTTCACGAGAGGCACTTCAAAATGATCTAGGGTTAAGTCTCATCTCATCATATCTACCATAATGCTCCAACTTCTGTCGAATGAACCACTTTGATCTTCTTTCCTTGTTGGAGCTCAACTTTAGCTTTGAAAGCCTCCAAAGAGTCAAACTTCTCACGAATGAGCTCGACAAAACCATAGTGGGAATAATCATCAATGAATGTGATAAAATATTTGTGGTCACCCATAGTAGGAGGGATGAATGGCCTATAAATATCTGTATGCATAACCCCAAGCAACTCAGTGCATCTATCAGTCTTGGTATTCCTAATCTTGGCGATGAATTTACCCTTGATGCAATTTACACAGGCATCAAAATCTGAGAAATCGAGATTCGGAAGACTCTCATCCTTAATTAATCTCTCCATTCTGTATGGAAATATGACCTAGGCACTTGTGTCAAAGAACAAAAGACTTTTTACTCAATCTCAAACATTTGGTGTTATTAACAAAAATAACAGAAACAAAAACGAAGGCAAACCATCTGACTACAATGTCTGTAAAGATTTAAATGTTCTATTGCCAATCAATAAGAGTCTTGATATAAATCAACTTTTCACGATTCAAAAGAAAACTATATCCAGAATCTATCCAAAACAGGTAAAGATATCGAATTTCTCATAATAGAGGGTATGAACACCACATTTTGCAATTCCAAAAAAATTTCTTTACTAAGCTTCAATCTAACAACTCCCAAAAAATCAACTTAGACTCTTGCGTCGTCTCCCATGAACACGTACTGCTCTTGACTTGTTGGGCTCCTTTTGCTTATCATCGCCTGCATAGAATTGCAAGTGTGAATAGTAGCATCACTATCTAACCACCAAGTATTAGAAGACACATCAATGACATTGGATTAAAAAAAAAACATCTGTCCAACGATTACCTTTCTTTTCCTGAAAGACCTTCAACTTCCTATAATTTGTTTTATTATACCCAAACTTGTGGCAATATGGTTGCATTTTCCCTTAAAGCCCCCATTCTTGGGGGCATTGAAAGTGAAGGCACATCCATTACCCTTGGCACTGATATTTTGCTTATTGACAGGCTTCTTCTCATTGGAAGCTACAATATAAGGATACTTTCTCTTCTGACCCTCATTGCCTTGGATAGTCACCATATAATTACTCCTAGATCTTCCTTTCTTCGTATCCTCCTCCTCCTTAGCAAGGATGGTAGTCATCTCTTCAATAGTCCATTGCTCATTCTGAGCATTATAATTGGACCTAATATTGTCAAATTGCGAAGTCATGATAAGCGAACAATATAATATGAGTCAAACTCCATATCAATGGTCTTAATCTTGTTGTAGCAAGCTAATATCTTATTAATGTGCCCTCGTACCCCCACTTGTTCCACCATAGAAAGTGGAGTGAAGAGTGTTCAGTAGCTCATTCTTTGAGAACTTTGTGTATTTCTTGCCAATATATCTTCAGGGCACCAAGGATCTCATGTTGACATATCGACGTACCAACACTCTTGAGGTGGTTGGTTTTTAGTGATGTTTATCACGAGGCTACGTGGATGATAAGAAATCCCACTTCTAACACACCTTTATTGTTGGTTTTCTTGAGCTTGGGCGCGGCCAGTATTACATAAGTTAACCTTGGCCTCGTTGGGTTATTATTGCCTTTGCTTCCTCGGATCTCTACTATCTTCTACGATGCAAAGTCTAATAATCAGATCTTTGATACTCATCTTCTTTCTCTTATGCTTAAGGTAATTCTTGAAGTCTTTCTAAGTAAGAGGCAGCTTCTCAATAATAACTACAACTTAAAAAGTTTCGCTCAACATCATTCCCTCAACATGTATCTCATGGAGGATTACCTAAATTTCTTGGACTTGATTGATCATGGTCATGGAATCTACTATTTTGTAATCGAGGAAATGGCCCACGACAAACCTCTTTGCCCCAGCATCCCCGATTTTATATTTCCAGTCTAGTGATTCCCATTGATCCTTGGTTATTTTCTTATCTGAATAAAAATTGTACAAAGAATCGATCAAACCCTTCATGACGTAGTTCATGCATAGAAAGTTATAATGTTTCCAAGCATCCACAACAATGATGACTTAGATGTCACACTCATCTTCTTTGAAATTATGAGCTTCTTCAGTCAAGAATCTCGCAAAATTCAAATGTTTTGTCAAGTAGAATAACATCTTCTGTTGCCACCTTTTAAAATTAAGTCCATTAGATTTCCTCTGGTTTTTCTTGAGGATGAGACAAGATAGGCAGCCATGGGCATCATTGGCACTTGGCCACGATCAGGGGTCGTCGCGGGAAGATGAAGTGGTTTCTTTTATTATTTGAATCAAAGTCCATTTCTCTGCAAAATTGTAGAAAATGTGTTAAATTTCCTTTACCCAAAACCAATTCTCAAATTAATTGAAAATAATGTGTTATGAGTATTCCACATGAAGAAGGCGCGGGGTAAAGAAACTCATGATAGAACCAGCCTCCTTAAACAGAATATCCAGTTCTCAGGAAAGTTTGGAGAGGTCACAAATATTCTCTCTTAAGATTCAAACTCCTTAGACATAACTTCTCTGCATCATAATTTTCAATTTCCTAAGACCACAAAGGAATTAGCACAAACTCAAAAAATGAGTGAAGAATTTAGCCTAATAGGCTTATCTCCTTATCATATATTCCTCGCAAGCACAATCAATAGTCATAACTTAGTGGTTAAGGCTTTGTACCATGAACCCAAAAGTCACACGTTCAAACATTTTCTTTGTATTTTTATTACAATGAGTTTTCAATCAACCAACAGACCAAGTTGTTTGTTTGGTTCTAATTTTGAGTTGAAATTCCAAATAATAAATAAAATGGTTTTTAATTCAAAACCAACAGGTACATTTAAAGGAAAAAAATTTGTTTTTTAATAGAATTTTTTTCCTACCGAATAAACCTAAAACGAACCTCTTTCCAACAAAAAAAAAACTCCCTTATGAAGATTTGTTTTCTCCTTTCAAAAAAACTTCCTGGTTTGGTTTTCAAAAAACATCTTTTTTTTTTTTTTTTTTTTTTTTTTTGATAAAGAGGAGGAGGCTACCCCAAACAACTAGAAACAATTCATCATTCTTCAACATCTCACTAGACAGAGCATCATTCTTCTGAAGTTTCTTCTTCAGACGGCTTGTCTTGATGATGTTCACCTATGAGAAAAAGATCATCTGTGTTGTTTCCTTGGACTCTGAGGAGACCACTTTGATGGGCAACAAGCTCCCTTCTAATTGTATTATACTTAGTTGACCCGGTCACTACTCAATGTTCCTCCTCGGCAGCAGCTTGATTCGATCCCACTTTTCTTTCTCCTAATTTCCTTAATGGCATCTTCCGGTTCTTTAACTTATCAGTTTCCTTTCTTACTGTTGTAGACGTATCCTCTTTAAATAATTCTCTATCTGCATGTGTACGTGGGGACTTATGCACTTGGACATTCGGCCACTTCCCTTTCCCTCCATGTAGCCCTTTCCTTTTGAGTTCTTCCTAGTGATGATCCTCTTTCATATCCCCTTCACTTCCTTCATTATGGTCCATTGCCATATTATCCCCTTCACTTCCTTTATTATGGTCCATTGCCATATTTTGATCTCCTTTCATTTCAAGAATGGAATATTTTGACAGCTCCATATCAATCACCTTCCCTCCATGGGGAGCTATCTTCCTGCTTTTATGGTTCTCATTTCCCTTTCTTAACTTTTCATTCCTCTCCTAATTAGTTTGATTGCTATTATATCTGCGGGCTCTACTCCTTGCCAACATCCAGGGTACAAAACTTTCTGTAATTTTCGAGTTAACAGCTCCATCTCCTCCCCTTGTCACGCCACTGCCTTCCAAACTAGTTTCCTTGTTGAAATCCTCATTTTCTTGGTTCTCCGATACTGCTGCTCATCCACTTGCTTAATGGGGGCACTCCTTCCGGTGGCCATACATCCCACATCCAAAGCAAACTAAATGCACCCCTTCATACTCCAACCTTCTTATTCATCTTTTCAACTTAAACTTAGTGACCAAAGGTTTTTGTAAGTCCACTTCTATGCATAGCCTAGCATAATGCCCTCTGGAAACTGTGCTTTTTGCATCATCCACCCGAATTGGTTTACCATTTATTGAGCCAATTCTCATCAAGAAATTATAATCAAATACTGTATTAGCAAGCATGGAATCCTTACCCATACAGGTAGGTTTCTCAGGGAGCTTTGGTTTGGGTCAAAGTTTGGCTGCCATTTTCTTACTATAAGATAGTATTGAAAAATCATCCACGGTCCTCCAAATTTTGCATACTCATAATCCTCATCGGACAAAAATATGGCCAAGAAGAAGCCGTTGTCAATAGCGACAAAGTCCACCGAAGCTTTTGGCCTCCACAATTCGTTGATCTTTTTGTACAAGATATGATGCCCCTATCAGCCCCTACAACTTTATGGTCAGAGTTTGCCTCCAAGGTCTCTGGATCCGCTCTTTTTCTTTCTTAGTCATCCTTATTGTCGGGCATTTCATCTCCATCTCCTCTTCATTATCGTCCTCTTCATCAATCTCCGAATACCAATCATTTTGGTGTTCCGCCTTATTTTCCTCATGCCTGGCCATGAGTTTCTCTCTAAAAGACATTGCTCCTGAGAAGGCTTCCTTCAGTGGCATCTTTATGTCTTCTAGATGCTTCTCATGCCTGATGTCAAAAAACCTCTTTTTTATTCTGGAGAGAACTAAATCTCTTTTTTTTTTTCCAAACGTGAACTAGCCCACTATTTTCCAAAACAAGGTCTTTTTTTTTCCAGTTTGTTATTCTGTAGAGAGAAGTAATTTTTTTCTTTTGGTCCTTGTTTTCCTTTTTTTCCGCTTCACTTTACTATGTTTTTTCCTTCCCCTTTCATTCTGCTTTAAGACTGTTACAAAATTACAAATACACTGAAATGGAAATGAAGAAGGACAGATGAAAATAACAGGGAAAAAAAATAAAGCCACTAAAGGATTGAAAAAATCTATACCAAGTTTTGTACAATCACAATCTCATTAAAGCAAATTCACCTTCTCTGATTGTGCTTTGAGATTTCACCAACATCTACTCCCTAGGATAAAACGGTCTATGGAAGGATAGTGACAACACCTTGTCTGAAGTCTCTCCTTGTGAATTGAAATGATCTTCGTGTTGGAAAGTTTGTGGTGTAAATGACATTCATTACAAATGAATGAATGACATTTATTTGGTACAATTGTTGTTTGGCCTTAGAAGTTAAAGGGTTTGGCTTGCTTGAAGGCCAAGGGTCATTTCTAGTCTATAAAGAAGAGGTTTTCTCTAGTTTAGGTGGTCCTAGTTTTTCAGTAGGTTCCGTTTGATATTGTCTAAGTATTGGATGCTTGGTGATAGAGTCAGACATAGTTTCAATTCGTCAGAATGGCTGCAATGTGCTTTTGTTAACCATTCATCAATCGTTTTATCCTAGGAGACATACGCCTTGAGAATCTCAAAGCACCAGTGGAGAAGGTGAATTTGTCTTAAGGAAATTGTGAATTTCACAAGACTCGATCGGTTGTTCTCTACTTTGGTTTTATTTCTCCTTCATTCTATATTACTTCACTTCTAGTTATTGGTGTTGTTCGGGCTAACCATCTTGGTGAATTTGTCCTCGTCAAAACTTTCATCACCTTCACCTTCCATGAAGGTCTTTGTCGCCATAGGATCATCATTGATAGCCATGCGCTTTTGTGGAAGCGAACCGCGATTCAAGATCAGCAATTCCTTTTACAGTAAGGGTTGAGAACCATTTAGGAACCATGATTAAGGACTCTTGTCTCGGAATAAAGAATACCCTTTGGCTTGTGAATCAACCATTTGAGCTCCTAATACCACTTTTGATGCAAGGATTGGGACGTGATGGATGATCTAGAAGTTTTTAGTAAGGTCAAAATATGGGTTTGGGGTAGTTTTTAGGGCCAAAAGCAGGTTATGGAGCAGTTTTATGAGATTTTCTAAGTTAGGGAATGTGTATTTGTGGTATATAGGAGAAAAATGGTATTTAGGAATGTTTTAGTAGTATGGAACAAGATATGAAAAGTTTTGGGTTGAGGTTAAAAAATTGGTTATGGAAAGTTTAAAGAAAAGATGAGATGGTGAGTAGAGTAGAGTTTGAACAAGAGTGGTTACTTACCAGGTTAATGAAACAATCCACACAAGATAGATGATGGAGTGAAGGCGCCACAGTCAACTATGGACGGGTTGATTAGTGACGGTTTCAAAGACTTCACCACCAAGGAATCCACCTGGGTGTGAGAAGCCACGAACTTCGTCCCCCAGGGAATCCACCCAAGAGATAAGATATGAGAGATAACTCTTAAAGAGGAAATCTAAAAATATTATTAAGCGAAGGCGATCTTAAAGACTACATTAGGGGTATATATGATACCTGCTTGCTCTAAATCAAAAAAGCAACTTCTACTTTAACTAGGAAAGAAACTTTCTAAATTACAAAAAGCAACTCCTAAAAGAAAACTTTCTAAAATAAATAAAGCAAATCTTCCTAAAAGTTCTAAATTACAAAAAGCAACTCCTAAAAGAAAACTTTCTATAATAAATAAAGCAAATCTTTCTAAAATGGATAGAATAAAATATTGGAGCAAATATTTTCTAAAGAAATCTAGTGAGAATCATAAAACAAATCCTTGGAGAGAAGATCTCTGACAAATCAAAATCAATATGGCGGCTCCACATCGAGGGGTTTGTCGAGTCGACCACGTTTTTGCCTTCCAAGGCCCAAATGAGGTCAAAAAGGAGTTTCACAGCATGTATTCAATGCTTTTTGTCTTGACCTCCCCAATCCAATTCTTCAATAATTGGACCAAATTCCCAATGTTTGGTGTGTTTGTAGAAGCTCTACATCCCTTAGTGGGAAAAAGACTTTCCCTCGAGTCTTCACGTGATAAGCCCTCGAGTCCACCCTTGACATTGAACATTGGAGAAATTTCATATTCATCGGCAGTTTAAACTGTAGGCATTCTCAATTTTCTCTATAATTTGAAAGGGGCCATCTACCCTTGGCTTGAGCTTTCCAAACTTTCACGGTGGAAACCTATCCGCAGTTGTACCCAAACCAAGTGTGACCTCAAACTACGACATACTTGTGGCGTCTATTTGCTTGTTCCACATATTTGGCATTCTTCTTCTCAATCTTCAAGAAATAGAACTTCTTCATACAGTGATCTCAACACCTAACCCGACATCTCTACTAAATTGTTGAATAGTCGGATGGGGTGCTTTACAATTCCATGGGTCCGATCGGTTTGTAGTCCATAGACACCTCAATGGACTTTTCTGACAATTCTATGCATGGACTATTGTAGGCAAGCTCAATTTGGGATGAGAATCAAATCCCATTGTTTCCAGTTCTTTCCACACTTAGCTCCTTAGCAAAATTTTGGCTTCTATTAGTAACCGGTTTGACCATGATCCCGAGGGTGATAAAGTGCCGAACATTAAAGAAGTCTCAGTTTCCTCTGAGAGTTCTCAAAAGTGACTAAGAAACTTGAGTCTCGATCTTGAAACCATAGTCTTGTGAATACCAATGTAAGACGCACAATCTCTTTGAGTACAAATTAGGCAGCATGTAGGCATCGTGTAGACTTGTTTGCATGGTGCAAAGTGAGCCATCTTTGAAAACATCCAGCCAACCACCATGTCGAATCTTTGTTTCCTTTGTGTTCTGGTAACTGAGCAAATCAAAAACTACCTCCTCCCATGGCATATTTTGAATTGGCAATGGTGTATCTGATCCCATTGTTCATGAGTTTTAGCCATCATGCACAACACACTTCTTGGCTCATCGAGCAATGTCTTTCCTAGCTTAGGCGAAAGAAGTTTACCTTCACTGACCCAGGTTTTGCTTCACCAAAGTGTCCTCTTAATGTTCCACCCTGCCCCCAACTCATCCAGAATACTCAATCTCAAGGAACAAGACGGGATGCATAAAGTGTTTCCTTTAAAGAAAACCATCCATCCTTACAAAACCTTGAAGAGCATCGGCGCATACCTTCGATTTGCAAAATGATCCTCCTCATTATAGTTCTTTCAACACATCGAATCCAACTACTTGGACTTGCATGGAGTCACTAGGGCATGTCTCCTACTCTAGAGCATCCGCAACAACATTATGAACACCCGCTTTATGTGATTGTGAAGTTGTATGCTTGTAGAATTCCACTCATGTCGCATGTCTTTGAATTTGACTTGTCTTGGTGGTTGATGAATTTTAGTGCTTCATGATCGAGGAAAGCACAAATGGCTTGTAAAGCAAGTGATGAGTTCAATGAAATAAAGCTCTATAGATAGCATAGAACTCCTTGTCATAGGTGGAGTACTTCCTTTTTGCTTCATTTAACTTCTCACTAAAGAAAGCGATGGGTCTTCCTTCTTAGCCAGGGACGACACCAATCGACTTGAGATACGTACACTCTACTTGAAGACTTTGTTGAAATCGGAGTAAGAGCCAAACATGAGGCCCGATTACTTTCTTCTTAATCAACTCGAAGTTTTCTTCAACAACACTAGTCCACTTGGTATCACCACTGAGCGTTCCGGTTGGAGTCGTTGGGCTAAATCACGACCATTATAGCCATCATAGCTGCATCGCCGGATCAGCTGGGTGGCGATTCGCGTCGCTCTATCTGCTGAGTCGCTGAGTTCATGCTGATAACCGCGCGTTCAAAGATATGTTATGTGATGATGCCACTCGCGGGTTATTGCTCATCGAAATAACGATAATCCGCCTCGAATGCTCTAGTAACTCCACGTAATTTTCTTGCGAATCAAAATATCATCAAAGTATACCACCACAAAATTTCCAATGCATGGCTTAAGGATATGATTCATAAACCTCATAAAAGTGCTAGGGAATTGGATAGTCCGAATGGCATCACCATCCACTCATAGAAGTCCATCTGGGAGTTTAAAGGCCGTCTTCCATTCATCTCCTTCCCTAAGTACGAATTTTGATGGTATCCACTCCTCAAATCAATCTTCGAGGCACCATAGAGTTGATCCAAACAAATCATCGGAGTCTTGGAATGAAATCGATGTCAATAATCTTGTTGACCGTCCTACTATCAACACACATCCTCCAAGATCCATCCTTCTTTGGTACTAGCAGGGCAGGAACCGCACAAGGGCTCTTACTCTCTCGAATAAAGCCCTTTGTTAAGCAACTCATCAACTTGCTTTGTAAGCTCTTCATGTTCTTTAAGACTCATCCTATAGGCCGGTTTATTGGGCAAAAAACGAACTGAATGCAGTGCATTTGATGTTAGATATCTCGTAAAGGGGCGACCCGTATGGAATCTCCTCGGGTGCTACATCGACAAATTCTACCAGAATTGGCTCTACTTCTTTTAGGATCTCCTTCTCACTTTCGGTTTCTTCAATAGCAACCAAGGCCATCACATCTAAACCAGCTCTAATTTCTTTCTCCAACTCAGATTTTAACAACAAAGAATTCTACTTTGCTAGTTTGGAGGCTGGAACAATTGTCGGTTTCAACGGTGCTAAGACAATTTTGTGCCCATCTTTGCGGAATGTGTAAGTGTTCTTGAAGCCATCATAAATTACCTTCCTATCATATTGCAATGGCCTCCCAAGTAGCAAGTGACAAACATCCATTGGAACAACATGCACCATACCTGTCTAGTAGTGCGTTCCAATTGTAAAGGGAGATGAAACTTTTATGCTTTACCTTGATATCACTACCCTCTTGAAGCGGCTAAGTTTATAGGGTTTTCGGGATGTGGATCCATCTTCAAATCAAGCTTTTGCACCATCTCGAGGAAACACAATTCTCGAGCTCCCACTTATCAATAATAACCAAGCAAACCACGTGTAGATGTGCACTTTGTGTGAAAGACATTGAATACATGATTCCTCACTAGCGGTTGCCTATCCTTAAGACTCCTTTGAACAACTAAGGAAGTCCCATGGTTAGGCATAGTAAGCTCATCCTTATTGACGGGACTGAGCCGGATACCCTCCGTGTTCCGGGTGGTCCGCCCTAAGTGAATCCCCTTTGTATAATCCCACTGGGAAGACACGGTGGGACCCCGCCTTATAGGAGGAGTAACACCATGTATTAATTTAATACTTGATTATACATATATATATAAAAACCCCCTTGACAATTATAAATGAGATTCTCATAAAAAGTCCAATGAATATCGGAAGTTCTAAGAGTATTGGATTTAGGGAATGCAGTAAAAATGAATAAGTCAATCTGACAAACACAAATAGATAAATTGCAATGAAGTACGACCGGTTGTGGCGGGGAGCGACGTCAAAATGCGGTGCGATTAGGCCCTCTGTTTATGCGGACCTAGGGAACAGATTTAAAACAATAATGTGAGATAATAAATCTCAGTGAGTGGCATAGTTTATAAGGAAAATAACATTTTTATATTTTCAATCGTTCTTCTCTCAAAACCTTCCATTCACTCTTTGTAAAGTTCCCCGTTTAGAAACATTTCACAAAACCCAACTTTTACCCAAAGTCCAACATATGCAAATCATGCTCCACAAACAGGCCGACACAATGTTAAGAAAACGAAAATGCACTTGCTGTACACAACATAAAGCCAACCTGAAAACATGTATAGCCATCAGTAAAAAAATGACTTTGAAATGCACCAAAATCATGGAGTATTAAAATAGTTACTTACTATATTTAGAGAAAATGCTGCGCGTCCATACCACATACCCGTCGCAAACGTCGGTAAAGCGCGAGCCTCACGATACCGTGACTACTAATGAACGTGGTTACACCCGGCCATCACGTGGCAACTAACAAACCTCCGGTGGGCCGCCCGTCACGTGTGACTAACAAACCTCGGTGGGCTACGATATCATTGGCAACTAATAAAAACTCCAGGTAAACTCGGCCATCACGTGGAAACTAATAAACCTCTGGGTACCCACAATGTACCGTACCATATATCCTTTATAAACCATACCACATACTCATCATAAACCGTACCATATACCCATCATGAAACCATACGATATACCTATCATATACCTACCATATACTCATCATAACCAGTATCATATACCATCATATACGTACTATATGCCATCATATATAGTACCGTATACTCATCATAAACTATATATACGCTATAGACCACTTTCATATGCCGTCATATACCGTACCATATAAATCTTGTCATCGTAGTACCATGTTGCCCATCATATACGGTACCATGCGCCCATCATATACCTACCATACTCATCATAAACGCGACACCATATGCCCATCATATCTTGTACCATATACCCATAAATGGCAAGTACCATATGCCCATCATATACCGTACCATATATAAATCAACATTCACCCACCACCATATGCACTAACGATGTGCCATACCTTATACACTAACGGTGTTTCATACCATATACACTAACGATGTACCATACCATGTACCCATCCTGACGTCTATTAAGCGGGCACCTGCCGGCGATGGAATATCATATAGCAGTTGGATGAACCCGACCTCCGTCCAGTGGCAAAAATCCGGAATACCAAATGGGTAGAAGTCAAACCGACCTCGCGACGCAAGTGGCAACTAATGGCGAAGTCGAGGTCGAATGAGCCTCACGTCACCGTGGTAAAAACCCGGAATAGCGAAGTCGGGTCGAGCCGACCTCACGTCACCATGGTAAAAACCGGAATACAGCGAGTGGAATTGAAGCGGAGCCTCACGTCAGATGGTAAAACCCCAGAGTACCCAACGTCGAGTCGAGCCGACCTCACGTCAGCGTGGTAAAACCGAGAATACTTGCGAGTCGGGGATCAAACGGCCTGCGACACTGATGGTAAAAACCCGGAATACCCCAGCATTGGGATCAAGCGAGCCTCCGCGACGCGTGGTAGAAGCCCGGTGCACTACGATATAATTGTGAACCCGATCTAGGTACAATCTGGTACATCACCTTATAACCTCGCTCAATGTTCTTGCTGGTGCACTTTTCGGTCACCATATCTTGGAGTTAAGAACTTATGAACTTACTTTCCACAACTCAATCAACTACATTGAAGATCTTTAGTTCCTCGATTCATGTCGAAATTTGAACAATACGTGTGTGTCGTAACCATTTACTAAACACATATATTTCAAAATCCATTTCATCACGGCCAATAATTTCTCAAGGGGGTTTAAAACCAACCTACATGCCCAAATATCTAAATACCCACATAATAATCCGAACCGGTACAACTTCCAAGCGATTGAAAATGTTGACAAGATTCACATGAAATGATAACTTGTTTTATATGTAGCAACTAATAATCGAGTGTATGCAATGGCTGCGTGAATCTGGCAAATATATGTAAAATATTTAATCACAATAGATATACCAATATAAAACCAAATCATTTTAAAAACGTATAAATCGTTCAAAGGCTTCTGACCATTTCCCGATCGCATTTATGCGAGATCGATCGCGGTCGGCGTGAGTGTAATATAAATAAAACACCATTTGGGCTCGATGGCGAACCAACAACATTGGGATACCCGAAAGGCCTTAGAATAATTTTAGAACTATGAAACATCCCAATTGGACTCGACGGAGTCCCGATTTTGCAGTGTGTGCCTTTAGGCCGATGCACCCAAAATTGGGGCTTTTCACCGGGAGCTAATTCTCGAAATTGAACGATCCGATAATTCTAAAAACATCCAATTCCACTAATCGACTTCAATTTTGTCAATTTGACTAATTGGTACTCTATTCAGTCCCAACTTCTAGGTAATTGCAGAAACAACCTAAAATAGACCAACAAGCGACGTCCAAAATTTACAAACCACGCATATCAATGGAAAGCCCGAGACCAGGAACACATCCCGGTAGCCTCACGCGGTCCCAAGGTTCTTTGTGGTGGCGGAGAAAACTAGACCAACGATCGGTGAATTTGTTTTTGTCGTATCTTTCAAGCGGTGATGAATCTGGAGAAAGGACCACGGAAATGGGATTCAGAGGGTCAAAAATGGTGGAAAGGAGCTATGGGGTGGCCTGGGCGGCCGAAAATGGCTAGAAAATCAAGAAATTACCGGTGACCCGGTGGGCGCCACCTCGTTCGTAGGCCCGATCCTGGCGCGTCCGGCGACCCGGTTGGCGTGAAATTTCGGCGACTCGTCTGGATGTCCCTCTTCCAACTGTCCGGCGCATGTACAGTAATTCTGGCGGCTTGACTCCTTTGGTTTGAAACGACGATTACACAAATGAGTGAAATGACCCGATTTGATGCTCACGGGTTTGGGAGTTTTTCTAAGGTTTTGGAGTTCAAAGTGAGTGTTTGGGGCTAGGTTTATCACTGGCATACAAGCTATGTATATATAGTGCTTATGAAGGTCGTTGGTAAAACACGAAAACGACTTGGACACGCTAGCTCTTGCCGTTTGGCGAACTTCACCAGAGATTCATAACTTTTTATCAGTAAGTCGGTTTGACGTTCAACAGATCTATGAACTCGTATCGACGGGGCCCTACGAGTGGTGTGAATAACCCAAAATTATTCATCCTTGAAAAGTCCAACTTTGCCGTCCGCTGTGGTTGGTGACTTAGGTAAACTTGGTCAAACTTGGTCAAATTTGGTCAAACTTGGTTAAAAAATTGTATTATTTGGTGCGGGTCATTACATTATCTTCATGGTCAGATTCAATTACCTCATGAATGTTTGTTTCTTTTTCCATTCATGTGTGACTGGGCGCGATGCTGATCGGTTAGGACAGTGAGGCCCCATATGCCCAGAATCGTGGCATTTAAAGAGCGCCTTGACTTAGAGGCCAGACTCTTGTAACTGGTTTGTGCACTTCACCTTTTTACTTTGAGGTTTAAGGTGGGTTTTAGCACTCTTAGGACCTTGAAGTCAAATTCTTGATAATCCTTCTTTAATCCGATTTGTAGTAAAACCCCATACTTGTTTAGAGCACCTCAACTTTTAAGGCAAGCTTTATCACATCTTGAAGTGTTATAGGCGCAATTGAGCAGGTTTAGAAATTTTTGAACCTCGAACCCGACCAAGGTAGCGGGCTATGGTACTCCTCGGCCCTCTTCATGAGTCTCCTTTGATCATCGGAATTTTCAAGCTAAGCCCAGAATACTCCTCCTGGTCGGATCTGGCATGAGTTTGAATTTTGAGGAAGATATCTTGGCGATAGTGGAAGGGAAGATACTTCCTTTTAGTTCTTTCTTCATCTTTTCCCAAGTTTCAATCTTCTTCTTGTCATCTCTCTGACGTTGCCTCTTTAAATTTTCCCACCAAAAAGAAGCATTCTTGCGCATCTTGATAGCCACCAACTTCACCTTTTGCCGCTCGGGGGGATCACAATATTCAAAGACACGTTCGACGGTATTAAGCCAATCCAAGAAGTCATCAACATGCATTCTTCCTTCAAATTCCGGAATATCAAACTTTGGATTGAATCTGGAACTTTCTCATCATTATTCGTTTCTCATAGTAATCATCATCGCTGGTGTCGATCTTCATACCTTCCTCCATAATCATATTCTCTTAAATGCTCTTGTCTTTAGGCTTAACTTTGCGCCTCGATGGTCGAACAGCTGGCGACAGTTCCTAAATCAAAACTTTCATCACCTTCACCTTCCATGAAGGTCTTTGCGTAATGGATCATCATTAGTAGCCATCTGCTTTTGTAAACCAGCCCGAACACAATTCAAGATCAGCAATTCCTTTTTGCAATGGGGATTGAGAACCATTTGAACCATGATTAGGACTCTTGTCTCCGGAACCAAGAATACCCTTTAGCTTATGATCAACCATTTGAGCTCTAATACCACTTTGATGCAAGGTTGGGACCGTGATGGATGATCTAGAAGTTTTAATAAGTCAAAATATGGGTTTGGGGTAGTTTTTTAGGGCCAAAACAGGTTATGGACGAGTTTATGAGATTTTCTAAGTTAGGGAATGTGTATTTGTGGTATATAAGAGAAAAATGGTATTTAGGAATGTTTTAGTAGTATGGAACAAGATATGGAAATTTTTGGGTTGAGGTTGAAAAATTGGTTATGGAAAGTTTAAAGAAAATATAAGATGGTGAGGAGAGTAGAGTTTGCATAAGAGTGGTTACTTATCGGGTTAATGAAACGATCCACACAAGATAGATGATGGAGTGAAGGCGCCACAGTCAACTATGGACGGGTTGATTGATAAGCCGGGACAAGACTTCTCCTGAGAATCCACCTAGGTATGAGAAGCCACGAACTAAGCCCAAAGGGAATGCAAGAGATAAGATAACAAGAGATAACTCTTAAAGAAATCTAAAAAACATTATTAAACTTGAGCGATCTTAGACTACATTAGGGGTATATATAGTCTCATACTTTCTAAATCAAAAAAAAGCAACTTCTACTTTAGCAGGAAAGAAACTTTCTAAATTACAAAAAGCAACTCCTAAATGAAAACTTTCTAAAATAAATAAAGCAAATCTTCCTAAAAGTTCTAAATTACAAAAAGCAACTCCTAAAAGAAAACTTTCTAAAATAAATAAAGCAAATCTTCCTAAAAGGGATAGAATAAAATATTGGAGCAAATATTTAAAAGAATACAGCGAATGTAAACAAATCCTTGAGGAAGATCTACGGCAAATCTTTCTAAAATCAATAAATGGCTCCACATCGGGTTGTCCCGAGTCGACCACGTTTTTGCCATTCAAGGCCCAAATGAGGTCCAAAAAAGGAGTTTTCACATGTATTCAATGTGTCTTGACCTCCCCAATCCAATTCTTCAATAATTAGGGCTGAATTCCCAATGTTTGGTGTGTTTATAGAAGCTCCTGCATCACATCTTTATGCAGTGCAACTTTTTCTAATACTTCTCACTCTTCACTGAGAATAGATACGAGATCAAACAAAATCTCAAAGGATTTTAGAGAATTGCTCTTCAAATCCCTATATACCAAAGAGAGTTGGATTCTCTCTTTATATATAGGCTCATATGGCAAAAGGTTAACGGAAGAAATGTTGGAAAATTCGTTCGAAAGACATTCATTACAAGGAATGAATGGCATTCATTATGGTGGAAATCTTAGAGGTCTTAACGGTTGTCTTAGAATTTTGAGAGGCTCCCAACGGTTGAAGGCTGAGAGTCTTTGGTTTTCTATATTATGATAGGCACCACTCATGTTCAATATATATATATATATATATATATATATATATATATATATATATATATATATATATATATATATCAGTCTTTGTGTGTCAAGGTCGAAGATAAAGCCAGTTTGTGTTTGAGTGTTGTCAGTGATAGGTTCAAAAACAGTCTCAGTTCGTCGAAGTAGTATCAAGGTATTGTTATCCTAGCTAGGAGACAAATAATCGCCAAGCATCAAAGAAGACAACGAATCTGTTTTAAGGAGATTGTGACCCCTCACAAGACTCGCTTCTTCTAGTGTGTTCTTCATTGGTTCCAATTCTTTTCCTTGGTCATTCTCGATTCTCTTATTGCAGGTTTATGTTTAACCCATAGAGCAAGTCTCTGATTTGGGATTTTCGTTATGGTGCAGAGGTTGTAATAAGAAGCTTATTACTTATTGGATATATTAAATTTATTTATTGGAGATATCAAATAAATCCATTTTTATATTATTTTATTGTGATTATACTTTAAACTCTTATGGGTTTATAGATGCAAGAAAAAGATGGAAGAAGATGATGGTTCGGGTTATGCAATAAAATTTTATATATCAAAGATATGCAAAAATAATAAAAATTTTATATTATGTTCCTAATTAGTATATATAATAAAATAACCACTGAGATATAAAATTTAAAATTTTGTAGAGTGGTACGTGTCTAAGTCTTGGAAGAAATTAAAGTCATCTTAAATTACATGACAAGTATTTAAAATTTGACCAGTCTAATAGATACATGCATATACATGAGAGAACAGATAAAGGGTGAGACCAAAACAGTAATGAAAATTGAAAAATATCAGCTAAAGTCTCTTTTGGGATAAGATTAAAGTCCAACTTATCACCATGTTTCTTGTGAAAAATGTGAGATGGGTCCTCTGAATTTCCATCAGTTGCGGCTGCTCTGACCATTTTGGAAGAAAGTCACTATCAATGTCACAAGAGTTTCAATTCATTTGAATTTTAAAAACTGGTCAGGATGGTACGAAGAAATTACTGATCCACTCCAGCTTTTGTTGCAGCCTCTACTACAAATATCATTTTTCATAAACTGACGAATGATAAAAACTTTAAGAATTAAAGTATTTGATACTACAATTAGTTGTTGAATTAATGCTTATCATGACTTGGTCAAGGCAAAGTTTCTTTTTTTATTTCTATTTGCCTGTGAATAATTATAATAACTATGTAATTAAATTTTTAATTATCTTAATCAAAACTCCAGATATTATATTTTAATATTTGCTTTTATATATTTACATTATAGTTATTTATTCTTAAGAGGATTCAAACTTGAATCTCCTCTAATCCTTTCATCCTTTACACCTTAAGTTGGACATCAAAGCACCTCAATATAATATTTGATTTATAATTTTGTAAATAAATAATAAATAAACAGCAACTATATATTCACTTAGCATTTTAAAAGCCTGAATGATGTGGTTGACTTCTAAACAAGTATAGGGAACCCATGAGTGGCAATATTCTTGAATTATATATATAATGGATTAATTACACCCCATACTTCAATAAAATAACAAACCAATCATCAAACTATATTTACAGCTAATATTGCTATTAATTTCCAGTACTATTCTTCTTCCATGAGCAACTACAACCATGGTCTGGTTTCTGAACTGGGGATCATCAAGAAGCTCATCGACTGATCCAACACAATAAACACCATTAATTGTTACCCTTCCTGGATTCAACTACAGGAGAGAGCGATAGGTGTTCAATGGGAAGTAAGACATGGGAATTGGAGCCCCTGAAGATTTTGATTTGCTCTTCTCTTTGATCACCATGGAAGGTACTGCCTTTGAGCTTGACCCCCCAACATCATTGGACACCCGAGAAGATGAAGATGGCAGAAAACAACTTATAATTGCTGAGAACACCATTGTTGAATCACACTTAATTCTCCTCGATTTTTCTTCTCAGAAGTTGAACAAAGAGAGTGGTTAATTTGAGAGACCAAGCGGTAGCTGAAGAATGACTGATGAGGAGATTTGAATGAAGATGATCCTCTATTTATAGGGGAGTTAATGGAGGTTGAGATCATTTTCTTGTGTTTCAAGGAAAGCCAGATGGCACTTGCCCATATTCCCAGAGGTAAGTTCCTTCCTGTTTACGGCAAAAGTGTGGCTGCTTTGACCGAAGTTTGATGGAGTCGTCGTTTTTAATTTCTTTAAAATAATTTTTTTACTTATAATGTCACCCACCTGATGTTTCTTGCTTGGTCTCCAAGAAATATTGAACCCTTCTCAACCTTCTATATGTACGTCACAATAATGAGTAGATTGCCATTTTGGTATCTGGATGAGTCAAGAGTGACAAACCAAAGGAACCCCGATTTTCTAACTAGGGTCTAACTTACACGGTAAACATATGTAGTGTCCAACGTCATTAGAGAGTGAAAAGTAAATGTTCATATATAGAGACTTAAACTCAACATTGAAGGTGTAATTGAGTCGAGTCGATAGAGAGTCAAGTTCGAGCTTTACTCAAATAAAAAAATTTGAAATTCAAACTGGATCGAGCTTTTTTCAAATTTTCAAAATTGATTTCAAAAATAATCAGCTCTTCAATTATTCCAATAGCTGAAATCAACTAAAAATTAATAAATAATTATATTTAAAATCATCTGGACTCGAAATTGACTCGAGTTCGACTCAATTAATAAAATAATAAAGTTCAATTAAGCTCACAGACTGCTTGAGTCGGGTATTATGATACTCGATTAATTAGGTCAAATTCAAAGATTCTATGAGTCGAGTAGGTCACAAGTGACTTGACTTGTTTACACTCCTACTCAATATTATCAATGTCCTTTTTTAAGGGTTTGACTCAACACAGAAGTAAAACTTGGCCGAATTAATAGGAGGCTAGTGAAGAGTTATCTCAATACTGGGCTCAAAATTGGATAACATCTAAGTCTTATAAATGATATTATAGTTAGGGATAAAATCTTTCTCCCCAAGCTAGTAGCCTTACGGCTCATTCTTAAAGGCATATTCCTTTTCAGTATTCCAATTTTTTGGAGGGTACATATAATAGCTCATCTTTAGAACAAAATGATGCCAAGGAATCGGAAAATGACATCATGGTGTCATCATTAGCATAAAATGACACCAATGAATAGAAAAATGGATCAAATGTACACATGTCGGGCTTTCAGCACAAGATGTATTAGGTTTTCCTTCATTAGTCTTCCCATTTCCACAGGGTGTTGACACCTTAGACCAAAATTATACCACTTTCCTTATCAAATTATTCTCTTCATATCGGTAATTTGATTAATAGACAGTTTGAAACATGAATTAAGAAAATCTAACTCTTCATTAATTTTTTATCATATTTTAATAAAAATACTCTTATTATTTCTTATAAAAGTAATCTTTTTATAAGACACATGTAAATACATAAAATAAGAAAGGATATTTTTATCTAAATTAAGTTATATTTTAAGAAAAATCATGAAAAGTGTATGATTTACAAATTTTGGTTTATTTGATGTCTTTTAACCAAATATTTTAATTATATACCTTTATGTTATAAGAAAACAAATCATTATGTGTAGAGGTTCTGATATTGTTGGAATAAGTCTCAAATTCCTAATTAGTATTAATTCCTGTTTGTAAAGGATATTTTATAAGATAATTCTTAGGTTATTATATTATTGTAATAATAGGTTTCCTTATAGAATAAGGAAAGTTGTTATGAATATCAATATAAATATTCTAGATTATGAGAAGAAAAAGTTATGAGAGAGATATGGACTTATAAAGGCTATACGGATTATGTAGAGATGTGAAGAAGACGGGGATACCCGGTAGAGCGAGGGATTTCGCAGTTCAGGATATGGATACAATGAATGGGGAAACATGGGATGTTTCGAGAATCCAATTGTATGTTGTTCTACCTTTGTAATATTTTATATCGTATAGTGGAAAGATTCTCTCTCATCCGTGAATGTAGACATGGCTGGTCGAACCACGTTAAAACCTTGTGCATTTTTGTGTGAGTTATTCTTTATCTTTTTGTTCTTGAATTATTATCATCTACACCAAAGCTATCGCTGACACAATAATTGGTATCATAGCCAAGATTCGGACTTAGGCATGTAAGTGAAATCCTCGAATGTTAAACATAGGTGGTAAGCCCTAATTAGTTGGCAACAAATCCATGGTTATGTTTTGTAGAATAAGCGGTGTGCTCCATATCTTCATGTACGTGTTGCTACTCCATGATGAAGACGAGTTGTTCTGGATAAGAGTAAGCTCGAGGCAAGTGGTGATTCATGTAAGGCGTGTGGTAGAGCGTAATGGAAGCAAGAAAAACCCTAGGATGTAGAGAGTGTGTGACGCCCCTATCCCGGGGGTCCCATTGACAGCCTGTCAACCTGCAGAAACCTGTGGATATCAGGTGTCCCAATATCACACTCATTTGTCTCATATATTGAGACCCATTCCTACATATTTAATTCACAAATATACAAAAATATATGATAGACTATTTAATCAACAGTCCATTTACAGTCCTTTTATACAACAAAAAGGTAAACATGTTTTGGTTTTGTTTGAATATAATACAAGACAAAAACAAAACAAAACAAAGCCGAATCCGGCTCTCATCCCACATGCGGTTATATGCGAGATTCGAACGCACACTGCAAATACTGTGCACGAAAGGGGTCCCACGACGGGGTGAGCAAAGCCCAGTAGAGAATAACTCTTACAAAGGCTACTCTTCATCTAAGTGCACATGCAATGGTCGCACAAACAAATAAACATCCAAGTAAAATGTCTACATGAATGTTATGTAATGTATGAAATGTCTTCATGCCCATATCCCGAGTCACTCACCGACTCCCTCACACCTGCCTATGCCAAGTGTAACAACCATCACTGGTAGTACCAATGACACATATACCGAGCCCTTACCGACTCACCAGTACCCAATGCAAGTGTCAATGGGAAACTAATCCCGGTGATCAGAGCTCTATCACCTGACTCCGTCATGTGATAACCATGGCCAGGTGTCTTCTTTAGACATAGAACTTCGGATCCACCCGGTAGTCTCTTACCAATGTTCAGGCTTTTCACCTGAGGGGATTAACAGCCCCCTTCTTGCTCCGCCCAATACACATTAATTTTTATTTCACTTCTTATGTTTAAACCGTGATACATTGATTGGATGTCATCCAAAGTATGAGGTCACTATCCATTCTTCAACACTGATGATGGATGACTATACCCATGCACACACACCCAACATAATGCGATGTCCCTTTGCATATGCAATGCTAATGTCACTGCATTTTTTCATGTTACATGAATGATGCACACTACATGAGCCATTCTCCTCAGTTGTACTTCATGTCAATTACCATGCACATATATTGCAAGCACATAAGTTCCCCATATTTCATGTCAATATATATAGATATCATATCAAGCATATTAACATTTATCAATCCATGACTAAACAAATAATGTCATACAGCTTTCCTTAGGCAAAGTCATGGCAATTCTTACCCAATACAATAGCCTATAACATGTGATGCAATGGTCATGTCAAAACTCGGCTATTCACATCGACACAACCAAGAAAATTGCACACTTTGTGCAAAACATAGCTTTTCAGCAAGGTTATGATCACCTACTTCCCTCCATACGCACATGGATGGAATCTTGACTCAATGGTATTTCCATAGAGTTCAAGAACACCCAAAACAGAGTTCGGACGAAGAAGTTATGAGCGTCCAAAGTTTGAGGTCTCACATGACTAGACAATCCTAGCCGGCCAACCCTAGCCGGACAGATCGCCTACTATCCTCCACATGGACATGGCTGAAATCTTGACTCAATAGTTTTTCCATAGAGTCCAAGAACACCAGAAACAAAGTTCGGACGAAGAAGTTATGACCATCCGAAGTTGGAGGTCACACATGAATAGCCAACCCTAGTCGGCCAGCCCTATCTGGCTAGCATCCCTATAAAAAACTAGATTTCATCAAGGTTATATTCACCCTCTATTCTCTAAATGCATATGGCTGGAATCTTGACTCAATGGGCTTTACATAGAGTCCAATAACACCTGAAACGGAGTTCGGACGAAGAAGTTATGGCCTTCCAAAGTTGGAAGCCTTGCATGAACCCAGCCAGCTGACCCTAACCGCTAGCCCGTTAGCCCTAATCGCTAGCCGGCAGCCTTAACCGCTACCGCTAACTGGTAGCCGGCTGGTCCTAGCCAGTAACCACCCTGACCTAGCCAGCAGCTGGCTGGCACTAATTGCTCGGCTGACCCCTAGCCGCCCGGCTGACTCTTAGCCGGTAGCATTTCCATTTAGACTGCTCAGGGTAAACGGAGCACAACTTGGGCTACAGAGGTCCGAATGGAGAAATTTAAAACCCTAACATCAATTTCTCTGATGTGGCTACAATTTACCTGAAGAACTTACTACCAAATTTCCTTTATTTCTCACCCAAAAACCAGTCCTAAATTCTGGCTAATACGTATGATTAAAATAGGGTAATTTCCCTTGGTTCAAATTGCAACCAAACATTTCCCTTGGGGAAAGACACCACCAAACGACCCTTAAATGCAAAGGAACCCGAGAAGGAGAAACCCCTACCTCTTGGAGCGTGATCCTTCCATTTTTGGTACCTACTCGTAGCTCTTGTCAAGTAGATCACCTTTAATTCTTGGGCTGAGCCTGGGTCGTCGACGCAGTAAAGAATTTGGTTGACTTTTCTTTTTTGTTTCTCCACCCACTGCTCTTGTTCCTCCTTGATTTAGTTTTATTAGTTTTGCTCTCCAACTAATAGTTGGTTTTTTCCCCCTTAAGATATTTTTTCCAAATATCTTAGCTTATGACACTTGTCACAATGGTGGCCATACATGCATGTGACAAGTATCACATGCTTGTGGCCCTTAGGTGGCTTCTCCACACCACCCAATGTGGTGATCCTCCATGGTGCCATGTGGAACCAGCTCATGGTGCCATGTGGCATCATGCCAAGTGTCACTTTCGACACCGTGCCTCGAAAAAGCGTAGAAATTACGCTGTCACGAGAATCAGAGCAAAATTCGGCGGGGTAGTAGATTAAGTAAGATGATTCAGCGGTGAAGTTCGTTCATCATCGAGATAAAAAATTTTCTGGGTCTTAGCACAATACTTATTTCGGCAAAATTACCGTTTTGCCTTTTTTTAGAAAATGAAATTTTCTAGGGTCTTATAGAGTGGATGGATGAATGATCGTTTAAGATGATGTTCAATGATACTTGTTCAAGGAGAGGATTGTTTGAGCTTTGGATTGAAGATCTCTAGAAGAACAAAGTATTTTCAAGCACACAAGATGAAGACCAAAAGGAATTTCAATTCAAGGTAAAGTCAATAATGGAATTTGATCCAAGGTGGAGATTATTGGAATATGTCTCAAATTTCTAATTAGTATTAATTCCTATTTGTAAAGAATATTTTATAGGATAATTCTTAATTAGGTTATTATATTATTGTACTATTAGGTTTCCTTCTAAAATAAGGAAAGTCGTTAGGAATATAGTATAGATATTCTGGATCATGAGGAGGGAAAGTTATGAGAGAGATAGACTTGTAAAGGTTATATGGGTATGTAGAGATGTGAGGAAGAACGGGGATACCCGGTGGAGCGAGGGATTTCGCGGTTCAAGGAATGGATACAATGAATGGGGAAACATTGAATGTTTCGGGAACCTAATTATATGTTGTTCTAACTCTGTAATATTTTTTATTGTATAGTGGAAATATTATTTCTCATCCATGGATGTAGACATGATTTGCCGAATTCCACGTTAAAACCTTATGCATCTTTGTGTAAGTTATTCTTTATCTTTTTGCTCTTGACTTATTATCATCTACATTAAAGCTTCCTTTGACACAGCCGTTATAATATAACTTCTTTGAAAAAAATAAAAGCATTAATGCATGTTATATGTTACAATAAAAATAATGAAAATTTTATTATATAATTTTTCTTTTTTCTTTAAAAATTCCTTCCTAACTTTTTTTTTTTTTTTTGGCTGAAAAAAGCTTAAGCTTTTCAACTATTTGATCGGAATAATTTGACATCTTTTTTATGGACTCTACTCTAAAAAGTTATAAGAATCCAGATCTAACGATCAAAAACTCGAGTTTATATAAGCTCAAGTTTCTTATAATTCTTCCCTTTTTTCTTTTTCATTTGTGAAATTATAGTCCAATAAATCCTCCTATGCCCCTTAGGTACTTGAACCGGTGATTTTTGAGGATGGATAACAGTTTTTTTGGTTGTTAATCACTGAATTTTCAAACTAGGTTCTTTCTCCGGTTTGCTTGCTGGTAATTAATTTCATTTCATAGATAGCATCAGACATACCCAACTTTCTATCTCTATGTATAAAAGAGTGAGTAGGCTTGGGAATTGGGATGCGGGCATGTTTTCATTCACTTTTTTCCCATTTTGCCCATACATTATTTATATATTGACAGTATTATCATCCTACTTTACTACTGAGCGATCTTTGGTGAGACTTTTTTTTTTCTCAGCACTTTCCTTACCATTTGTTTGCCTATTCTCCATTTCTTCTCTGCTCTTTTCCAAGAGAATAAAAAAAGCCATGCTCTCAATTCTCAAAAATTCCCTAGCTAGGAAGAGGCAACAATTGAGATAAGGTTTCTTCAGGTCGGAGAAGACATACTGAAACACAAAGAAACCCAACGCACCAAACAAAATGGATACAACTCCCCTGTCCTGAGCACTTTTAAATTCCAAAACCAACATTAGTGTTTCTTGTGTATATTGCTCAACTCAGTGAAGCCTCAAATCCTCTTCAGACTCCATGATTTCCCCCACCATCCAAACCAAAATCACAACAAAATTCCAAGAACAATAAAAAATGAATTGTTCAGGGGAACAGAGCAGAGCATGACTCACCTCGAAAATGAAACCATGAACCAAAAGCAAACCATAAGCGGTAAAGAGAACAACGTGTGGGTACCATGGGCTGGCGAGACCACTCCAACCAACGAGGCCTAGTCGAGTCTGGGCCCCGGCGAAACCCCACAGGCTCAATCTATGGACCCAATCATCTTGATTTACAAGCCAGGCCCAAACATACTTCCCCAACTCGGCGGGAGATATAATGTCTGTCATGCCCCAAAACCCATAGTAGAACATGGCCCGTAATTCACGCCCTCGACGCCCCGACTGAAGGTTTGAAGTGTGAAGCGACAACCTTCTTTATCTTGGATTTTTGTCCAATTACCAAACATGTTCAAAGTAAATGCACAACTTCCTAAATTCATAAATTCTCCAAATTCAAAATTTCCATCTTAAACCAAAAATTACTTCTAAATATCCAAATCTCGATTTATGCATGTCATATAAAGTTTGTTCGAATATATGATATTTGGAACTCTCAAATCCAACTTTTGCTATTAAAAGCGAATGTTATCATCCAGTGACTTTCTACTCCGATTAACTTTCAAACCCAGCATCTCATAAACATGAACTTATTAGTTCAACATGATCCAACATAAAGTTCCTAATCAAATCCTAATGATGAATTCCAACCTAAGCGAAAAACCGGCTCGCCGCGGGAAACTAAAAGTGCTAGAAAATATGTCGACGAATAGAGTGAGCTTAAAGCTCAATAAGAAATACTAATACATTTTCATGGATCAAAAAGTTTTCAATCATATAACAAATAGGAGATTTTTTCATCAAAACTTTTGATTCAAAAATAAGTTGAAACATTAACAAAATTTACTTCAAAACATTCTCACATCCATTTCAAATCAGTTTCATATCAAATGTGATCCAAACAATTTCATATCAAATTTCGATTCAAACACTTTCATATCAAATCCAAAATCAAAATACATTTCAAATATATTTTCTGCGGTTATCAAATATCAAATGATGCGGTCATGTGGGACTTTCAAATGGGTGGCTAGCATGAGTGTTCCTCTTAGGGTGGGCCAGACAGCAATCTTAGTATTAGTAGCATACAACCGAAACCCACAAGTGAGGTTGTCAGTCGTGTGCGAGGAATGTAAGTCATTATTATTCCGTTGGCGAGAGGCTGAATAGTGTCGACTATTACGTTAGCGGTAGAACTAACGGAGTCAAATATTTCATTCAAAAGTTCAAATTACAAAACATCATATTTCCACATTTTTCTTTCATAAACAAAATAAATCTCAAAAGTATAATCATACAAAACTACTTTTTGACCCATGGATAATCAAATAAATAAAAAAAAAGTAAAACTTTTCATAAACCAAGATTATACATAATTCAGTTAAAACAATTTTCATCCTCAAATGAAGTAAAAACAAACAATTTTCTTTTAAAGATCTCGCATTAATATCCCCACCTCAAAGGAGTATTCAAAGGCTATGAAAGAGCTAATCCGAAGAATTTCACCTCAATGAAATATTTCTCCTAAAATAATAAGGAAAAAACTATCGTCGTTACTTATTTATTCTTAAAACTTTCCTAATTTGATATTTTTAACAATAATATTATTTTTAATTTTTTAATCCATAATAATAACAGTTAATGGGTTTCTAAATATTTTATAAAATTTTCGATTTATAAGTTTTATTCTATCAACATGATTTTTTGTTCACCTCAAACATATCGACAACTGCTCAAATGATAACTATTTGAATTAGATAGTTTTACAAATTTATAAAACTCATAATCTTGATCTTATTTTAATAATTTATTTATTTTTATGCTCTTAATCGAACTAAATCTTTTTACTATAAAGAAATACATAATAATATTTTACAAATTATACATTCTTCACAATACACATCTAGCTTTTACTCAACAATTAATATCATACATTAAAACAAGTATTATTAGCTTAATTTTATTTCCTATAATTAAATAATTATTCTAATCATTCCTTATTTAATAAATTCCTCAATCCTTAATAAAATATTTATTCGCTAAAATACATATCTTAAATACTATCAAATACACATTGACACAAAATTCACCCTTTTCAAATTTATCTTATTTGTTTATTATTATTTTCTTTCAAAATTATTCTTAAATACTTTTTCATTCTCATACTCAAAGTAATTCCGCATGACACCATCAATTCTTATTTTATTTTATTTCAGAACGTAAAGTGTACTTAAATCCTAATTTTTCAAGATTGGATCTAAATCGAAAGAAAATTAAAGAATCTAAGCATCAAAGAAATCTAAAAATAAAATAAGGAAGATCTTACCTAGAAAAATTTTGTTTCCTCAAAACCCTAGATCCGAAAGTCGTACGTCCTCTGGAATTCAACCAGTCAGAAAGAAATTCAAAGATGAATAGAAATTATTTTCTTTTCTTATTCCAATTTATACTATGGTGTCTATTAAGAAAATTACCTTTTTACCCCTCTTCCATTAAATTAATTAATTAATTACTAATTTAATTATCATTATTATTTTCATAACGTATGCCTATAAAAATTCTTGTCATTATTATTTTTCCTAATTTATACCTATACAAATTTCTGTCATTATTATTTTCCCTAATTAAATTATACCTATACAAATTCCTGGGTGTTACAATGCCTGGATACAATCTTTCCTGGCCGGCTACCATCTTTAAGAGCGCTTGGTCGACCTCTCACCCTTCAAACAACAACCACCCGCGAGTCACACATAACCACCACGGGCACAAACCACCATGGAGCGTAAGATGTGGGCACTCATATCTAAAGGGCGCTTTGGCTATCTAGCAGCAACAAGTCATAACAAGCAAACAAAGCGCCACCTTCCCCTTCCATTTCGGAATGAAATCGTCTACTTCCCATGAAAGGTCGGACAACGGCCCTCCTCCATAAAAGAAGAGGGGGTGACAACATAGAAGTTAAGACATTCTTAACGAAAAAAAGACGAATTCTTTCACTTTCCAGATTCCTTGATCTAACTTAGGCATCGGAGAGGCGACGGGCACACCACCGTCGTTTTCTTGTTTGTTTTGCAAGTACATGCTGGCAAGTTGATCCTCCGACGATCCAGTGATTCAAAAAATTCAGGAGGATTGTTAGCATCATGTCGTTTGTGGGAATGACCAGGCAAAAAGTTTATCGCGATTTGTGAGGGCTTCGGGGTCATATCCACTTTCATGATTGACATCCTCGAAGCTTTGCGCTCCCGATCAACCCTTGCGGAACCTTATGAAAATCTAATTTCGAAAAGGGCAAAATGGTACTCGATCCAAATCCGGAACTCTTTCAGATTCGATGATGAAACTGACCACCGTTGGAATCGTCTCACGGGACCCAATTTACCACGCGACCCGAGACGGAATTTACATGTTTTTTCGGAAAGAACGAGTGAATGTTTTTATATATTTGAACGCATTTTGAGTGGCTCAAAGTATGTCACGTGTCAAGTGAAAATGAAACAACTCGAGCTCAAGTGTAAATTCATGGCATGTGCACCTACCTGAGGAAAACTAAAGGTAGGTGATGTGTGGATAAGTTAATCCTCTCAACCAATGGGAGGTTGACAAGTGGCATTGAGGGGGACAAAAGAAGAGCTTTATTCTCCATTTTTGCTGGATCCACAAAGGGGAGAGGAGAGTATTTTTTTAAATTTGAGGGTTTTAGAAAGAGAGAAAGTGCAACTTCTCTCTCTAGATTTACTGCTTTCTGACTTTCGCCAGGTCGCCAAGAAGCAAAGTTGTTCTACACTCAAGGGCTACGCATGGCATCTGGCTTGGGAGTTTCGATCACATCTAAGAGGCAGGGTCTTCTCCTACTCTGCTATTTCTTGGCTTTAAGAGCGTTGAGTGCTCGAGTCAGAACGGCTGAGCCTGGGTCGGCCTCCCAAAACTCGGGACCGAATTGTCGAATTTTGGGACCTGCTTAGCAAATTCCGGACTGGACACGATCAAGATGGTCCATGTTATAATTGATGCACAATTATGGCCTGGGTGTTTTGGTCGAATGGCATGATTTCTGCTCCACAAAGTGAACCATAAGAGGTGAGAGGTCCCACTGACAACTCCATCAAGCCAGCTGTGACCCAAGCAAAACAGTCCCTGCTACTGATCTGACCCCAACAATGGCCTATGTGTTGTAAGCAAAAATATTGCTTTGAATTGAAATGGCTGGAATTATGTGGAAAGAAATTGTTAATGCATGAAAATTTAGTGTGTTAAGAAGAGTAGTTGAATTATATAAAATATACTGTAGCGAGCCATTGAATTGATTGTTGATTAGCTCAAGTGAGCACTTTGATGTTATTTATGAATAAATAACATGTATGTATGTGAATTGAATGACATGATGCATTATGAGTAAATTATGTTAGTACATACATGATTTATATATTAACATGACTTGTTTGGAATGACATAGCCATGCACGCCTTATTGCAGTTGTCCAATGCCAAATACACAAATATCATTATTCAAGGCTCCCATATGACTGGTACCAGAATGTTAGGTGGAGTGCATGACATGAAAGAAAATGAAAGAAAAGAAAATGGAAATGGTTAGAAAGGAATCACAAGTGGAAGATTTTTCCTCGAAGAATTACTGAGAGTGGTCCAACAAGCTCATCTCTAGGTCACCAAGGATCAAGTTTTTAAAATGATTCAAAGAATTCGCCTCGGAGGGTAGTTCAATAGATTTTACCGAAATCCGGTAGTAAGTTTTTGAGGACAAAAATCTTTTGTTTTGAAAACGATGTTTTTTTCTCACATTTGGCTTAGCATGCGGAGGAGCAAGGAGGACTCGAGAAGCTGAAAGGGTGAATCACATTCTCATCCATATCATGTAGACATTCAAGTAGGATCATGTATTTGCTTTAATGTGTTTATGTTGAATCATTTCATGTGCACTTAGGTGGGGAGTAACCCATGTAGTGATAATTCAACTACTGGGCATTGCTCACCCCGCGAGGGAACATTATTTCTCGTACGTGAGTGTTCGAGAAGACTACACATTGCAGTAATCGATTTTTAAGAAAGTTTGATTGTGGCTTTTGATGTTTTTGTATAACATGTATTAGAATTCTTAACTTTTAATATATGTTTGTATTAAGAGTAATGTAATAACTCTTGAACTATTGTAATATAATTGATGATATTTTGGTGAGTAAGGATGGCGGGCCCGTCGCTTATTTTTACCATGTACAGTCTCATGATATGAGACACAGTTTTCCGTGGGTTGACTCCGTTGTCACAGACCCGAACGGGTGTCATAAACCCAATCAACAAGCCAAACTTATCATCATGACAAGCAATCCAGCGAATCAGTCCCTTGAAGATCAATTCCTTCGTTGGTGCCAAGATATGGAGGCAAAGCAGGAGGAACAGGCCAGACAGATGGTCGAACTGCAGAGCTGTGCTGACCATCTACAGCAAGAAAAAAACCGCTTGGGGACTCACCTAGAGGGCGAATGGATCGAAAATGCACGAGGGAGCTGCCATCCAACACCCCCGGTTAAACAAAATAAAGGCAAGGAGCCTCACCGGCCAGAAGACAACGACGCTACAACGAATGACGAGTTATCTTCCGGCGGCTCCCCGCTTCTAGATCTACCACCCCCAAAGAACAATGTGGACGCCGAGTCGAGAAAGAGGCCCCCGCGACGTTCTAGTCGATTCGTCAGCGACGTGCCTCGTCGGGTGTGGAGAGAATTCAGTAGAGAAAGGCGACAGTTGGAGAGCGCCCTTGAAAACGTACCCGCGTGGCTTGAGGGTGCGACACCTTCACTTCCATTAGGGTATCCCGCCTTCGGAGACCCACCCCTTATATGCATGTACCTACTGCTATCTGGGGACCTAAGAACATGCTGTCATCCCCATTAGGGCAGCACATCCTGAGTTACGAGCCACCTTATGGCTTTTCCATATCACCGTTTTCTATGTATGATGGCCTTCTTCCGACCCATACGAATTATTGTCAGACTTAACCAAGCGATGATTCTAGCGCCAGTGGAATGATCGCCTTCGTGTAAGGTATTCCCACAGTCGGGAAGGACCGCTTGCCTCGGTTCCATAAACTCCTGGCAGATCCATAAACTCGCTCAATGAAGCCAGGCTACATTCGTTTCCAAATACTTATGCTTAGTCTGGCAAAAGGGAAACACTGGGCCACTACAAACCGCCGCGGGGACAGTCTATCCTAGACTTCACCAGAGATTCGACGTATTGTCCAACAAATCGACGCGATACAAAGATGGACGTGGTCCTCCGTAACTTTCGAAGAAGCTTTGACCCACTCACGTTTCTTTCTAATCAAGCATCGACTCGCCTAACGATGGAAAGAGTCAGACGTGATCGCGACATACTCTACGCTGAAGACAATATTCGGGCAGCCTCCAAGACAATGATGATTACCACCTAGAATAGCAAGCTGGCCAAGAAGCGGCAAAATGAGCAAAAGGGGGACTGCATTCGCGATCGAAGAGGTCCTCGAATGTCGTGAGAGGAAGCGGAACCTCCCCGCTTAATTCCCACTAAACATCCTACAATGTACTCCCCTCATCCCACCGATCACCCTCACTTTCGTCTGCCTCTGACCAATTCGACGAACTCGATAACTGATCACTTCGAGGTGCGATTACCATAAGGACCACAGATGGAAATTTAATTGGGGAGCGCCGAACTCGGTTCTTAATGAGAAACGATCCGAGCTAGCCACCCCGCAGGATATATCCTGATTCTACCGCCCAATAGAAGCCGCACCGGTAAATGAGCAATAATCCGCCGCTCAGTAACTCCCGTCCGAGCCCTACCACCATCAATTACATATTGGGGGCCCAACCGATGACCTGTGACGTTCACCGCCAAGGGAAAAGTCAGCACGAAGGCCACGCTCTTCAAGCCCGTATACACCATCGCACTCTGATAACAAGAGAGCGATACAAATTGATCGACATCGCCTATCTTTTTCCTCCTATTAACCAAAGCCCAGTGTTAATACTGACACCACGATGCACTCAGCTTACTTTATGTATTAACCATTTTGATGTACACAGAGTGCTCGTTAACTCTCGCAACAAGCAGCTCTAATTTGTTGCAACTTCCAACCTTTAAAGTGCATGCCTGGCTGATAAACTCAATTCTACGCCAAATTTTTCCTCGAATTTCATCAATAGTGGCAACCACTTCCAACTGGGGGGATTTCGCTCCCGCCAGCAGATCTGATTATCAAAGAAGTCTTATTCTTATTATCAAAGACTCAGCCATACACGCCATTTCGCTGTCGAAACCGGCCGCACGCTATGAAGGTAATACCCTCAACCTACCATCAAACGATCGCACCTAACCAATACCGACAAGTCGACTTCCTGCTGCCGGGCCAAGAGTCCGCCATATCACCGCCGGTACAAGAGCCGAGAAAGGTGAAAGCTCCATCACCCAGCCCCGAGTCACGTACCCCCATAATAGCAATTACGCTTCGCTACTCCGCAAGAAAGGAGGATGTGAACGCTTAACTATGGATCCCCGAATCAATACTCTCAGGGCCGATAAGCGTATTCAGTCGGCCCTCTGTCAAGAGGAAAAACAATTGCAGTAAGTTTTTCTTAGTAACATTGACATATTCGCCTGGACCCACTCGAACATTACCGGCATTAACCCCACGCATGCTTCTCATAAGCTTAATGTCGTCCTATCTACCAGGCCAATCAGACAAAGAGTAAGGCGTTTCTACCCAAATTACCATCAAATTATTCAAGCTGAGGTAGATAACCTTTTGGACGTAGGGTTCATCAAGGAAGTAAAATACCCGGAATGGTTAGCTAATGTGGTGGTGGTACCATAGAAGGGTGGTAAGTGGAGAGTATGCGTAGACTATACCGATCTCAACGACGCCGCCTCTAAAGACAACTTCCGCTACCCAAGATAGACCGCATCGTCGCACGCCGTCAGCGGATGCTATCATTCCAAGATGCCTTCTCGGGTTACCATCAGATCCCCATGTACCGGCCCGACGCGGAGAAAACATCCTTCATCACCCCACACCATTCTTCATATAATGTAATGTCGTTACAAAGAAGGTCGCAAACTTATTGTAGACCGGTGACCAAGATGTTAGACCGCTGTCGTGGGGTAAAACCACGGAGGTATATCGATGATATACTAAGAAGTCAAAAGAACGCCCGAACCACACTACGCACCTACAAGAAGCTTTCAATCTCCTCAAGGCATACAGCATGAAACTCAACCCCTTAAAGTGCGCATTCGGGGTTAATGCCGGTTGGTTCTTGGGCTTCATGGTGACCTAGAGAGGGATAGAAGCAAACCCTGCCCAACTTAAGGTTATCCTGGAATCACTGGCTCCTATTTCGATAAAAGAAAATGGTGATAATGGGTCGACAGTTTCACCCCGACTCCGCTCATTTCTCGATTCACCAACCGCCTGCCATTCTTCAACACTTATAAATAACGGCCGGATGGAATGAAGAGGTGATCGTGCCTTGGTAGCAATCAAACACTATCTAGCCGGAACCCCGATTCTCGGCCAAATTGGGCTTCCGCCAGGACACTCATGTATTTGAAGCAGTCAGACAGTTCAAGAAGCGTCGTCCTCACCAAAGAAAGTGAGGATTGAAGGCAAGAGGCCATGCTCTTGTCACTGAAGTCCTTAGCCGAGACGCAGTAAAACCGTACATGTACCACGCCCAACAAGCCGCTTAATCCGAATACAGCCCAAGAAGCTTCGCCATACTCAAGACACCCTATCATGTGCTAACCAACCTCCCCCTCCGAAGCACTATACACAAGCCGGACTTATCTAAGAGAATGGCCTGCTAGGCGATCGAACTAAGCGAATATGGTATTCTGTATAAGCTAAGGTTAACTAAGAAGGCAGTCCCGGGCCGACTTTGGGCCGAAGTCTCCCAACCTCAAACGAAGCTCATAGCTCAAATTAGTGGACTCTCAATGCAAAATATGGGCATCTCGACAAACAAGGGCCTGCAGATTGCCCAGAACTAAAGTCCCCGTGGAGACAAGATTCCAGCGTTATCCTACTGGCTTCGCGCTAAACAATGAATCATAATATGAAGCCATCCTCGCCTGGATCAATTAAGAAATGCGACCATCTGGCCGATAAGCTTATAATTCCTGAGTGATTCCCAATTTGTGGTGTATGCAGTAAACATGCACATGCAGTCCCGGATCCTCGAATGGCGAAGTATGTAACTCTGGTAAAGCAACGCCTGGCTAGTTTTTCAACATGGAAGCTCGAACATGTTCCCAAGGACTCTAATGAAAGGGCAGACGCCTTAGCTGTCAGAGTCGCATTCCTACCTATAGCAAAACGATATTTCGCCTATACTACCAAATAGATTCTTGATAGCCATTATCCGTGGCTTTCAGGACGTAAATTTCCCTTCCCTGACGGACCCCATACAGTTAGTATATCAACACGGGAGAACTCCCTAACGAGAAGGATAAGGCTCACAAGGTCCGAGTTCAATCTGCCAGGTTTTCCATAATCGATGGGTGGTTGTTCAAACGATCCTCGACGGGCCATGAACCGAAATGCTTAACCATCTAACAAGGCCGCATGTGTCAGTCGACCGCAGTTATGGATATGGGCAACCATCCAGGCGGCAGAACTCTGGCACATAGAGCCCACACCCAAGGGTACTATTGGCTAACCATGAAGTCTGATGCCATCGATTATGTGCGAAAATGTGACTGGTGCCAACGACAAGCTCCCATCTTAAGATCATCGGCTCAAGATCTTTTATCTATCTCAAGCTCATGGCCCTTCGCTCAATGGGGAATTGACATAGTAAAGGCTTCACTCCCTACCGCCCTGCTCCGTAAGAAGCCGCTGCTGGGCGGGCCACTAATTACTTCAGCAAATGGATAGAGGCCGAGGCTTTTGGATCAATCAAAGACAAAGAGGTCACTCAATTTATCTGGAAGAATATCGTTTGTCGGTTCGGTATTCCTCGGTCAATCGTATCAGACAATGGACCTATTGGTAGAATTCTGAAACCTGGCAGAGATTGAAGATAAAGACATCTCCACCCCCAGTATCCGCAAAGCAACGGCCAAGTAGAGGCTTCCAACAAAACTAGCTGACGCAAATAAGCGATTGGACCTGACTAAAGGCAAATGGGTGGACGAACTTCCCGGGGTCCTTTGGGCTTACAGAACAACCGCCCGCAAACCAACCAGTATATCTCCCTTCACACTTACCTATGGGATGGAAGCTATAATCCTTACAGAAATTGGTATGCCTACGCTCCGTACGGATATGCCCGAACAGTCGAGTACAAAGTTCATAATTAAGGAACTAGACACGACGGATGAAGCTATAACATTGGCCGTGGTTGCATCCTACCACAGCCGGCTGGCAAATCTATATGACGGATAAAACCCAGGAGTGTTCGACCGGGAGACCTAGTCTTAGGAAAGTCTTGGCTGGCCCGACTGAGTAAGGCGGGAAAGTTCACAGACCAAGCTAGGAAGGACCATATATTATAACACGAGTCGGTCATCCAGGATCTATGTAAGCTAGATAAGCTTCGGATGGAATACATGTACCTAGAATGTGGAATGTTATGCACCTCAAAAGGTACTATCAATAAAAAGATGAATTATTCTCTAATTGTATCTTCATCGCAAAATCTAATTTATAAGTTTGGATGGCGTTAATGCCATGTCCACCCAACATGGTGATGCCCAGCTGGCTCAAAACAAAGTCCAGATAGAGTTAATGCTCTGTCCGGCCAAGCATGGTTGATGCCTAGCTGGCTCATAACAAAGTCCGGACAACTTTAATGCCCTGTTCAGCCCAGCATGGTTGATGCTCAGCTGGCTCAGAACAAAGTCCGGACAGCGTTAATGCCTTGTCCGACCCAGCATGGTTGATGCCTAACTAGCTCAGAAAAAAGTCCGAACGGTGCTAATGCCCTTTCCGGCCCAGCATGGTTGATGCCCAGCTGGCTCAAAACAAAGTCCGGATAGCTCTAATGCCCTGTCCGGCCCAGCATGGTTCATGCCCAGCTGGCTCAGAACAAAGTCTGAACGACGCTAATGCCCTATCCGGCCCGACATGGTTAATGCCCAACTGGCTCATAACAGAGTCCGGATGGCACTAATTCCCTGTCCGGCCCAGCATGGTTGATGCCTAGCTGGCCTTGTCTAAAGTCCTGATGGCTCTAGAAAGTCAATGCCCTATCCGACCCAGTATGACCAGTTTGCCTAGTCTAAAGTCCGAATGGCATTAGAAGATTAATGCCTTATCCGACCCGATATAGTAGGTCCCACTGGTTTATTCTAAAATTCGAGTAAGATTAATGTCCTACCAGGCTCAATTTAATTGACGCCCGGTGAGAACACTGCAAAGCCTGAACAGGGAAGAAAACAAATGAACCAGGGAACGATTTCTTTTTACTCACTACACATCAGTGCCACCTGGCGAAGCAAAAATGAACCACTCGATTCAAAAGAGGAATCAGTAAAGTCGCAAAATAACACATGCTCCATTAAGGCGTCCAGTTACACTACATCATGGGCAGTATTGTGGGTCCATTTTGGGCCTTGGCTTAAGTTACATGAAGCCCACCATGAATCCATGTGGATACTTGGTGGTGAAATAATGTTGAAAACTTAAGATATTATTGCATGGAAAATGAGGAGAAAGTTAATGGGAAGAATTTGTTTTAGAAGCGGTGGGCTCTTTCCAAAGCTTGAAGGTGGAAAACACCAGGTAGGCTCAGAGGCTGAGGTGGGAATCAGTACAAAAGGAGAGAAATATCAAAGTGGAAGGGACCTTTGGAGGGGCATTTTTCCGGGCTCGGACGCACATTTGTTGATTTTTCTTGGATGCTTAGCTTGGTTTCTTTTCTGCGTTTTGTGGAAGAGGTAGAAATGAACCACTGGCTCCCTCTATTCTTTAGGGATATTCTAACTAGAATTTGAGGTTTTCATCAACCATTGAGCGGTTTTCACGCTCATACGTGAGGCCGGTTCCAACGATTGTTAGAGCGATCCGGTTTTAGAAAACAGTTGTTCGGTTGGTTCTCACTCATCCGAGCTGAGAATCATGCACCGTTTGTTTTATTAGTTTTCCTATTCTTTAAGGGATATTCTGACCAAATTTTATGGTTTTCCTCAACCATTTGAACCGGTTTTCATGCTCATACGTGAGAGCCGGTTCAATAGTTTCTGCTGGGCAGTCCCGGTTTTAGAAAACAACGGATTGTTTTGGTTGGTTCTCATTCATCCGAGCTGAGAATCAATCACCGTTTATTTTGTTAGATTCCTGACTCCTTGAGGAAGGTTCTGACTATTTTGAGAATTATTCCCAATCGGCTCAACTGGTTAGGAAACCGGATCATTTGATTCATGAAGTTCAGTTTTTTAGAAAAGCAGCTTGGGTAGTCTGCTTTGTTTGTGTTGGTTCTTGGTCATTCGGGTCGGTGCACTCAGTTTGTCGCTATTAGATTCCTGACTCTGTGAGAAAATTTTTGACAAGTTTGAGATCTTTTCTCAACAGTCTAGACTGGTTGGGAAACCGAATGAGCCAGTTCATTGGGTTAGGTTTTTTGGAATGGAAGTTTGGGTAGTTTGCTTTGTTTGTGTTGGTTCTTGGTCATTCGGTCAGATTGCACTCCGTTGTCTTCATTAGATTCCTGACTATGTGAAAAGTTCTGACAAGTTTGAGATCTTTTCTCAATAGTATAGACTATTTGGGAAACCGAATGAGCCGGTTCATTGGGTTAGGTTTTCCGGAATGGCAGTTTGGGTAGTTTGCTTTGTTTGTGTTGGTTCTTGGTCATTCGGAGTCGGAATTGCACTCCGTTTGTCTTGTTAGATTCCTAACTCTGTGAGAAAAGTTATAACAAGTTTGAGATCTTTTCTCAATAGTCTATGCAGGTTGGGAAACCGAACCAGCCGGTTCATTGGGTTAGGTTTTCCGAAATGGCAGTTTGGGTACTTTGCTTTGTTTATATTGGTTCTTGGTCATTTGTAGTCAGAATTGCACTCCGTTTGTTTTTTTGGATTCTTGACTCCGTGAGGAATTTTCTAACAAAGTTTCAGAAATTTTCTCAATCGTTTGGACTTGTTGAGAACCGATTCAACCGGTTGTGCAAGACAGCTCATGGGCAGCCCCCTATTTTAGCATGTTTCAGTCCCGAATCTATTATGGCGTGCTCTTAGTTGCCCCAAGGAACCTGTAGGCAGACTTTAGGGTCTGAGTTCAGTTTCGGTTTGAACAAAGTGGGGTAGTGGGCAATGTGGGATTTGTAAGTATGGTTTGGTTTGTGGGATTTTAAAGGGAATGTGTTCTAAAAGTAAGTAAACCCTTACCTCCTTCATTTGCTTCTTTTCTTTTTAGTATGGGATCGATATTTGGTTTTAAATGCATGATGTATGCTGTATTATTTGCCACACCTATTCTGTTGTGCATGGCTAGAGACCTCGGGTACATGCTTAGGCGTTGGTATTTGTATTCATATGCGTACATGGTGTTTGGATTTTGACATTTGTGATGCATTTGAGCCTTTTGACTGACCTCTTATGCAGTGCTTGGCTAGGAACCACAGGTATGTGCTTTAATGTTGGGTAATGAATTTCACATGGATGATGCATGCTTGCTATGTTTGTTGACTAACCTTTGATGTAGCGTGTGGCGGGGACCCGCAATTCTTATTATTTAACTCTTTTGGTTGAGTGTTTTTAAGCATGCTAGATACCACCGAGAAAGTGGGTTGAGTCGATCTAAGTTGTATGTTTAGCCTAGGAGACTATCGATGCGCGACCCGTATGCTCCACACATACCCAGATTCACTAGTAGAGGCCCAGGAGTTCGGGCCTGAAGTCTTTACCTCATGTAAATTTACCTTCCCAGATAGGTGTCGACCAGGACCAGAGGAAATCTAGTTTCGTAGGCTAGCTTTTTCCATACTAGAGTCATTGGGGTTTTTTGTTCTTACTTGGTTTTCCCCTTTATAAAATAACAACAAAAAGTAAATTAGCGACTTCAAAGAAAAACTGTCCTCCTCGGGGCCAGTTTTCTAAATTCAAAAATCAACCCACATTTTCCTTCCATTTAAAAGCGAGTCGCGCCGGCCCGTGGATCGGGTAGGGTCCACAAATTGGCGACTCCACTGGGGACCGAATCCAGAATCTCTGGTTTCATAAGAGGATCAAGCTTGAACTTGAGTTGTGTATATTGAAGCACATGGCTCTCTGATCAGGAGGCTCTTGGGTTACATAGATAATTGATGATCATACACTTGATTGAGTATTTGAAGCACATTGTGATTTGTTGATCTTTGTTTGTTCACGGCCAGTTATAGCATGCTTTCTCATTATTAATTGGTATCTAGCTATAACATTTGGGATTAGGCTTAAAGGATCAGAATGTGTGTAGATTTTGTGATAGACTTCTTTATTGGCGACCCAGAGCCCCAGGCGACCCAGTTGGCGAGTCGAGCCAAAGAAACCCGGGGCCTTCGTTTTATTTCTTTTAAAGTCATTAATTAATCTCTTTAGTTATCGTTTTATTAAATTTTCATTTAAGTGTCGCGACCAGATCCCTACTTGACCGGGTTGGCGGATCAAGTGGGCCGTTTACTGGGCATTTCAATCATCTTATCAAAACATTTGGCTTGTCTTATTCATTTTAGATTTTGTAATTTCGGAAAAGCATTTCATTTTAGACAAGCCATGAGCATTTACAATTAACAAAAGATTCATAATGTTTACATTTAACAAAATGCCTTTACAAAAATAAGGATTCAGAGTTCAAACTGTTTTACAAAATATCAATGTTCGAAAGAAATGGAGTAATGCATATGACGGAGCATACTCCGTAATTTTCATACTATGACTACGAGCTCCTCGATCTTGGGTCTTGCTTCGATATACATCGCTCGGTACTGCTTGTGATAAAAGCAAATACTGCAAGCATTTTCATGCTTAGTGGTTCTATCTGATTACGTATTCCATTTCATTCATATAAATCATGCATTTATCAAAATAATGCCTTTACTCTGATATCGGTGTAATGTAAAGATACTTGCTCTGAATACACTTTCAATTTCCATCATTTCTCTTTTCGGTTTGTGATTCCACATATAGCTATAGAATTCGACATCCTGACAGTTAGGTTGGTGAATCCACGCACATTTGTCATTCGGTAGTAATGTTGGTTTCATTCAATAATACCCGTCTCACATATGACTATAGAAATTAGGCATTCCACGGCGGTCCGGTTGGTGAATCTGTCGTAATACGTCGTCGATAGCAATGTGATTTCGCATTATCAATTCACGGTTACCTTAATGGCGAATTAGTTGGTGAATTCGTCATGTTACAATCATTCAATAAAGCAGTTCAACAATTTACTTTTATGCAATAAATTCGCTTGTAGCTCAAATACAGCATTCATGCAATGTTATCAAGCATTTCAAATACTAATCATTCGAATCAATATATATGTATATGTCGCAAATAGAGAACAATATGAAAATAAGGAACGAATAAGAACAAACTAGAATAGAGAACGGGTATAGAACAGACCAATTATCGATTCCGTTTCTTTCTCGATGTCAATCCTAGGTCAGGTTATCGTCTTCACCCGCACCTAGCCAAATACAATTTATTCACTCTTAGTGATTTAGCAAATAATCATACTAAGCAGTGTCGCCTAGACAAGTGAAACTTTGCGGAGGCGGAAAGGTGACACATTTTGACGAATACCATTCTGTATTCCTCCTAAGAGTCTACTTTACTCATAAATTGGAATCATTCCAATCGGATTACTCCAGGAACTAAAGTTATGGCATTTTCATGCCAACTAATAAATTTACAGATTACACTGGGGACTGTTTGTATTGCTCATTTTTCCGGGGTCTTAACTTCATGTTTGACTCTAGGTCATTGTACTCTTTTAAAGCTAAGGTGCTAAGGGTTCTATTCCAACTGGAATCACCCAATTCGGAGCACCGAAACTCAAGTTACGTCCGAAACAACCCGGACTACTCTATGTTCAAAGCTGGAACCAGAATTTGAAGCACTTTTGTAGCCCCACTTTGGAGTTAATTTTAGGCCATATGATCCAGAATTTGGCGATTCTATTCTTTTAAGTTTTGTTCTCCTTGAAGTCTATTTTACGTATCCACTTGAATCACTCAAATCGGATGGGGTGGCAAGTTATGGCCAAAATCACAGAGGTGGCGGGAAGCGAACGAGGTTATGCCAGAGTACAAGCTCCAAGTTATCTGCGTACAACTGACAAAAATGACGGAACCGAGGTAATAAGGTACAAGCTCAAGTTGTACCGGTACTAATCCCAGAAAAATGCTGAGAATGGGTATTTTCTCCCATTTCCATATTTTGAACCCCCGATCGCTCTATACTAATAAACACTTCAAGATCACTTCAAATTCATCTTATGATCTCTTTCTACTCAAATTTATCATTCAATACACCTCTTATGAACTCTATTAAACTCCAAACATGCTTTCTATTCATCTCTTATACAAAGCCTAGGGTTTTACTCAACCCTACCATTCAAAGAAACTTTGGTTAGGATGACATCCTAGTAAACCACAGATTTAGAGCAGATATTAACATAATCAAGCCTTAAATTCCATGTGATCCATACAAAATCCATACTCAAAGTAGTTTCCATACCAAAACCCAAAGTTCCATACCTTTTTGGAGCTTGGCTTTGCTTGCTCTTCTTCTCCTTCCTCTCCCTTTCTCTTCTCTCCCTCTCTATCCGTTTTTCTCTCCTCCAAATGAGACCAATTTTGGTCTTTTAATCCATGTTTATTCGGGGCCCATTTGAACGCGAAAAACCCATTTTTTTGCTTTAAGTTTCCTTATTTGCCTTTTTGTCCTTAGGTTCTTCCCTTTTTTGCAATTTAATTTGTTTTAATTCTATTGTGGCCCATCTCTACTCCTTTTTATTTTTATGTCCCTTATGGAAATTTCAATGTTGTCCTTGTTCTAGTGCCAAAATTTAGGGTTCGCTAAATTTATCATTTCATAACTTGTCAATTTACAATTTTTCCGGAGGAAAATCCACGAGTTAGCGTCAAATTTATACCCAGAATATATAATAAAATTATTATAAAAATTCTAGGGTATTTTTGGGGCGTTACACTTGCTCTTTGTGCATGATTGTTTGTTGCATGGCCTCCTTCCCACATGACTTCTCAACTTCCCTGCATGACCTTTGGCTTGTGTTTGTGGGGCATGTGTGTATCCTGCTTAGATCACGAGTCTTGGTCGCCATTCCTTGTGGATTGCTTATGTTGCTTAGGAGTTATTCCCAACTGTTGCTTTGACCAAGCTAGGGTTGGAATAGGGTCATAAGAGGCTATATTGATGTATGGGAGCACTATGGAATGTGAATGTTCGAGCAATGAGGCTTGTATATCTACAGCTTCGTTCATGGATACATGCGTGGCGGTGTCTCACTTTAATTGTTGATTAGGATCTCGGGTTGTGTATCCTTGTAGATGCAGTCATATAGCCTTTTAGGACTTGCCTCTTCTCTTTGTTAGCCGAGCCGTCTTACCTGGGTATTACCATGTCGAATCTCGCTCCTGCTTGTGGAGCCATTTGCTCGAATTAGATGTTAACATAACATGTCGGCTCATTCCCTTAGAGGATTTCATTGTGGGATTGCATCTTTGGATTGATTTCGGATTGATAGTCACGGGGGCGGCATGCCCTCTTTACTTCTTCGAATTATTGATTAAGAAGCGACACAGGTTCTGAGCTTGGATTGGATGGATATAGACTTGTTAGGAATTGAGATCCACACGGTCGATTAGAAACGAACCTTCCAGATCATAGAGATATGGACTCTCGATGCCCAGCTACGTCGACCCGGCTAAGTGAGATTACCGATGCCATAGCATCTCTTCGGGATGCTATGTGGGGCTAGGACGGAGGATTGATGGGCTATCGGGCCCGGCTCATTACCAATTCGGGAGCACCCGCATGACTCTACCAGCCTCCACCACCACCACCATCATCTGGACCCACTGTACAGCAGGACTATACGGTTCCACCTCCACCACCCCCACCATTATACGGACCCATGCAGTAGGACTATACGAGTTCCACCTCCTACCACCACTGGTTCAATCAGCCCTAGTAGGTTGGAGCTTTTTGTTCATGGTGGCCGAGACCATGCCACTTTACATTGTGACCCATGCCGTTATTGATGACACTTTCAGACTGTATCGATAGGATTAAGCGAGAGGTCGAGTCTACGCATGTTTACGATGGAGTTATAGGTTGGAGCGGATATGATGACCTTCCGGTGGCAGCCTTGCCGAGTTGAGTTCCAGCATCTGCCGGGACGGTAGAGGCCTGCTTTGGGATAGGATACCCCAGTATTCGCCACAGGTTGTACGGCGTTGTTATGCGCGGGCATAAGATTGGATGAGGCCGCAGGATGATCATGCTTTTTCCTCTGTCGGCGAGTGAGTGCTTGGCTCGGCGATTGGTTTGCATCATTGGACCCTTCGAGGCGTAGGACATGGGTTGATTTGGGACAAGAGTTTATCAGACAGTATTCTTTTAATACTATAGTGGACGTATCCCGGAGAGAGTTAGAGGCCCTTAGGCAGAGGCCGGATGAGTCAATCACTTCATTTATCTCCCGATGGAGGGAGAAGATAGCACAGATTATAGATAGACCCTCAGAGCGCGATCATATCAGCATGATTATGCGTAGTCTTCAGCCCCGCTTTGCTAGGCATCTCATGGGTTTCCCACAGACAGACTTTGGATCATTGGTTCCAGGCCCTTTATGGCATTAGGGAGAGATATCTAGAGGGATTATGGGCGAGACTCTTCCCTTAGGACTCTAAGGAAAAGCCGAAGTCGGGACCCGAGACCATCGAGATGTTGGTGCCATTGGCATGGCGGAACCGCAGTCCCCACGTCACCCCTGTTTCGAAGGCGGTTTCGGACCTCACCCCGGATGATGGGAGGGTTAGTGCCAGTTGCTTCTCCTTTGGGCCGGTTGGGCCTGCACTCTACATTCGCCACCACGGCCCGGTATATGCTGGGCGCCTCGGAGGCCACTTGTCTGAGCCGTCGACGGTATGGGGAAACACCGCCTCTCAGAGGCTGGCTAGGCCGGTTACACGACTCGGGATGCCAGGCCCAGGAGCATTTCGGAGATTGGTTGAAGGGGGTTTGGCTGTTCCACTACCAGCTGAACCACCACCATAGCCTACCCACCGGTTCGGGGCCGTCATCCCTTTGTACATCATCGGGAGCGAGTCATGATACGAGATAGTTATGCGGCATTGAGGCATGTTATTGAACTTGATTGATCGGGGTTTTGGTTGATTTGGGATGCCACTGGGTGACTCTGAGACCGGCTCCCCACTCATGACACTGCATTTGTACCTCCACCCCGGGTGGTATACATTCGATTGAGTTTTTGGGGAATGAGATATTCATGATGGGCAGGATGGGATGGAGAGGCTCCTCGGCGTCTGTTTGTATGCGGACTCGAGGCTTTAGTGGATACACCCATGACCAGCAGTCTTCAGGCCATTTAGATTGATTCCAGATGATGTTCCTCGACAAACAACAGTATCAACAGTATACTTGCAACATGTTCATCCCATGGCACCCTTCATTATGTTTTCGGAGGAGTATGGGCCAGTGCATAGAGATGTCCAGATTGTCACAAGGAGTGGGAGGGTAGCTCAGCCCCCACCTATTGATAGACCTTTTGCTAGCATTGATGCTAGAGATGAGATTTAGAGGGAAGATGATGAGATTTTGCTCCAGCTGCGCACCAGTCAGGCCCGCATTTCCATTTGGAGCTTATTGGCCTCATCCAGCACACATAGAGACGCATTGATCAGAGCTCTCAGTCAGATTAGAGTTGATACTGCTACCACCCCAAGGGGACTGATCCACTTTCTGATAGCGGATAGGGCTACATGCATAGTGTTTTTGACGATGATTTACCACATGAGGGATTAGACCATGTTGCGTCCTTTGTTCATCGATGTTGCTTGTTAGTCGTAGGGTATTGTCCGTCTTCTTCCAGACAGCGACTCACGCGCGTTTGTCAGCTGGTTCCTACCATTACTTTGGGATTTTCACCATCCAATTTTGGGCCATCCATATAGACCGTCAGAGCTTATGACGGGACTCAGAGGACAGTTATGGGTATTCTCACTACATATGTCATGATCGGTCGGTCGAATCTCCGTACTCTTCGAGTTTTGAAGATCAGTCATCCTTTAACACACTTTTGGCGCCCTTGGATTCATGGCGGGTGTTACACCATCTTCACTTTATTAGAAGGTGAGTTCATACGAGGGCGCGTATCACGTCTGATCGACAAAATGTTGTTACCTCTTTTGAGCGATTATTTTCATCGATCCATGATGGGACGACTTGCACTTAATAGGGTTTGTTTTAGAAGGTCAGTTGTCGATTTAGAGGATGTTCGTAGAGACATAGGTACCTATGTCTTTGTCCAGCCACAGTAACACTTTGGTGCCGCGCCTTGATGAAAGGCATGTCTTATATACTGGTTTGGGATTGGGTCGCGCCCAGCCAGGGGCCAGCGAGTTTACTATTCACAGGTTGATCACGACATACCATATGGATTAGGTTACACTCAGCCGAGGATGATGCCGCGACACATGGCGATGTTCTTGCCCAGAGATAGATTGAGCTCGCTGTCAGGGTTCCATTGATTACCCCCCTTTCGCCCTTACGCACCAGGTTAAATGACTATTTTACAGGAAGGATCAGTATGCTGCACGAAGGAGTTGACCATGGTTGAGACTTCTAGGGATTGGTCAGAGAATCTCCCTTTCGCATTGTGGGCTTATCGTACATCTTTTCGTACCTCAACTGGGGCTACACCTTACTCTTTGGTATATGGCATGGAGGCAGTGCTGCCTGTTGAAATTGAGATAGGATCCTTGAGAGTAGCATTAGAGCATCAGATATCTAAGACTGAGTGGGCTCAATCCCGTTATGATCAGCTCAGCCTTTTGGATGAGAGGAGATTAAGGGCAATAGATCATGTTCAGGCTTATCAGAGGAAAATGACCCGTGCATTTGGAAAAAGGGTCAAGCCCAGGAAGTTTCAAAAAGGCGACCTAGTCTTGAAGGTCCTCAGGGGATTGATCAACGACCCTAGAGGTAAGAAGTTTAGGCCGAGATTGGAGTGGGCATGTCATCAGAGATCTGACTCGAAGGGCGCGACTTGGTTGATAGACTTGGGGCGAATCGGTTCTGGAGCGGTCAATGTGGATCGGCTAAAAAGTTTTATGCGTGAGATCGTGGTCGAAAGGATGGGTGGCCCGTTCCACTTTGTTAAGCCATATTCTATTACACACCCATACATTGATATATCCACTATTGCTAGCCTTTGGGCCTCCATAGCGGTTTATTATGGCCTATTCTTTCATTCGTACTTGCATACTTTTAAACCTAGGTTGGGGGCCTTACATGCGCTTTCATTTATTATTTGGATATGTAGGCATTATGAGCATTGTGACATTCTTCGTTTGTTCTTTCTCGCATCATTGCTTGTTTCTTTTCTTCTCCATTTTGCATTTTCATACCATCTATCTTTGAGTCTAGTTTCTATCATCTCTATTCGTTTCATATGATGATGACGTGCTCTCATCCCAGAGCTACCAGTCAGGTTTGTCACACCTTCGTTCCGCCTATAGGTTTTGATATGGGATTCTTAGGTTGAGAGGACCATTTAGGCTTGGAGGTTTGAGGTGCTTTCGGTTGGATTGTGTTAGTATGGCATTCGACCTACTCTGGTGGTTCGACGAAAAACAAAAACAAAAAAAAAAAAAAAAATAGTGTGTTTGTTTGATATTCGTTACTCATTTAGGTTTGAGAGATTTATTATTCCTCTGAGGGTTAAGTGAAAGCATTGTACGATCTTTCTGCATGGATCGGGTAACACACACATTAGGTATGAGGAGTTTTGGGTTTAGCCGCACTAGGTCCACTGGATCATTACCGCATCACCTTTGCCATCTCATAGTGACTTGCTTGACTTGGTGTTCTGGGGATGAGTTGTTGATCGTTGTCACCACATTGCCACATTTGTATCGACTTGTTTCTTCCTTTTTTTTTTTTTTTTGCTTTATCCATTCATCATTTTTCTTATCCCTTTCAATCTTCTTCTACTCTTATTGATCGTCGTCTCGCTTCTTAAGCGACGTGTCCTTTGGTGTATTCACTTGTTGTTTGACATTGTTCATTTTGATGTTGGTTGAGTCACCTTGCTCACATGATCCTTTGATATTTGACATTCCGCGTACAGGGGTTTGGCAGTATTTATTGGGTATTTGGGCCTTTGTTTCCCATCATGTCATTCACCTTTCACCCTTGGCCTACATTACGGTCCGAGTCGTAAGACCACCCTGAGACCATGAGGATCGTGTTTGCTTGACATTTTATATGGACAAGTTAAATCTGCCCCGATTGAGTACGAGATGTCGGCGGGTCTCACACGTTCTTAGGGAGTATCGAGGGTCACATATTGCTTCTCCATTCAGTTTGTTTACCTCAAATCCATGATTAGATACAGATGATACAGAGAATTGGGGCCATTGATAACATCTTGGCTTGATCTTTGACATTCTGGCAGGGCATATCTCCGTCTTTTAGGTGTTGGCTTGGCTGCTACAGCATCTTCTTTGGCGGCCATTCTCTAGAGATGTTTTGGCATCAAAGTTTGAGTATGCTCCACATGCAGCCGTGTTTCTTCATATAGCAAAGTGCTTCTAAGGGCTAGCCTGGGGTCAGATTCACGCATATTCGTCAACTCAATAGGAGTGCACGCTAGCGCACTCCCCATATGTTGTCTTGTTCGCTTGTTCAGATGATTGGGTCTTCAGAACTTTATTTCAGAGTTTTTTCATCGAGGCACTTGCATATCAGATGTGCACACTAGGGCATACCCTATATCAGTTTTATGGAATAAAATGGATGATTTTTCATGAATGAATGATTGTGATATTTTCAGCTCTCTGACTTTGACCACATGTGCAGTTATGGGATTTTGACATAGCGTTGATACCACTGGAACTGGGGCATAACCTTTCTTTCACCCTTGGTCATATTTGTGAGATTGTCTACGAGGGCATACCCCTTTATTTCCATCTTGTTATTAAGTTCTTGGTTTCTCGCTTATCGTTTGTGGCATTTTCTGTTGTCATACTGGGGCATCCCCCTTATTTTGTCATGATTGTGTTTGATTTCTAGCTTATTCGAGTCATTTGTTGGCAGACCCTGGACGTCATACTAGGGCTACCACTCACGAGTTTGTTTACTTCGTTTAGCTTGTTTGGGTTTCGGTACTCACCCAGATTCCCATTTCCGATGCTCGCTCGGTTCACCTTCCGTGCTCGCTTTGGATCACGCATTCCGTCTTCCGGATCACCTTTAGGTACTCACGATTTTACCTTTCCGGTACTCGCGGATCCACATTCCGTGCCACGGGATCCCACCTTTTCGATTACTTTCGGGATCCCACCATTCCGGTACTCGCCCGGATCCCACATTTTTCGATGCGCGTGTCCCTGCCTTCCAGGTACTCGCTCGGGTTCAATAGCTCAGAATTTACTTGCACGGATCCACCTTTACGGTACTGCCGGATCCGGCACTAGGTGCTCGCCGGATCCCACGCTACGGTACTCGCGGATCCCACCTTTGGAATTTTTGCACGGATCCCACCTTTCCAGGTACCTACGGATCCACAGCTGCATTTTCCATTTCCGGATCACTTTTCAGGTACTCTTCGGATCGCCTTTACGGTACTCTCGGGTACCATTCTCGTCTCTTGGGATCCCACCTTTCCGGCACTCGCCTGGATCCCACCTTTCCGGTACTTGCCCGAATTTCTACCTTTCCAGCACTCACCCGAATTCTACCCTTTCCCGGTTTCTCGCCCGGATTTCTACCTTTACGGAACTCGCCCGGATTTCTACCTTTCCGGTACTCGCCTAGATTCTACCCTTTTCCGGTACTCGCCTAGATTCTACCCTTTCTTGGTACTTGCCCGGATTTCTACCTTCCCGATACTCGCCCGGATCCCACATTTCCGGTACTTACTCGGATTACCCATTTTCGGTACTCACTCAGATTTTACCTTCTCCGATACTCGCTCGGATCCACAGCACTAGGTACTCACCCCGGATCCTACCTTCCGGTACTCACCGGTTTTACCTTCTCAGATACTACGCTTTCGGATCCTACCTTTTCCGGTACTCGTCTGGATCCTACCTTTTCCGGTACTCACCCGGATTTTACCTTCTCGATACACGCTCGGATCCCACCTTTCCCGGTACTCTCCTGGATCCACCTTTCCCGGTACTCGCCCGGATCCCATTTTTCGGTACTCGCCCGGATCCTACCTTTTCCGGTACTCACCCGGATTTTACCTTCTCTGATACTCGCTCGGATCCCACCTTTCCCAGTACTCTCCTGGATCCTACTTTTTCTAGTACTCGCCCGAATTTCTACCTTCCGGTACTACTTCAGATCCACCTTTCGGTACTCTCGGATCCCATTTCGATGCTCGCCAGGGATCCTACCTTTCAGATACTCCGCGAGGATTTCCTTCGGTACTCACGGGATTCTACCTTTAGATTTTCGCACGGATTTCTATTTTCCGGAACTTGCTCGGATTCTACCCTTTCCCGGTACTCGCTCGGATTCCACCTTCTGACACTCAGGTGATTCTACGCCATTCTCACCCCGGATCAACCTTTAGATACTTTCCGGACCCTTCTCGAGCTTGCCGGATTCCTCACCTTCTCAACATAGCCCCTAGGATTCATTATCTTTTCTAGTATTGCCCGGATCCTCCTCTTCAGGCGCCGTGCACAGTTTTTTCTTTAAAGTCCTTGATCATAACGATACATTCGGGTTAACCTTGATTACTGATGAGGGGACAAAATTGTTGGTCATCTGGGTTCTTCACTGAAATTGTTTCACTCTTGCATAAGCACGCCCTTTTATGATTCACTCGTTCATTCACTCTGTTAAGAAGAGGGCATGTTGTAGACCCTCGATTTTTCCCCTCGACACTTGCATTTATTACATGGGTGTCACGCTCTTTCTCGTTCTCGTATTATAACACCATTAGGGCCCTTTTTAGGTTTAGTACGTCTGCGGGCCTTGGGTGGGCTTATGTGATCCGTTGAGTGCATTATGTAGTTCACTTTAGAGTGTCATCATGGCTTATTTTTTTAGTTATTGGCATCGTGCTATGGGAAGCAAGTGGGGCCCCCTCGAGTTTAGCTCAAATCAAAGTTTAGTAGGTATGTCAAATTCGGACCACTTGAGATTGTTTCGAACATATCTCCCTTGTCGGAACTCAGAATTGTTCACTGTTTGTTTTGTTGGATTCCTTATTTTCCAAGGAGGTTTCTGTTAAAAATTCATAATTTGTGTCAACCGTTTGACTAATCAGTTTGACTGGTTCATCAAGGCAGTACGTATACAACCTTGTTTTTTGGGTGATTTTGGTGAGCACTCCTCCTTGTTTCGATCATATCTCTCTCATCCAGACTTGGAATGGTGCACCGTTTTTTTTGTTGGTCTCCTTATTCTTCAGGGAACATTCTGTAAAAATTTCATAATTTTCCTCAACTGACTCGACTGGTTGGCATCTGTTCGACAGGTTAGTCGAACCGACTTGTGTGGGTATTTGTTTTGTGATTTTGGAGCCCAAATCCTATGGTTGGACCCATAAGCTCTAGCTTGACCATAGGCAGTATTGTGGGTCCATTTTGGGCCTTGGCTTAGGATTACCTGCAGCCCACCATGAATCCATGTGGATACTTGGTGGTGAAACAATTTGAAAACTTAAGATATTCGGCTTATGGAAAATGAGGAGAGGAGGTTAATGGGAAAATTGTTTGCGGCGATTGGGCTCTTTCCAAAGCTTGAGGTCTGGAAAACACCAGGTAGGCTCAGAGGCTGAGGTGGGAATCAGTACAAAGGAGAAAGATCAAAGTGGAAGGGACCTTTGGAGGAGCATTTTTTCCGGGCTCGGGCCTTTACATTCTTGATTTTTCTCGGATACTTAGCTTGGTTTCTTTCTGCGTTTTGTGGAAGGAGTAGAAATAGACCACAGCTCCACTCTATTCTTTAAGGGATATTCTAACTAAATTTGAGGTTTTCCTCAACCATTTGAACCCGGTTTTTCACGCTCATCGTGGTCGGGGTTCAACAGTTTTGTTGGGCAGTCTGGTTTTAGAAAACAACGGATTGTTTCGGTTGGTTCTCACTCATCCGAGCTGAGAATCATGCACCGTTTGTTTTATTAGTTTCCCTATTCTTTAAGGGATATTCTGACCAAATTTTATGGTTTTCCTCTGTGACACCCCGATCCCGGGGGTCCGTTGACTACCGTCAACCCGCAGAATACAAGTGGATGTCGAGTTGCAGACGCCCTTGACATCGGCGAGTCTCCTTTGTATGGGAGCTCTACCCCAGATAAAACACACTGCATGAAACACAATCCCCAGCGGAGTCCAATATAGTCCATGATGATACAAATATGGATACTTGACTCAGGCCCATACTACAATATCCATGTAAAACATACTAACTATATCCAATAGTTACAGAGTTGAATATTTTTACTCTTATCTGACATATATTAAAATACCACGAATTCTAATACATGTAAACATCGGAAAGAACCTCAAGGCCACACTCAACTCTTCTAAATCTCGACCTCTAGGGCAGACCATCTCATACTTCCATTACCTGTAAAGAATATCCTCGATAGGGTGAGCTAATGCTCAGTAGTGGAATACGCCTAGAGTGGGCTACTCTCCACCTAAGTGCGGTCACGATGTTCCCAGAAATAAACACACATTCAAGAAGCAAATGCATGATCTACTTGAATGTCTACGCAATAACTCAGATCCCGAGTCCTCACCGACTCTCTCACACTCGCCTAAGCCTCGTATGAGAATTATTATTTTGTTAGTGGACAACCCTCCGATGCATATATATCAATCGGGCCTTCTCCGACCATTGATATATTATTTGTTTATGGACTACCTTCCGATGAATATCAATTGGGCCGCTCCCAGTGATTAGTATTTTTCATTTATTTACCCTCCCAGATAATTAACATTTTAGACTACCCTCGAACCACCATTTCTCTAGACTCATCTCATGCACTCACTCCATAGTCTCTAGGATGTTCTAGTGCATATGGAATACATGTATGCTGGTCCAATCACAGTCCTAATCACATGCAAATATGTAAACATGCACATATCCACATAATATCCAATCACACAATCATGTCATGTAATTAATCCAATTCCTTACATCAAAAAGTAGCTCCCACTTGGGCTAATGATCAAACCTGAGCACTTCGAATTTGAATCCTTTCGATCAAACACATGTTCACGAAACATATTTTCGTGTCAACTATTCCCGGAGCAGTAAAACCACATGGTTGCGAGGTTTCGACACTTGACAATTCATTGGTATACTTTGTGAACCCGCATTTCACGGCCATTTCCGGCCTTATACAAACCACAATACAATCCATGGCATGAATCACACCATTAGACACCCAAGCGGTCGTGGCGATCCGCAGTTTTGTAAATTGGAGTTCATGCATCCAGCTTGGTCGGTTCCGAGTTTTGGGACGGTCGAAGCGACCCCTCACGGCCTGGATTCGGCTCAAACATTTGCAAGTATTTAAAAGAGGAATAAAACCCAAGTAGGGCCCCTACCTCTCGGAGTTTGAGAAAAACTCCTAAATCGATACCGCGTGAAGCCCTTTGCAGCGAAGCGGAGTTCTCCTTCTTGTCCGGGCTGAAGCGGTCGGATCGTCGGTATTTAGAAGGAAGACTCTCTCACTAGAACCCAAAATCAGCCCATGGATCTATTTCCCCCTCTCCCACGTTTTTTCCTCTTGGCTTAATGAAGAAGACAAGTCACTATTCCTATTTTGTCCTTTTGTGACTTAAATCAAATCCATAATGACCATTACGTCCCTTAATTTCCCAGTTTTGACATTCGGCTCTATCTCGGCCGTCCATTTTCATCGCTTCTCTACTCATGCCACTTATGGCATATGGGTGCGTGTTATATGTGATTTTTGTCACATCGAATATCGTTTTACGGCACCCAAACCGTGATGCCCCGTAAAACGTGTAAATTTTGACTGTCTCGGAATTCGACGAAATTTTACGTGCTAGCTAGATTTTGCGAGGAAACGATTCAACGATTGCAATCCGTTCATCATCGGGATCTGAAGAATAAATTCGGATTTTCCAGATATTAGATTTCTGGGTCTTACATCCTCAACCATTTGAGCGGGTTTTCACGCGCAAATGCGTGAGTCGGTTCAACGGTTCCCTATGTTAGGCGATCCGGGTTTTGAAAACAGCAGTTGTTTTGGTTGGTTCTCACTCATCGGCGAGAATCAATCACCGTTCATTTGTTAGATTCACGACTCCTTGAGGAAGGTTCTGACCATTTGAAATTATTCCCAACAGCTCAGGCGGATTTAGGAAACCGGATCATTTGATTCATGGAGTTGATTTTTTAAGCGAGTTTAGGTGTCTGCTTTGTTTGTGTTGGTTCTTGGTCATTCGGGTCAGATTGCACTCAGTTTGTCTTGATGAATTACTGACTCTATGAGAAAAGTTATGACAAGTTTGAGATCTTTTCTCAACAGTCTGCAGACTTGGTTGGGAAACCCGGATGAGCCGAGTTCATTGGGTTAGGTTTTCCGGAATGGCGGTTTAGATTGGTTAGCTGTTTGTGTTGGTTCTTGGTCATTCGGAGGCGAAATTGCACTTTCAGGGTTTGTCTTCATTAGATTCCTGACTCTGTGAAAAGTTCTGACAAGTTTGAGATCTTTTCTCAACAGTCAAACAGTTAGGAAGCGAACCCGGCTTGGTTCGATGGGTTAGGTTTTCCGAAACGGCAGTTTGGGTACTTTGCTTTGTTTATATTGGTTCTTGGTCATTTGTAGTAGTGCCTCCGTTTGTTTTGTTGGATTCCTGACTCCGTGAGAATTTACATTCTAACAAAGTTTCAGAATTTTTCTCAATCGTTTGGACTTGAGAACCGATTCAACCCGATTTGTGCAAGGCGACTCTAGGCAGCCCTATTTTAGCATGTTTCAGGTCCGAATCTATTATGGCGTGCTCTTAGTTTGCCCGAGGAGCACAGTAGGCTGACTTTAGGGTGCGAGTTCGAGTTCGGTTTGAACAAAGTGGGGTAGTGGGCAATGTGAGATTGGTAAGTATGGTTTGGTTTGTGGGATTTTAAAGGGAATGTGTGCTAAAGTAAGCAAACCACTTACCTCCTTTCAGCTGCTTCCTTTCTTTTGGTATGGGATCCAATATTTGGTTTTAAATGCATAATGTATGCTGTATTATTTGCCCTACCTATTCCTGTTGTGCATGGCTAGAGACCTCGGGTACATGCTTAGGCGTTGGTATTTGTATTCATATGCGTACATGGTGTTTGGATTTTGACATTTGTGATGCATTTGAGCCTTTTGTTGACCTCTTATACGGCGCTTGGCTCGGAACCACGGGTATATGCTTTAATGTTAGATTAATGAATTTCCACATGGATGCTTTGTGTTTAGATTGTCATGCATGCTTGCTTATGTTCAGTGGCTAACCTTTGATGTAGCGTGTGGCGAGACCATGGGTACACGCTATTTGCTCTTTTGGTTGAGTGTTTTTTAAGCATGCTGAATGCCAATTAGGTTAGTGCAGTCTAAGTTGTATGTTTAGCCTGGGAGACTATCGATACGCCCATATGCTCCTACATACCAATTCACTAGTAGAGGCAGAGTTAGAGCTCAGAGGGTGCTACCTCATATGAGGTACACCTTCCCGGGATAGTGTCCCGACCCGAGGAACAGAAATCTGGACCTGCGAGACCGCTTTTCCATCTTGGAGTCATGGGGTTTTTGTTGCTTACCAGGTTTTCCCCTTTATAAAATAACAACAAAAAGTGATGGCGACTCCAAGCGTCCTCTCGAGATGGATTTTCTAAAATTAAAAATCAACCCACATTTTCCTTCCATTTAAGCGGTAGCGCCGGCAGTGGATTAGGTAGGGTCTGCCCCTTTTGGCCGAACACTTCTGTTTGTCAGTAGCATCAGAGTACGAGGATCGTGCGGAAATGGTTAGTGGGAGGTCGCCCAGGTGAGGCCTCCACCCAGTCAAATAATTCATGAGCACATCCGCCTCAAGGCAAATACCTCCTCCTGGGTAGGCGCAAGGAGGAGATCTGGTCGCAACATACGATCAGGAAGTAGCGGTGCTTCGTCTATTTCGTATACTGAAATTATTCCCAAGCGTAAGAACTAATGTCGTCAAGCATTATACTACTGTGGGAGTCCACGGGGTCATTTCCTGAGTGGTTTCCTAGGTGATCCTTAGGAGTTGTTATCCAATGAATGTGCGGTTTAAAAAGTAAAATGCGGGGGTTGTGATTGATTGATTAAATGTGGAGTGCTTAACTGTTAAAACAAGAAGGGCGAATGATAGGATCATGGGTTTCGCTCTGTGACTAGGTAACACCCACGCCTCTTGCTCGCGATCTTATCTAGGAGCCATTGATGAATGGTCTTCGACGGAAGATATAACATTACAAGCTCTTATAAGACAACGGACGATTGAGCGATAACAAACACTTGTTCAGACGATTTGCTTGGACTCTTAGTCTGCATTTGTGATCAAGCACAACGTGTATCGAGAGTCTATCGTTCACACTTTGTCAAGAAGATGCCAAACTAAGGTTTTATAAGATTTTTCGCAAGTGTTTAGTATCGTACAATCCCATTGAAGCACAAAAGAGGAATTGAGGGTTGTTGCCTTGGGGAGTGATTTCCACCACGTTCGAACCCTATCATGGAGGTTTAGAACTCCATTAAAGCGAGTCGATTCATGATTAATAAAACAATCGTAAATGTGACTTGAGATATAACACTTCAATTGCGAGGTTGGGATATCAAAAGCAGAGAATCTCTTAAAATGCAAGTTATAGAAACCAGGCGAAAGATTCTAGTGATTAAAAACTCAGAATCAGAAGAAAACTAAGTACTCTACTCTATGAACCCTAGAAAATTATGAGAAAACACTCCAACCGTTCAAGACTAAACCCTAGAATCCCATTTTCCTTTACTCTGCCCTAAAGTGGGCTTAAATACAATCCTCATTAGTGATCTCAAAGTGGTGGTCGAGAAGGCAGCGTGCCCCTTGCACGGGTGAAATTGCTCAAGTCTGCGAGGGTCGCATGTTAGTGCAGTACCGGTAAGTGTGGTATCTTAGGTACGAAGTGCTGGTACTCCGGCAGGGTATTGGTACCGCCATATTTGGCGTACGTACCATTGCTTCACTACATGTAGATAAATTTTTTGATAGCATGGTACGGTACCACTGCCTCCGCAACTGCTCCTCTTCACTATAGCACTACCTAGGGCCTCGTGCGCGTGTAGTGGCCATGATGATCTACACATTTGTTCTCTTTACCTTGGCCTCCAAAATGTACGGGACCTAAAAACTTGCACATACATAAAAAACGCTAGAAACGGTCAAAAGCACCTATTCTACACAAAATGAGAGCAAAACATGAATAGAGTTAAAACCACATATAAATGTCGCACTTTATGTATCGGCCCACACCCCTGACCCTCTGACTTGTTAGTCCACAGCGAATTTGAAGCTTGTACTTTATCGACTATGAGGTTCAGCAAGTGCTAAGGTGCAATTAATTTGAGTTTCCCATGAGGTGGTAAAATGAACATAATGCTATAACTTGTGAGTTTACGACCACCTGAACTAAATGAATATACAGTCCCAAAGTAATGGGCAAATAACAAATTATTACACAAGCAGAGATACTCATATAAAGGACCATGGATACGAAATAAAGTACATGATAGAAATCACCATGAATGAACTTCATTATAGCACCAAACATTTTACCATAACCAAGCAAACTAACATACATAGAAATTGAAGGAACATCTACATAACTAAAATCAAAAAGGTCTTTCGAGCTTGTAATGACCATGGGGCTCTGTGAATAGGGTTCTGAAACAAAATGGGTGTTGGTATGACATGGCTGATGTCTCTACCCAATTGCCAACACCACCTTATTCTAACCCAAAATGCTACTACTCTTCGCCCTTCTCCTCTTCAGCCAAGGAGAATGCATCTTCATCTACACAATCATCCAGCTCGTCAGAATCCCCTTCCAATTCAGGAGGAGGATCATCTGCAACAGCGGGTTCTCCTCGTAGGATGTGACTCTCAAGCCTGGAGAGCCTATGATCCAGTTGCTTCTGCTTCCCCAGGATGCATTTGAACCATCCTTTGATTCTACACTCCATCCTCTTTAAGGGGGATGTACTCATGACCAAGAGCGCGGCGATGAAGCCCAGAAATAACCCGAAGGGGATGTCGCTGATTGAGGCCTTGTAGAAACAACTTCGGCTTTGTCTTGTTTGTGATGGGCCCGATAGGAATAACTCTTTTTCTCTACCAAAGCCCACTTATCGGCCGAACTTCCACGAGTTTGTAACTAGGGTCGGGAAGGGGATGTGCCTGTTTTCAGTTGGGGACCTCAGAAAGTCCCTCATAATACACCATATTGAAAGCATAATCAATAATTTTCCAATCATTTACCTCATACAGGCTGGATTTCTTGCTTTCTTGAAGCTTCTCCTTTCCCTTCGACCCAAATCATGAATGATTCATGATGCATACTCGAGCTTTAATTTCCCGGGATGAACTCCTTGCTCCACAAAACCCCTATGGAGTGCAGGGTTGGTGCCTTGTGGTATTTATAAGCGGTAGCATCAAACTCTGTAATAGCCCTGAGTGGTAGGGTAGGTCATGTGTGGCAGGGCAGACATAATTCAGTGATCTAGCGATCAAGTCAAGGCTGACCATTAACTGCTTCCCCGAAATTGTAGTCTCCAATAGGGTGTTTTCATTCTGATTCTCTCTTAAGTTGGAGTATAATTCCCTGACAACGGTCGGTAAATAGCCTTTTACCTTCTCACTGGAGCAAATTTACGGTCTGGTCTAAATAGCGACACGAATGGGTGGTGAACAAAACGCGTTTCAATTCTCATTCCCGCTCACGGTGGAAACCCCGCCTTTGATTGGTTGGACCACGCGCTTTTCGCTCTAGTGATGATTAATAAACATAGCCTCAATTTCTTCATCTTTGCTCTCACTTTCTTCCTCACTCTCTGATGATGAACCTTTCCGCTTTCCTTTTCCTTTCTTCACAATCTACGAAGTATCGACACTTCATTTTTTTTACGACTCGCTCCATAGAAGAGCTAGTAGCCTTTCCTTCCTAGTGTTCTTCGATCTTGCCATAGATATGGCCAAAATGGCGAATATAGCGAGAATGTATACACACTGCGGTCTCCCAACAACCATCTCCCATGATGTCGAACTTACCCTTTCCGTCAGTGGAACCTTTCTCCCATCTGGATTATTGCGGATGCACAATCAGCGAGAACATAAAACCCAGTGTAAGCCAGTAGAAACCTGATCCATATTAACACAGTTAAAATTCATTCGGCTTGCTCTCAAGGAGATGAGGAGCACTTACCACTACGGGTCTAGTACTTCCAGGTCTGTAGTGCGAAGCTGTGGATACCCCGAATCAGGCGATGGAAATGTTTGGGAAACGTTTGACTAGGGTTGCTTTGGTGGAGGGAAGTGGACAGGGTTTCTCTTATATAGGAGTTGGGGAGGAGAGATATGAAAGGGTTCAAAATTTTGGGAGAAAAACCCTTCAAATGGCCCATTCACGCACGACGGTACCGGTACCAGTAAGTGTGGTATAGGTACCACTTTCCTACTGCCACTTTTTCTTGGTTGATGCAAATTACCCGATGCAGTGTGAATCTGGAAATTTACCACTTTGTTACTACCACTTTTTTCAGCCTTCGTACCAGTACCAATTTTTAGTGGTACCAGTACCACTTTACAAAAATTTCCAGAATTCTCTACATTTTGGATTTCATTGAATGCTCGCTTCTTTCCTTTGTGATACCCCTCGAGCCTGACTTGTGTTTGCTGAACTGTGTACTACACTCTCTCGACACCTTCACGCTTACCTTGGAGTCATTCGTACTCCTCTTGATCAAGATTCCTAGGGTTCGAACATAATTGGCAATTCAAGTCTCAAGAGGGGTGCAAAGGGTTGACTCAGTATGAGAAGTTTAACAGAGAAATTATGGCCTAAATCATCTTAACTTCATTATGGGTGTTCCTCGAGGAGAATAAGATGCATGTGGTTAACAAGAGATGCTCTAACAGTACCAGATGGAAATGATAGCAAGCAAAAATGAGCTTGGGGCAGGAAATCAATGACTTGTGTAGTGTATGAATGAGAGTGATACCAGTCAAGATTGACTCCGGAGAATAGAAAAGAATTGGTGTCAATATGGTCCCAAATATGAAAAAAAAAAGTTTTGTGCATGCCTGTTATTGTGTATGTACAGTGAGACTACTGTAGTGCATACATAGGTCCTGCAGTACACTCATACATCATAGGTCAAGTACCATACCCAAAAGGGCCGAAATAGAAAATTTTGCATGCACTTAACCCCCTAAGAACATTGAATTAAACCAAATATCATGCACTAAAATGGCTCCAACTAGTGTATGTCCACCCCCACCATGGAAATAGGCATTGCCCTCAATGCATTGACGATACACCCCACAGACTATAAGAGAGGGCCAAAAATACGAGGACAGAAGGGTTGGACTCTCCTTTATTAAAAACAAAAAAAAAAGGACAAACGAAATGAATAAAGCGTAAAGAAATGTAAGAAAAGGAAAAAAAAAAACTATATACAAAAGGGTAGGATAGAGATTACGCTGAAGGAACATCCCAATAGAGCGGATCTACCAGTTCCTCACTACTCTCCTAGCGGTCGAAGTTCTCGAGAAATGGCTTTAAGCGCTGGTCATTGACTTTAAAGATTTTCCCATTTTCCTGATTCTTAATCTCCATTGTGCCATATAGGTAAACTACCTTGACGATGAAAGGGTCAGTCCACCTAGAACAAAGTTTACCTAGAAAGATTATTGCAAGCGAGGTTATGCGGCAATACCTTTTGGTGAGGATTCCCGAGGTCTTCCTTCTGATGTTCTTGTCATGGAATAGCTTGAGCCTCTCTTTGTAGATATGATGAGCTCTCATCACAGTTCACGCCCTGATTCATCCAAGCTCGTTCATGCGGCGAGACTACGTTTACCGTTTGAGAAGTAAATCAAAATTAAGAGTTTTAATGGCCCAATAAGTCTTGTGTTCCATTTCCACCGATAGATGACAAGCCTTTCCATAAACTAGCCGATAAGGAGACATACCAAGAATGGTCTTAAAAGCAGTACGGTAAGCCCAAAGAGCGTCGGTTAGTTGAAGTGACCAATCCTTGTGATTTGGGGTGACCGTTTTTTCCAAAATATGTTTGATCTCCCTATTGGCTAATTCGGCCTGACCATTGGTCTATGGGTGGTAAGCCATGGAAACTTTGTGGGTGACTCCATAATTTTTCAACAAATTTTCAAAGGGTCAATTACAAAAATAGAGCCCACCATCACTAATGATTGCACGAGGCACTCCAAAGCGAGAAAAAATATGTTCTTTCAAAACAACCTTGTAGTCATTAGTTCTCGTTGGAATGGCCTCCACCCGCTTAGAAACATAATCAACTGCCAATAAAATGTAAAGGTACCCACATGAGGGGGGAAAAGGCCCCATGAAGTCTAAACCCCAGCAATCGAAAATCTCAATGATTAAAATAGGAGTAAGAGGCATCATGTTCCTTTTTGTGACCCCTCCTAATTGTTGGCACCAAGCACAGGTTTTGCAAAAATCAAAGCAGTCTTTAAAAAGAGTGGGCCAATAAAAATCGGCTTGCAGGATTTTGTCCACCATTTTTCTTGCGGAGAAATGCCCTCCACAAGCTTCAAAGTGGCAGAAGGTGAGTACCTCAATTTGATCGTCATTGGATACACACCTTCTCATCAATTGGTCAGGACAGTATTTAAACAAGTATGGGTCATCAAAGTAGTATTTTTTTATGTCCACCAAAAATTTCCTCTTTTGTTGAAATTAGATTAGGTGGAATCTATCTTGTCACTAAATGGTTACTATGTCCATACCATGGGAAATTGGACAAGAGAAAAAAGAAGTTGCTCATCGGGGAAAGTGTCGCTGTGGGTAGGCCTTGAAAGTTGTCTAGGAACTAGCAGAAACAAGTGGTCGACCTATCCCATTCTCAACTCCTTCTCTTATCCTTATCAAGTGAGAGTTAAATTCTTGATAGAGTAGGATCCACCTAGTCAAACGAGGCTTAGGATCCTACTTAGAGAGCAAGTACTTTAGCGCCGCATGATCCGTGAAAATGGTTACAAGAGACCCTCATATGCGACACAGACTTTTCTAGGGCAAAGACTACGGCCGAACTCTTTTATAGTTGTGTAATTGGATTGAGCGGAATCAAGTCTTGCTGGCATAGTAGATCTAAAGCTTTTTATCTTCCTTTAATACAACCCCTATGCTTTGCATAATCACTAGCGTCACACATGATCTCAAAGGGGCTCCCAATTGGGAGATCGCGTAGGAGGGGACACTAACATAGTTTTCAATTTATCAAAGGCTCCCCTCCACAAGCACAGGACCATTCAAGAGTGACGTCCTTGAAAATTGCACAAAAGGATGGGCTATGACAACTGAAATCTCTTATGAATCTCCTATAAGAAATACTACATGACCTAAGAGCGACACAGTATATCTTTAACACACTTAGGGGTGGGTAAGTTTGAGATCAACTCGACTTTGGCTTTATCCACCTCTGTTCCTTCTCGACACTATATGTCTAACCGCGATCCCTTATGTCACCATGAAGTGACACTTCTCCCAATTCAGCACTAAATTCTTCTCCTGACACCTCTCTAGTACCCTCCGTAAATTCTCCAAGCATCCCTCATACAAATCTCCAAAAACAGAGAAATTGTCCATGAAAATCTCCAAAATGTGTTCTATCATATCACTGAAAATCCCCATCATGCACCACTGGAAGGTTCCTGGCGCATTACATAATCCGAAGGGCATTTTCCTAAAGGCAAATGTTCCAAAAGGGCAGGTGAACGTGGTTTTCTCTTGGTCTTCTAAGGCTATCTCAATTTGATTGTATCCTGAGTACTCGTCTAGAAAACAATAAAATTCATTCCCTGCAACTCTCTCCAGCATTTGATCCACAAAAGGTAGAGGGAAATGATCTTTCCTAGTGCCCGCATTGAGTTTCCTATAGTCTATGCACACCCTCCAACCTGTGGTGACCTGAGTGGAAATTAGCTCATTGGACCCCAGATTTCTTAGGAACTACTTGGGTTGGACTGACCCACTTGCTATCTACAATGGGGTAAATAACACCTACATCCAAGCAGTTTTAAGACCTCTTTCTTGACCACTTCTTTCATGACTGGGTTCAGTCGTCACTGTGGTTGTCTAGAGGGTTTGACATCCTCTTCCAAGTGAATCATGTGTGTGCAAATCAAGGGGCTAATTCCCTTAATATCTGCAATTGTCCATCCTATGGCGGTTTTATGGGTTCTCAATATCTTCAAAAGTTTATTCTCTTGATAGAAACAAAGGAGGATATGATTCTGCAGGGAAAGTTTCTTCTACCTAGGAATGCATATTTGAAGTCTGATAGTAGAGGTTTCAACGAGTTTAGGTGGTTTTTCTCCCGAATGTAACATCTTGTCCTCAATTGGTGGCAAATTCTCAAATCTGGGTGCCCACCTATTTGCTTCCATTACCTCGTTGTGCTCAATTATGGAGTGCAGAAACTCCAATTCAGATGTGGTTACCTCCTCGACACAACTTGGGCTTACTAGACAATACATGAGAGGATCATCGTATCGAGCATGATCTACATGGTTGCACTTGCAGCCCGGAGTCTATCATATTTACCTCAGTGGCGATCCTCGTCATTCCATCTCCTTGATAACATTGAAGATATTCAAATTAACAGTCATGTTATCGAAAGATAATGTCATTAGCCCTCCCCTACAGTGTATGATGGTACTGGCAGTGGCCAAGAATGGCCTACCAAGAATCACTGGGAACTAAGTCCCTTGATTCACCACAGGTTGAGTGTCAAGAACAACAAAGTCCACAAGAAAGTAGAACTTGTATACTTGCGCAGCCACATCCTTCACTATCCCTCTAGGAATTTTCACACTAGGTCGGTACCAGATAGAGGCGTGTTAGTCGATTCGACTCTCCTAACCTATCTCAGCATATAAGTATGGCAGCGAGTTAACACTCGCTCCCCGAGTCCATAGAGCATGTCCTGAATTTGAATTCCACACCCTTTATGGAAATAGTTGGGCTTCTTAGTCTTTGTATTTTGAAGCGAATTGTTCGGATCAAGGTGGATTCGTCATGAATGCATCCTTGTTGACACCTAATTTTCTTTTTACAGTGCACAAGTCTTTCAAAAACTTGGCATATGATGGGATTTGCTTAATGGCATCAATAAAGGAATCATTCAGAAACTTAACACAATTTGAACAACTCATAGATTTCAAAGTGATTGTTCACTTTCTTGGGGGCTCTCAACCTATGAGGGTATAGAGCAGGAGTGTAAGACCTGAGAAATTCCAATTTCTAGAAAAATAGCAAAATCGTAATTTCGATTACAAAATTGTTATTTCGGTTAAAAAAATCCGGAATTTATTCTCTAGATCTCGGATGATGAAGCGGATTTCACTTAGTTTGAATCGTCTCGCGAGAAATCTAGCTAGCACGTAAAATTTCGGTAGATTAAGGACAATCGGAATTTACGTTTTTCGAGAGGCATCGGCGTTTGGTGTCGTAAAGCGAATTTCGATGCGACGAAAGTCACATATAACAAGTACTCATGTGCCATAAGTGGTATGAGTAGAGAAATAATGAAAATGGAAGGGCAAGATAGTGCCGAATGGCAAAACTGGGAAAAGAGGGACAAAATTGGCAATTTGAAATTTGATTAAATTGCACAAAAAGACAAAAAACGCTACAGTGATCATCTCCTACAATTTAAAGAACCAGAAATTGGGCAGTAGCAGAAAAAAAAAACGTGAGATGCAGCAGCAGTTTGGGAGTTTTTTTAGAGAGAGAGAGACTTCTCTCTAGAATACCGGCAAATCCGACTGTCGACAGTCTTGAGACCAGAAGGAAAAATTTGCTCTACGGAGAGGGCTTCACGTGGGTACCAGATTTAGGTAGTTTCCTCAAACCTTTCTGAGAAAGTGGGGTTTCTCCTCCTTGGGTTTTACATTTTATTTAAGTGTTTTCAATGTTTCGGTTGGTATAGGGCCTTGAACGGTAGTTTGATCGAATCCCAATGGGACCGGGTGTCCCAATTTTTTGGAGCCAAGGTGTAGCCAGTAGCTGTTTTAGGGAGCTGTTTGGTTGGTAAATCCTTAAGGAAATTTGTGAAATAAATCATTGCTTTGATGTGAAGAGGTCGGAATGGCCCGAGTGGTGCGGGTTCACTAAGTGAGCCAGGTGATTTGTAATTTTCGGGAATAATGCTTGAAGGTTTCCTATTCCTAGCCAGTCATTCTCAAATATATTTTGTGAATTAATGTGTTTGATCAGTGATTCAAGTTGGTGCTCGTGTTTGATCATTAGCCCCAGTGAGCTAATTTTGATGTATGAAATGAGAATTTACATGACATGATTGTGTGAATTGATTGTTTTGTAAATATGCATGTTTATATATTTACATGTAATTAAATTGTATTGGAATTGGCGTACGTAGATTTCCATATGCCTTTGGAACACTCTAGGACTATAGGAGTGATGCATGAGATGATCACAGAAAATGGATTCGGAGGGTTGTCTAAAAATGTTAATTATCAGTTAGTCAAACTAAAATATCAATGTCGTGGAGGCAGCGGTGATATACATCGGAGGAGTAGTCCTGGAAATAATATCAATCATTGGAGATAGCCAATTGATATATATATATACATCGGGTTGTCCACAAACAAATAAACATAATAGTCTCATACGAGGCTTGGCGAGTGTGAATCGATGAGGACTTCAGTGCGAAATGATCGAGTTAGACATTCAAAGTAGGATCATGCATTTGCTTGAATGTGTGTTTTATTTAGAGCATTGCCTTTGCCAGGTGGAGTAGCCGCCAGGGTGATTCATCGCGAGCACTAGCTCGCCTGTCGAGGATACTATTTTACAAATGCGAGGAGCGTGCGAGGGGCGGCTCGTCCTAGAGATTGAGGATTAGAAAGAAAGCGGGTTGTGCCTTGGTTTATAGTGTATACATGTATTGAAAGTTCTAATTTTAGTATATGTATTGTATAGAGTAAATATTTGAACTTTGTAACTATTGGCTATAGTTGGATTTCATAGTTACGGTATGTATGATGAGTATTGTTTATGGGCTAAGTGGTAGTTTTACTCATGTTGGGATTATATTGCCTTTATTTGGGACGGTATGTGCAGTGTGTATAGGTAGAGCTCTCGTACAAAGGCTACGCCGATTTTCGTGAGAAATGTGGTCACCCAGAGCATTCCTGAAGTGATTCCGCGGGTTGGCGGATAGTGTATTGGACCCCGGGGTTTGGGGGCGTCACGACTTGGTATCGAGCCTGGGTATACGGCTACTGAGGCTTGAGGGGATTGGGCTTAGGCCATAGTCTTTGAGGTGTAAGAACATCACCACTAGGTGTGGTTCGATGTTGAGTTTAGGTATGAGATTACCTAGGAAATCACGGGACAAAACTAGGACACTGCATGCACGTGTTTGGAGTGTTTTGCGTGATTTGATTTTGTGAAGTGTGCTTGCATGCTTGGTTGTGCATAACATGAATTGTATGTGTTATGTGATTGAAATTATATGATTGGTATGCTTGGTAAATAGCATAGGGATGATGTTTAAAACTAGGATTTAGTGTAAGAACAAGGTGGAGAAAACTTTGAAAAAAAAAAAAATGGTCCAGAAAATTTCTGGACGAGTTATCCCAACTTTGGACAAGACGAGTGTAGGAATTTACGGGGGTTCAAGCCCACTTGCATGTAAGGAAGTAGCAAGGAAGGCTACGTGTGAAGAAAAAAATATGATAAAGAAAATCATTTTCTAAGGTTTTTCGGTAAAAAAAAAAAAGAAAGGATATATTTTTGGGTGTTCGAGAGAAAATATTTATTAAGCAGGAGAAAAAAGTGAAGAAAATGAATCTTTTATAAATTAATTGGGTTATCTTGGAGAATGAAAAAAAATGTTTATATATATTTTTTTTTGTTGATTTTGATAGCATAGAAAAAAATATATTTTTTTTTGAAAAAATAATAATAAAATTTTCAAAATGAAATTTTAATAAAATTACTGTTGAAAACAATATTTTAAATGCAAATTGATTACCTTACATTACACATGCGTCTGAGGACAATGCATATAACGATTTATGTGTATGAAGAGTGTCTCGAGGCGGTGTTTATGCCTTGGAATCCTGAATTGAGCGTGCCATTGAGCGTGATGATGGCTAGGCGGGGCGAAAGGGCGTAGAGGGCGTTCCGCGGGGTATTGGTCGAGCACCATCGGTGTTGTCCAGCCGGAGACTTTTGTTGAGGTTATGGTATTCTGGCCGAATGCTATCGCCTGGTGGTATAGCGGGTAACAAGAAGATCTAGTAACCTCGAGTTTAGGGCTCTCATCATCCTCCGACATTCACGGGGAGGAGGTCAGATGGTGGCGAACCATTGGATATCTGAATCGAAGGTGTTAGAAGGCTATGGAGATTACCTTTGGCGCGACGGTTAGACTAAGGCGCGTTCGGCTAGAGGTATGAGAGCAATGCGATGGAAATGAAGCGAGAACCTCTAGAGACCGGAGCGATGACATGGGCGAGTTTCGAATTCATGGGTAAGTACTTCCCGAAGTGCGAAGGCTGAAGTTCCTAGAAATTTGAAGCGGTGATGGCGTGATGGATTATGTGACTAGGTTCACAGAGCTAGCACGCTTTGTTGATGATTACGTGGCCATAGACTTGGTCAAAGTTAGGAGATTTGAGAATGGACCGAAGTTGTCCAGTCGGGTCAGGATTGTAGGACTTCGCCTACCAGATATGGATTCCATGATTGGGACAACCCTGACCATAGAGAGAGAGTTGGGCTTAGAGGTTGAGACCTTAAAGGAGCCTTTGTATGTGAGTTCTCCCCTAGGGATTAGGGCGAGAATAGGGATGATATGTCGAGGTTGCGAGCTGGAGGTCTCGAGGACTCTACTCACAGTGGACCTGAGGATCATGGACATGTCAAAGTTCGATGTCATCCTAGGGATGGATTGGCTGATAGCTTACAGGATCGTTATCGATTGTGAGCGTAGAAGGGTCCGCAACGCCTACCGCGGGACGGTACTCGTGTGGTATTCGGGGACAAGCATGACATTTTGCCCCATACAGTATATGAGTCAGGTGTCAGGGACAGTTGGCGGGTTGGCTAGCGAGCCTTACCCTAGAGGACGAGGTGAGACCAGACTTAGATCTACCTCGAGTAGTATGCGAGTATGTGGATGTTTTTCCAGATGAGCTACCTGGACTACCTCCACAGAGGGTAGTAGACTTCGGTATCGAGTTACACCCTGGTACTTCACCCATCTCTATGACTCCGCACCGGTTGAGTTGCAGGAACTCAAAGTCCAGCTACATGAGCTACTGGACAAGGGGTTCATTAGGCAAGGCACTTCAGTGGGGCGCTCGGGTTCCATTTTCAAAGAAGGACAAACCCTTCGTGCATTGATTACCGAAGCCAGGTTGAACGGGGTTACTGTCGAATCGATACCCATTGCAGAAGTTGGCGATTTGTTTGTCCAGGTTAGAGAGGAAGCGCGAGTCTACTCGAAGATAGACCTTACGCCTTTGGTTACCATCGGTGAGGTTAGAATCTGAGATATCTAAGGCGGCGTTTAGGGCCAGCGTTATAGGCGCTGGAGTTCTGATGATGCCCTTTGGATTGAGAATGCGCCCGGCCCGGCATTCATGGATCTCATGCATAGGATTCAACCCTGGCCGTCGGTTGTCGTAGTCTTACGTGGATGACATCTTGATCTACTCCCGGTCAGTGGGAGCATGAGTATCACTTGAGGATGGGCTTTCTGATTGTTGAGAATAACCATCAATTTTATGCCTTGAGGATTCGATGAGTCACGAGTTCGGCTTGCGAGGTGAGATTTTTGGGACACGTGGTGTCGACATCGGGAGTGTCGGTCTGACCCGAAGGTGAGGTAGTGATGAGTTGGGAGGCGTCGGTCTTGAGATACGTGGTTTCTTGGGATTAATTTGGGTGATACGGGAGATTCATTGAGGATTTCTCCATGATGGCATTTTTATGACTAGGTTGACCGGAAGGAGGTCCAAGTTTGTTGATTGGGATGGCCCGATGCGGGAGGCATTCCGGGGTTGAAGAGGAGACCCGCCGGCTCCCATCTTGATGGTTAGGACGGAGGACGGGGGTACCGCAGTGTATTGTGATGCCTCGAGGCGGTTGGGATGGCTGTTTTGATGCGGTCAGGAGGGTAATGGCTTATGGTTCATAAGTCGGTTGAAGAATCCACGAGCGAGAATTACCCACACCACGACATGGAGTTGGCGTAGTAGTCTTCGCCTTAAAGATTTGGCGCCACTAGCATACGGTGAGGAGTTCGAGGTGTACTCGGGTATAAAAGTACGAGTATATTTTCACGCGGCGGGACCTGATGAGGCAACGGATGGATGGAATACTGAAGTTATGACTTCACTTTGCATTACCATCCGGTAAGGCAAATGTGGTGAAGCTGATGCACTCGATCGGAAGTCACGAGGCGTTGGCTGAGTAGCTTCTCGGAGTGCAGGCGGATACTGAGACTATGGGACGGTTCCCGGAGCTCTGATGCGTGGCGGGCTTCGGGGTACCTTAGGGAGTTTGGTGGCTACCGTCTCTGGTGAAGCGAGTGATTGAGTCAGTGGCAAAGGCGTAGAGATAGTGTCCATCGGGGGCCAAGATATGTCGGTACGAATTGGCGGTGGACCTTTCACGTAGATGGTAGTCTTCGATATAGGGGACGGGTAGTGGTTCCCCCGATTGGCCGTTTGAAGAGGAAATTCTCGAGAGAGTTTCACTTACTCGATTTGCGGTCGCATCGGGTGGCACGAAGATGCCCGGGGATCTTTGTCGCCCGATACTATTGGAGTGGGATGAAGAGACACGTAGGGGACTTTGTTCGGCGATGTCTCACGTGTAAGCCGGAGTTAAGTGAGCACGAAGCCGGCGAGGCTGCCGACCGTGGAGGTGGCTGAGTGGAAGTGGGAGCCGTCCGCGATGGACTTTGTGACCCACTTGCCACGGGCGATAGGGCATGGCCGGTATGGGTGATAGTGGACCGGCTCACTAAGTCGGCACATTTTTCTAGCCATGCGGATGACCTTCACACTGGAGGAATTCTACAGGTTATACATTCGAAGATAGTCACCTTTACATGGAGTACGGTATCCATAGTGTCGGATAGGGACCCAGGGTTTTATTTTACTTTTGGAAGGATTTCCAGGCTATGGGCACCACGGTGACCATAGGTACAACGTTCCACCCTCGAGACCCGGATGGTGGTCCCGAGAGGGAACTATACGGTATTAGAAGGGACGTGCTACGGCGTACGTATTGGATCATAAGGGCGGAGTTGGAGGCATTTGCCCTTAGTGGAGTCGCTACAACAACGGTTATCAGGCGGTATACGGATGTGTGCCGTATGAGGCACTATATGGGGAGGCCATGCGGTCACCATTATGTTGGATCGAGGTGGGAAGGCTCCATCAGTCTGTCTGATTAGAGACGCCTCGAAAGGTGAGCTTGATACGTGATCTTCGCGGCTTCGAGAGGCCCGGCGAAGGCTATGCGGATGTCTGACGTCTACCAGCAAAGTTCGAGGTTGGGGGATCCACGTCTTCTTGAAGGTGATGCTGGGAGGGGGAGTGGTCGAGGTTCGGCCCGATCGTGGGAGCTATCGCGGGGTTCATTGGACCTTTCGAGATGCTAGGAGGATAGGCCTTAGTTGCGTCTTAGGTTGGCGTTCAGCCCGGCATGTCGGTGTTCACGAGGTGTTTCACGTCTCCATGCTCGGAAGTACACTCAAAATCGGCTCATGTGGTGGATTGAGGGACCGAGATAGGGTTGACACGGATGGGACAGCCGAGGAGGACTAGTGTGCATTTAGATGCGTGATCGGGTTTGCGACGAGTAGTGAGGTAGTGTTGATGCTATGGCTTCGCTGTAGGTGGAGGAGTCTCACGTGGGGCGCGAGGACACGATGCGGGCCACCTATCCCTTCTTGTTTAGAGATGAAGGTAAGTAGTTCGGTCGTTTAAGATTTAAATAATCATTTACACATGCATGGTAGAGTGCACGTTGCATATGCATGTGAGTGATTGTAATTGTCTGAATTTCGGGACGAAACTCGCGCTGGGAGAGAATGCCAAATAGAAATTAGTTCTGGAAAAATGGCAAATCGTAATTTCGATTACAAAATTGACTATTTCGGTTAAAAAATCGAATTTATTCTCTAGATCTCGGATGATGAAGCAGTTTCACCGTTTGAATGTCGTCTCATGAAATCTAGCTAGCACTTAAAATTTCGTGAATTTTGAAGCGGTCGAAATTTACACGTTTTTACTCGGGCATCACGTTTGAGGAGTCTTGGTAAAGCGAATTCGATCACGAAAAAGTCACATATAACAAGTACTCAGGTGCCATAAGTGGTATGAGTAGAAATAATGAAAATGGAGCTGACCGAGATAGTGTCGAATGGCAAAGCGGGAAAAAGAGGACAAAATTAGTGATTTGAAATTTGATTAAATGGCACAGACAAAAAAGCGCTAAGTGCTCATCTCTACAATTTAAGAACCAGAAATTGGGGCGTGGTAGAAAAAAGCGTGAGATGCGACAGCGGTTTAGGAGAGTTTTTAGAGAGAGACTTCTCTCTAGAATACCCGGCAAATCAGGCCAGAGTCGGCGAGTCTTGGGACAACGAGGAAAGTTTGCTCTATGCGGGAGAGGGGGCTTCGCGTAGATGCCGGTTAGGAGTTTTCCTCAAACTCAGGGTAGGGGTTTCTCCACTGCTTGGGTTTTACACTTTATTTAAGTGTTTTTCAATGTTTTTGGTTGGTATGAGGCCCTTGAGCAATGGTTTGATCGGTCCCAAAACATCAGGACGGTCGATACAATTTTTTGGAGCCAGGTGTGGCAGTAGCTGTTTTAGGGGCTGTTTGGTTGGTAAAATCATGAAATTTGTGAAATAAATCATGCTTTGATGTGAAGAGGCGGGGAATGGCCGTGAATTCTGCGGGTTCACTAAGTGAGCCAGGTGATTTCTTAATTTTTGGGAATAATCTGCTTAGGGTTTCACTATTTTAGAAACAATGTTCTCAAAATATATTTTTGTGGTGTGTGTTTTGATCGGAGTGATTCAAGTTGGTGCTCGTGTTTGATCATTAACCCAGTGAGCTAATTTTGATGTATGAAATGAGAATTTACATGACATGATTGTGTGAATTGATTGTTTGTAAATATATGCATGTTATATATATTTACATGTGAATTAGAGCTATGTGGGGAATTGGCATACATGCATTCCACTTATGCCTTTGGAGACACCTTTAGGACTATAGGAGTGAGTGCATGAGATGAGTCTAGAAAATGGTTGAAGGGTTGTCTAAAAATGTTAGTGCTCGGAGGGTAGTCCAAACTAAAATATGTCGTGAGACGGCCCGATTGATATACATCGGATGAAATGCAAATAATATCAATCGTCGGGAGGCAGCCCCGGTGTCATATATACATCGGAGGGTTGTCCACAAACAAATAAACATAATAATTCATACGAGGCTTGGCGAGTGTAAAGGGTCGGTGAGGACTCGGTGCGAAATGATTGGTTAGACATTCAAGTAGGATCATGCATTTGCTTGAATGTGTGTTTATTTTAGACATTGCCTTTGCACTTAGGTGGAAGTAGCCCACTTGAGGTGATTAACTGCGGGCACTAGCTCACCTGTCGGGGATACTATTTTGAATGCAGGAGCGTGCGAGGAGACGGCTCGTCTAGAGACTGAGGATTAGAAGAAGCGGGTTGTGGCTTGGTTTATGATGTATACATGTATTGAAACTTCTAATTTTAGTATATGTATTGTATAAGAGTAAAAATATTTTACAGGCTACTTTATGGCCCATTAATTTATAGTTAGTTCATAGTTGGTATGTATGATGAGTATTGTTTATGGGCCCAGTGGCTGTTTTACTCATGTTGGGATTATATTGCACTGTTTGGGATGGGTATATGCGGTATTGTGCGGGTAGAGCTCTCGGGTACAAAGGAGACTCTGCCCAGATTTTAAATGAAATGTCGGGTCACCCAGGCATTCACGAGTAGTCAGCGGGTTGACGGATGATCAGCGGACCCCGAGGTTTGGGGGCGTCTGGGAGGGACATGGGAGGCCTTGTCTTTTCGGCTCAACATCATGACATCTGCCTAGGAACATGAGGCTTGTCAAACACCTCATCATCCCCTAGTGGTTCATTTTGCACATCTTGTATTATTTCCTTGGGCTGAATGGTTTTGTCAATTATTTTTCCACTTCGAAGAGTGGTGACAGCCTTGCGATGTTCAAAGGTGTCATCGCTTAGACCTGAGACTCCAACACTATTTTGACCTTGGGGGTTTTGGATGGTTTAAGAAAGGAGTTTCCCTTTTTCTTGTAGAAAATTTCCCATATAAGAGGTCAGCTTAGTGATTTGGGATCTCACATCATTTAAGGTGGTTAGAAATTCAATGTTGGTGGATTGTTGAGCCTGGACAAACTATGTCACAATGTCCTCCAAACTTCTCTTATGTGGAGGTTGGTAAGGCTGTGGGTTTGGATTCCCTTGAGAAGAGGGGTGCAAACCTTGGTTAGAGTTCACAGGAAATCCTTGAGAACCTTGATTTTGGAACCGAAGGGCTTGATTTGAAAAGCCTTGGTTTTGGAAGTTTTGGCCTTGGTTGTTTGGAAAATGGTGTGGGCCTCCCTCATTCCTCTAACTAAAATTCGGGTGCTTACCCCACCCTGGATTATAAGTTTGAAATATGGAGAATTGAAGAATTTCCTTTGGTAATTAAGATTATTAGCTTGCTCTATGCGGATTGCTCTCCCTTGACTTGAGGAAGGTAGGGCAGTTAATAGTTGAGTGGAGTGGGGTTATCTGGAAATGATGCATGGCTCCTCCACTCTAGATCCCACGAGGCCTGAAGGTACCGAAGTCTGACCGGTCCTCATTCACCTTTTTCCAATTCTATGGCCTCAGCTTCCTAGTTAAGTTGGCTTTTTGCTGTAGGTCATCATTCTCTCTTAAGTGATGCATTCCTCCCCTGTAGGTGTACTATGCACTTTAAACCGTGTATCTGGGAGGTATTAGTCTCCCAAGTTCGAGCATTTTACGCTATTGTATCAAAATTGAATTGCCTCCATAGTCTTTTCTCCTGCGAACTTCCGCGCTATCATTTGGATGTATTGTTTGTTATTGAGACAGGTCAGCCTTGGTGAAAATACGCACAAATTTATCCAACATCAAACCATGATGAAGGATAGGCGTGGAGGAGTCCACTATATCTTTCACATACAGCGTAAAGTTCACCCGGTTTCCGGGAAAAGTTTTGGATTACTCGCATGAGTGCATTAGTACTCGTGGGAGGGAAGAATTTATTCAGAATTCATTTCGCATGTCTTCCCAAGTAAAAATTGAATTGGGCGTAAGCGAGTGAAACCATATTTTGGCCTTTTCCTTCAAAGAGAATGAGAATAAAACCATACAAATTATATGGAGGCGAACACGTAGAAGAAAACCTTTGCAGCCATCATCAAAATCTCTCATGAATGAGTAAGGGTTCTCGAGAATCGACCCACTTGATACACGGTGAGAAGGCGAATCATCTCAGGCTTCATAAGGTGTAGCCGGATCCACCCAGCCTCCCAGGTAGGCGAATACATGAATTTGTTGTGGTTCTTTGAGGTTGCAGAATCTCTTGAAGGGTTCTTTCCACATTACGTAAAGAGACAGGGGGAGCCCGATATTGATTTTGCTGAAAATTAACATTTCCCCCTCCTGCCGCCGGGGTTACCGGTGGTGCAACACCATCTCCTTGTTGTGGAGGTTCATGGGGTCTTTGTGGGTCACTAGGTAATCCTTAGGCATTTGGATTAAAGAGAGTTTGTTGATTCCCAGGATGGTCCATTTGAGGTGTAGGGTTCTCTTGAAACAAATGTCTTACTATGGATTCTTCATAATGTCTTGGAGGTATAATTCTTACAAGTCGGCGTTGCTCATTGTGAGCCCAAACCAACATGCACCAATCTTACCCCAACTAGACAGATAACCACTTAGATTATTTACGAAAACAAATTAAAAAGAAAAGGTAGAGAACGTACCGGATTTGCAATGCAATTGCAAATTACCACTAGCTCTCTTTGGATCAACTAGATTGCTTGTCACTCCTCGGCAGCGGCACCAAAAATGCTTCGTCTATTTCGTATACTGAAATTATTCCCAAGCATAGGAACTAATGTCGTCAAGCATTATACTACTGTGGGAGTCCACAGGTCATTTCCACAAGGAGTGGTTTCCTAGGTGATCCTTAGGGATTGCTATCCAATGAATGTGCGTTTAAAGTAAAATCTGGGGGGTTGTGATTGATTGATTGAGTAACTGATTAACTTAACTATTTTAAAACAAGAAGCGAATGATAGGATCCTTAGGTTTCGCTCGCCACGATGGTCGTGCCACGACCAGGTGTGCCGGAATCAACAATATTTGTAACCTAAATTCCTCCTCTTTGCTTAGTAGCAAACTCTTTCTTCTTGAGTATAAGCGATTCTAGGAGTCGAACTTCGGGGATGGGTTTTCTTCGTCTGAATGATTTACAATGAGGTTCAAAAATGGTGAATTTCAATTTGGATTTGGGGTTTTGTAAAAAAACAGGGGTTGGTTGTTTGCAGGCTGAAATTAAAATAAAACGGGAACGCCAAGTGTCGGGCGGTTTGAGGTTTTAAGGCAACCCCCGACATGACTGTGGTCTTTTTCCTCGCGTTAGGAGGATGACATATAGTCATTTCCGAACGGATCTTCATTTAACTTTAAAAACTAAACCTATGATTTTCCCTTGCAAAAACATAGCATTTGCTTGGGCATAAATGTTCCTACTGGTGATATCATATCTCCATAAACTACCCTACAATAACTAATGAACAACTAAGCTGGATAGCAGGGGGATCTGGTGATGGCATCACGTAACCAAAAACTGCTAAATACATGTTAGTGAGGGTGTGCCTAGGAGATTTTAACCTAAGGTGAGAAATAGAACATAAATACCCATAAATGCATGTGTTAAAAACAGAGGACCGTCAGTTTACCTCAAATCCTAGCTAGCAGCCCTCCTCTTCAAGGAGGAAGAGGTCTAGCCAACCATCCTTTGAGTTGTCATCCTCAAAGGAGTGTTTGGTAGCCAAGAAAGGAAGTAAATGGGAAAAGAAGAAAAAGCAGGGGCTTGGGCCCTAATTTTATTCAGCAAAAACGTCTCCTCTAACAATGTATACAAATGGCTTATATAGCCTTACAATCAAAGTGAACTACCAAACTAACCTAACTAAAACTATTACAATGAGGGTAGAAAGGAGAAAAACCATGGTAGTTTTGAAAAATTTGGAATTTACCCCATTGCGGGAGAAAAATTCGCTACATAGCAAATTTTGCTACGCGTTCATCATTGTTGGCTACTGTTCCATTGCTAACTGCTGCTACTATTCACGCTGCACTATTTCATTTCTTCTTACTTTGATATTCTTCATTCCTGACTTGCTAAAATTGATAGAAAACCATATGAAATTGATGGAAATCAACCTGGAACTTTGTTATGATTGGATTGTCTGACGATTTGGCTTCAATTCCTGCAAAAATACTTGACCACGGAATACGATCAAAAAGTACAATAGGGACCGAACATGTCAATTAGGGTTAATTAGAATGATCGGTCACCATATCAAAACCTATAAAAAATAGGGTTCAAAATAGCACTTTTTGGGCACTAATCAACTGACTGGTAACACCCACCTCTTACTCACAATCTCATCTAGGAGCCATTGATGAATGGTCTTCGACGGAAGATATAACATTACAAGCTTTTATAAGAGAACGAACGATTGAGCGATAACAAACACTTGTTCAGACGATTTTCTTGGACTCTTAGTCTACATTTACGATCAAGCACAACGTGTACCGAGAGTCTCTCGTTCACACGTTGGCAAGAAGATGTCAAACTAAGGTTTTATAAGATTTTTTCGCAAGTGTTTAGTATCGTACAATCCCATTGAAGAACAAAAGAGGAATTGAGGGCTGTTACCTTGAAAAAGGTGAGTTTCCACCATTAGAACCCTATCATGGAGGTTTAGAACTCCATTAAAACTAAGAGTCGATTCATGATTAATAGAACACTAATTGTAAATGATGGCCAAGATATCCAAAGAAAAACTCGAGCTAGAGGGAAACAAGATAGCCAAGAAGAAGCAAGTATAGAAACGGGTGAAATCAAATTATGGCTCCCTATATATTAAGCGCCTAGAGCCTGCAGAAGCATTAAATGCGCCGTTGACTCATCACCTCCCTGACGATTTGAATCTGGCGCTTAGTCTATTAGGGGCACAATGAGCAGATGTGGGCCCGGGCTCGTGTGCTGGGCCACCTTTGTAATAACCACGTTCGCACTGGCTAACCATATTATTTCTAAACCGGTCCATTTCAAAGCATATCAAATACCATAGCCCTCCACCGTAGGACTTAGTCCTTGTCACCAGTCGGGAATTAGGAAGCATGAGAACAATGTGTGCAGGAACATAGAAAATTTCAGAAAATGTAAATTCATTAATTACCCCAAAAGGTGTTCATAGTTACATAACAAAGTTTACACCAAAGTAATCATACTATGATTACATAGTCCATCAACCCAATCGGAGGCCCACAAAAAAAAAAAAAAAAGATTAGAACAAGTTGAAATAAAGGCTATGAAGAAGGTCCTACGAGAAGTTGAAAGGGACATAAAGATCCCAGCTAATTCATAGTGGCAAAGGAACACAAGAAGCCCCGGATTGATTGAGGAGGGTGTTCTTGTGCAGAGGATTCCATTATTCAGTTTCGAACCACGGAGCGCAGCCAACTTCGAGAATATCCTCCCCAGCGCAAACAATTCCGACTCCGCTCAATCTTTGCAAACTTCGCCCTGGTCCAGGCTTAACAATTAACCCTCTTTGTAGTCGCCGTCCATACGGCCAATCCACGAAATTCAGGCTCACAGCGCGCTGTGAACCACCGCTAACAAATCGTAATAACTTGATAGCGCAAAAAGAATCAGCTATGCCAAACCTTTATAGAGACCTCAGACCTCAGAAAGGAATCCCAACCAATAGCACCAAATGTGACTTGAAAAACTAAAAAATTCCCCGTTAATGTGTACGACTGGAACACCCAACACTAACGGTCCACAATCCAACATGAAAAGTCCCAAATATTCTCTTTCTACGCCAATCCCCATGACAGTCTTAAATATTCTCTTTTACCAGCAAGGAAAAACAGCCACTCCCGGCCGGGAAAAAGGGGGCATTGTGGGTACCATGAGGCTTTAGCCGAGACCTTCCAAACAAAGGCTCGGTCGGTCTACGGTTTGGCCCCGAAACCCCACGGTGATCTACAAGCCCCATCATCTTGATTTATAAGTCGGGCTGAGCATACTTCCTCGACCGACGGGAGATATAATGTGCAGGTATAATCTTTTCTTTGGCCGGCTACCACATCTTTAAGAAGAAGCTGGTAAACTAGCCTCTCTTAACGAACAAATAACCACGTAAAGTCACACGTAACCACCCTGATGGCGGTCAAACGCATCATGGAGAAGAAGATGCAGGCAATTTGGCTATCTAAAGGGAAGAACATGTCATAATACGCAAACAAAGCTCCACCTTCCCCTTTCGTTTCAGAAGGAAATCGTCTACTTGTCATGAAAGGAGGACAACGACCCTCCTCCATAAAAGAAAAAGGGGTGACAACATAGAAGGTAAGACATTCTTGACTGAAAAAAAGACAATTTCTTTCACTCTCCAGATTCCCTAATCTGACTTAGGCATCGAAGAGGTGACGGGCGCACCACCACCCTTTTCTTGTTTGTTTTGCAGGTACATGTTGGCAAGTTGATGCTCCGACGATCCAGTGATTCAGAAAATTCAAGAGATTACAACCAGTAGATCCGAATCTAAGGCTATTGAGAAAGATGGAGCAAGCTTCTAGTGATGAACGCTTTTTAGAGAGAGAAAGCTACAAAGATAGAGAGAGAAAGAGAGAGGTGATTGTGCATATGTATCCAAAATTAGGTTGAAGCAAAACACAAAGCAAAAACCTAAATGTCTTGCAGTCTATGGTGACAACAAACAATGGCTTGACTTGAATTCTAGAAAAGCTAATGCCCCTAAACTCATCCGAAATCCAACCGCGCATGAAGAATGGTTAAATTCTCAATATGCCAACAAATCCTTCCCTAAACCGAAACACCTGCAAAAAAAAATAGAGATGAAGAAACAGGAGCACAGGAGATAGAGGGCTCGTACACTTCTGGAGCTTTCTCAAAATATTACTGAAATGTTACGAGAGAATTGGAAAAAAAAAAAAAAAGTTCCCAATTTGTGTCAATTGAAAACCATGGGCGCTTGAATGGTAAAAACTAAAAACTATGGTATTTTTTAAAACTAATATTGGCTAACTTGAGTGGTAACAACGATGGTAAAAAAATTATTTAATCAATTGCCTTTATTGGTATTTAAAAAATATATATTTATTCAATTCAAATTATAGATTTCATGATATTACACCATTTAAATCACATGAACAAAAAACTATTCTATATAGATTTTATTTGGATTTATATTTTTAATTTTAGTCCATCATACATATCTTATATAGTAAAGCACTCAATGTTTCAAACATGCAGGGCATAAAAAGGGGAAGGGTCCCGAGTTTGAATAGTAGTGAGAACAGTTTAGCACATTATAATTAAAAACATTTACCTATCAAAAAATTATATTCTTAATTTTACAATTATTTGTAAATACTCATTGATGTGAGTCATAAAATTCTAAATTAGTAATATTTAAATTTCATGTAAAAAAATTTTATATTCATTTTTATAAATATTATGAATTTTATGATTATTTGTAAATACTTATTCCCTTCTATCTCAATTTTATGGTAATTTGAGGGCAGGGAATTTATGTGTATTTTCATGTATTTATATTCTGTTCTTTAAAATGGTTAAGATTGTATAATTTATATATTGTTTACTGTCTACACTTCCTTTCATGAACATCATAGAATTAGTTTGATTTCTATTGTTAATGTTATAATTGTTTGTAAGCACTCATTGATTATCTACCTTACTCATTCCTTTTATCAAATGAATATTTTTTAGGTCTAATCTTTGCATAATACTTTTTTTTTATCGTTTTTTTGTGACAGAATATATATCAATTATATTTACAAAAGCTACAATACAGGTATGAACCAAACTTAAAGTTTTTGTATCTCAGGCGTGCGTTTGATACATGACCATTTGGCAAAAAATAAAGATTTCTAGCAAATTAACTCCGCTCATCTTGAAAAGCACAAGTACCCTACTCTTGGCTCCTATAGTTTTGATATTATACCGAATTACAAAAAAAAAAATGTGTCAAAATAAGAAATTTTTATTGTATAATAATTTATATAATACAGCTTTACTCCACTTTTAATGAAGATAATATTTTTGTATATATTTAATTTAGATAACGCTATGACTTACCAGTACATATGCCTTGCACGTGGATCATATATTTTACATACTAAATTTGATTCTTCTAACATAAAGAACACTATAACCTACTGTTCACATGTCTTGCACATGGACCACTCCTAGTCTATAAAAAAGAAAGAGCTCTTTCATGGCATACAATATAGGGCATGTTTGGTTCAGTTGATAGCCGATAGCTAGTGTTGATAACTGGTGTGGGTAGCAGATACCTGACAACTAATTATAAATTACTACTTGATAAAGTAGCAATTAGCAGCAGCTGATTCAATGTTAATTACCTATATAGACATAATTGAGAGATATACAAATATAATATATATAGAAAATGGACAAAAAAACAAACGATATCTTAAGCCCTGTTTGGTTCATGTTTTTGAAAACTGTTCTTGAGATTAATTTTTAAAAACACAGTAAACACCACCTTATGTTCTCTGAGAATTGTTCTTGTTCTCTAAATTTAGTGTTTTTTGTGTTCTCAATGTTTTTCTTTGAGACATTTATTAAAATAATATTTATTACAAATGTAAAAAAATTACGAATAAACACATGAATATAGTAATTTATTAAAATAATATATATTTTATTTTATCCATCACTATAAAATATCAAAAAAATCTATTTATGATAAAATAAAAAAATAAAAATATTTTATTAGGATTTTAATTAATAATAAAATTTAAAATTTTTAATTACCATAATAAAACCTAAAATATTTCATAATCTTTAATATTCATTAAATCCAAATTTTAAATTGGTTAATATATTATATATCTTTAAATGATTTAATCTTTATATTTATATAAAGGAGTTATAATCGGAAAATAAATTTGAATTAAAAAATAAAATAAAAAAATTTCATTTTTCTTCTTCCCTTCCTTTTCTTTCTTCCGCATTTCCCCCAAAACTCTTATTAATAGAATATAAACCAAGTTTATTTCTTATTTTTCCTCAAATTTTATTTTCTTCAACATTTTTTTCCTCTTACACTTACATCACTTCTCAAAGCGAACCTATCATGAATTTTCGCTCTCATTTATCTATTATTTAATAAAATTAAGTTTTATGAAAATTATATATAATTATAAAAAGATAATGTACATAGTATATAATAAGATTTAAAAATAAAAATAAAATCAAGTGAAATCATCGTACCTTCACATATAAATAGGAAGAGAATGATGAAAAGGCCAGCCATTAGAAGCTGATTAGGTGTCTTTACCAAACACCTTATAAGAACTGAGTATGTGTCTTTACCAAACACCCTACAAGAACTGATAGAGAGTGAATAAGCTCAACCATATTCTTGTATGAAGTTATTTCAAAACGATCAAGGGAAAACAACTCAATCATCGCTCCTCAAGAAATTAATTAACAATTAAAAATTCCTAAAGGGGAGGATGTATGAATTGACTAAGTGAGAGACCATGATGGGAACATTCGAAGATTTTGATGTCGACTTGCTCTTAGGTTTCTCCGAGGAAGGCCAGCCGCCTGCATAATCGAAAACTTGGGAGGAGGACAAGGAAGAAGATGGCAAACGGTCGACTATGGCTGAGACCGCCATTTTTTATCACCCTTGTTTGGCCTCAGAGAAAGTGTATAATATTTGATGAAATATTAGGGACAGATGCTTCCCTATTTATAGTGCAGATTTTAAATATGAAATGGAGGTGGAGTTGATTTACTTGTTTAGCAAGGAAAGCCAAATCATGTATGACATTGCTCGCCCTTTTAGAGCATAGAGGAAGCTTCAAGGAACATGCATGGAGAGGGTGAGATCAAATATAGTAATTAAATTCATCAATTTTCTAAATGAAATTGGTTGAAATCAATTGAGGTTATATGCTGAAAGAAAAAATGCACCTGCCGGGCTACCATGTCGATGCCCAAGATCCGTTATTCATTATTTCACCATCTACATTTTCTCACCTAAAGGCATGAACAGCACAAGTGTTTTGACCATCATGTTGTCACGGAGAAAAAAAGAAAAAAAACAATTTTAAGGAAAAAGACCTTTTAGAGACGAAGACATAATCTTCTTTGTGGTTCTTCATACGCAGAGTAAAACGAGAGAGAAAAACTTCCCTTTGGTATTCGGAGACAGTTTTCTTTTAAACCTTCCAAAAAAAAAAAAAAAAAAGCCCCCTTATATCATTTCATATAATGGGTCGGGTCGGGTAAGCCCACTTAGGCACCGAACCCAGAGCCCAACTCCAACATCTCTCACTTGCACAAGATGGGCTGATCTCACCCGATCACTTATCCAAGTCTTTTGTATTCCACTTTTGAAGGTCATTCATACAGACAAATGAGTCGTGTGACTATGCGAGCACACTTGCAATTTGGAAGCTATAAACTTATGCACTTGTTAGGGATACATAGTAACTCAACCCTAAAAATTTATGAGTGAATATTAACAATCATGTCTCGTTGTACCCTAGACTTAGTTACATTCTGAGTATGCACGTAATCCTTGAGTTTGCTTTCAGCATTATAAATGTATTCCACGATTATATTAACTCTGAAAGCAATATAATAGATTAGACCTTAAACACATTTTTGTCAATGAAACTCAAAAGAAAGTCTTCATTTCCAACTCATGTATTTTAGATCCAAATTAACTACTTGCCTAATATGTCCCATAAGGATAAATTATTTTATCTACGTCAAAAACATATCAAAGTGGCAACATTAATTTGTCACCTCAAGACATAGTCCAAAGTTCAAAGGGTACAATTATAGGCTATCGTAATTGTAATAAGCCTTAAGGATCTCACATAGTGAGGATGTAGGGATCAATCATTCACTTTCCTTATTTGTCACATTTAAACACATGTAGTATGAAATACATGCTATGGTGGTTTCTCTTCACTTAAAGAGCGTACATGAACTACCATACAGACTTTAACAAAAAGCTTCACTTTAGTAGCTTATTCAGAGTTTTGCAACCATAAATTTCCTTAAAACTTTTTATGCTAATACTCAAGTCTGGTTCAAACAAGAAAAATGTAATAGTGGGCAATTACATATAGTCATATATATCATTTATTATAAACCTCATCTTGATACTTAATCAAGGCAACACTAATTATCTTTGTATACTTTTCACTCATTTATCATCATCAGTATACTATGTCTCATCCCAATTCAAAACATATTGATTGGGGCGGTTGCTCGTGTGAGAGAGCCAACCTCTACCTGTTAACACACATTTAGAATCATATTTGCATAAGTACCAATTATATATTCAATGATATGAATAACAAATATTCCTATCATTTTATCATGCATAAAGTATCCTATATCCTATCAATGATAATCCATTATATATGACTAACGCATATCATAACCTATGCAGTATATAATTTTATACGTTTGCAAAACATGTTCCTTGGATTGAATTTTGTGAATATATCAATAACCATTGCACATGTAGGTAATTATTCAAGATTATTTCCTATTTGTGAAATAATTTCTCTTATAAGTTTTGTTCTTAGTATCATTTACTTGAGTGATTGCAGCTTTACTGTCACCACTAACTGTCATTGGCCAAAAAAAAAAACTTTAACTATTCCTAAGCTTTCTCAACTATACAACTTCTTGTATTGCACTATAGTTGAAGAGGCAACAAATCCAACATTCATGGTTCATAAAGCTATACAATTATATTTCTTGCTTCTTCATGAGATGGAACCTTTTATTAATTAAGAATGTTCATCCAGCTATTGATCTGCACATCTAAGTCACATACCCAATTGACATTTGGATAATCTATCAAGTTCAATTCTTTTTCTTGATAGCAACAAGAACAATACATAGTACCTTCTAGATACTCAAGAATCATCATTACTACTTACCACTACATTATTATGGGATTTTCTTAGTAGCTTCTTACTATCCCAACAACATAACAAATATTTAGTCTTGTACACGTTATAGCATGTACTAGACTCCCAATAACATTGTAGTAGGGAACATTAATCCTTTGTCCTCTTTTCTTCTAGAATCATTTGATCCATTTCTTTGCTTAGGCTTCACCTAGTGCAAATGAAGTATCAACGAGATTACAATTTTGCATTTCAAATCCTTCAAGGAATTTCACAATACAATGTTCTTGGGAAAGAATCACTAGTTAGTAAAAACAATCTCTATAGATCTTTATTCCAAGAATGTAGATTATTCTCTTATATATTTCATCTCAAAATAGATGATAACCAGCTTTTCATAGTTTGAGCAAACTCCAAATCATTTCTAGCTATAAGCATACCATTCGGGTGTGAAAAAAAAAAAAGCTAGAATGAGGTGAATTGAGGCCAACCTAACTATAGTAGAAAAGTTTCCTCATAGTCTAGATCATTTTATTGAGCATAGTTAAGCTCTGTAATTTTCAATGGATCCATCTACTTTTTGTTTAATCTTAAGAACCCATTTGTTCTCAATAGCTTTTCCATCTAAAAGCGTATCAACCAAGTCTTAGCTTGATTGTTTTGCATGCTCCAATTCCTTTTCATTGCTTTTCTCTATTCATCCTTGACATGGAGCAAGTAAGAGTCTTATGAACAAACTTAAGTTCAATATTATCATATTGGGATCAAAATATGAACTTCCTCTTTAATCTAAAATAATCATCGAGGAACACTTGTTGAGAACTTCTTCTCAACATTGACTCTCTTATTGTATCAGTACTAGTTTACTCCCACTTGATTCACGCATTAATTGTTATTCAGGTGTAGATCTTATATTAAGATCCATTATTTCATAAAGATGTAAATCCTTATAAATTTCACTTGTATGTGGGAAATTCTCCTCTTAAGAATATGACACGTCGTGATTCTAAGTTAACTACTGTTCCATCTTCATGCTTACTTATGAACACATAACCCTTAGAGTGTTTGTTGTCTCTTATGAAGAAATATTTCATTTCTCTGACGTCCAATTCCCATATTCATGAGAAGGATTGTTACTATAAGCCCTTGACCTTCAAGGTTACAACTTGCTAAGGTCACGCTCATTGTTATTTCATAACTTATATAGGGTAAATGGAGCATATTCGAAGGGTATGTACGAGATTAATAGTCAACAATTCATCTTCTCATTGCAAAACAGAAGTTATGCATGAATCATTATTGACCTAGTTATGTTTAACAACATTTTATTCCTCCTCTTAGCAACATTGATTTGTTGTGGAATCCCTGGAATAGTAAGTTGTGCACCAATACCCTTTTCATCCCATAAATCTTCAAATTGTCTTTGTAGATGATCTTAAGTCTGTTCTTTACATTTAGAAATGTATTTAACTAATTCTCAACTAAATTAATATAGTGTTTGAAGCAACCCAATGCTTCTCACTTATAAGAAATTAGATAAATGTGACTAAAAGTAAAATCATCTATAATTGTGATAAAGCACAATGCCTAATGTCTTGTTCTAACACTCATAGGATCACATATGTTAATATGAATCAATTGCAATGATGTTTTAATTCTAGTTCTTTTCTCGAATGGTTTTCTTATATCTTTATCAACTAGGCAATATTCTCAAGTTGGCATATCAATTTAGTGAATTGGCAGAGAAGATTTTCTATAACCAGTCTATTCACTCTTTCTTGTCTTATATGCTTAAGTATAGCATGTCATGTGATCTTATTATTATTATCACATGCATTTCCAAGAGTAGTCATCAACGAATGATAACCATTATTATTATTACTAGATAACACATAGTTATCAATATCAAGAACTATAAAACCATTCTGAAAAGAAATCCAGAAGCCAAGTTTGTTGTTTCCAAATATAACTTCATCATTGAATCATGAAAACTCAAATTGAAACATAGACTAAGAAGTACTAGCATGGAGACCAAGTTCTATCAAATACTTGGAGCATAAAAAACATCATGTAGCAATGAAGTACGTAGAGTTAAGCAATTCCAATTTTTTATATTCCAATACCTAGACCTCAACTTTAGAGTTGTTTCATACATCTATCCTTCTTGTATTAGAACTATTCATTGAATCTCTACATATGCTCCTTGATCTCTAACCATATGATTGGTGAGTCTACTTTGACTTAGTAAACTCAAGAGCAAAGTGACATTGATTTCTATGTTATAGCTTTCAACTTGTTCTTCTCATTCTTATCATGCCCAAGATCCTCACATGTCTGGATTCTTCATTATTTGAAGCATCATTTAATCTCTTATCCATTTTTTTTATTATTATTTAAAAAAAATGTTTGTTTCTTTTTATAACACTTTAAACTCGGAATGTTTTCCATAAATTTGATACAACTACATAAGCTTACTCATTAGACTAAGCAAACATAAGTTATTGGGCATTCAACTCAAGAAGATGAACTATATCATCAAAGGTTTTGACACTCTTATTATGTATCATATTCATCACCACATGTTTTCAACCCTTTAGGAGAAATTTGATGGCCACTTCAACTTTTTAACCATTAGTAACACATATCTTATGGCTTAAGCACTTTTATTATTCTTTTCATCTCTCTTGGAATATTGTTTCATTGTATTGTTCATCATGCCAAAACTGGATTGTTTCATTACAATTTCTTTTTATATATTTATTTATTTATTTATTTATTTATTATTATTATTGGTTCAAAATCTACCATACTTTTCTTTTAAAGCTCGTTCCATTTCATGTGTAGTCATGTATACTTCATACTCAAAAATCATCTTTCTTTCAACTCAATAACATGATGGGAACCTTTTTTTTTTTTTTTTTTTTTGTTAGGCCACATAAGCCTCCTAATCCCTTTTATATGGAGTGAAGTTTCCTTGTTTATGTTCTTACATAACATGATTCTATGTTTCAAGAGTCTTTTGCCCAATAAGGATACATTGAACATTATGATATCAAAAACTCATAGTTATCACAATTCAGTTTTTCCTCCTTGCCTATTTTTGCTATGTTGTTCTGTATTGTAGTCAATGTATTCAACTACATATGGATATTGCACAATCTAATCAATTAATACTTTTATGGATATTGATACTTTTACTTGCTATAATTATCTTCTAATATGAAATAACCTCAAACTGCAATAGAAACGAAAGTTCACTATGTTTCCAATCAGCTTCTATCAACAATTTTTTATTATAACAAATTAGAAATAATTTATGCAAGCATTTATGATTTTAGGCAAGAAATTACTTAAATTTCTTTTAGCCTAAAACCTCCCACTTTATTGATAGTATTTTATCACTAGCATGTTTCAATAACATATATAAAAAAATTAAAGACATGCATGTAAAAGGTAAAGACATTACTATAAAATGATAAATATTCATGCTATCTTTTACATATTAAATATTCACACATTCTTATGCACAAAACATAAAAGTATAACAAGTAGAAGAAGAACTAATCATCTCTCTTGAAACTATGAGGTTAAAATATTTGAATTATATATGTAATGTCTTATTTATAGTCACCATAGCCTTTTCATAAGAAGCCATTTACCCTAGTTGGTAGAGCATGAAGCTCTTAACCTCATGGTAATGGGAACATACACCGTTATAACCAGTTCTTCTTGCCTTATATTTATTTAATTTTAATTGATGAGTAACATATACTCATGTGGTACAAAATTTGCATTAAAAAAAATTACCCTTCTTTGCCATTTGACACCAAGTCTAATTAAATAAAGAAAATTCGATACAAAGAAAGACAACAAAACTCAAACTTGAGTCTTAAATTAACATGAGAAGGATCTTAACCCATAATGCTACATTATTTTTGAGATAAATAATTAACTGAAGCAAATTTAACTTCTACGGTTTTTTTTTTTTAACTTAAACACATGCCTCTTTGTGTTTTCATTATTTTTCCAAAAAAAAATATTCTATCATTTTTTTAAAGGACTCATTTTTTTTTTAGACACATTTTTTTTTAAAGAAAATTACAAAAAAAAAAAAAGGGTTTCCTACAACCATAGCAAATCCGAAGATCACGTTTTTTATGGTTGATATTCTATCACAAAGCATTTGTAGAGAAGGCTCATAATCAAACAGAAAGCCCTCCTGAACCGAAAATGTCATTTGAGATAAAGACTCCATTTCCGGGCAAGGCTATCGGGTTTGGTCTATGGGTTATCCGTCGCCTACGAAATCATCCTTCTCATATCCCTCTTTCACTTCGTCTTCTCTTTCCTTGCTTTATTATCTACCCCAACACATATCAAACATGGAATCGTTTTACTTGGTCGTGAAAATGTTAGCAAATAATAGTTTTCAAAAAGATCTTGTCCCACATGGAAAAATGACAAGAGCCTTTATTGGGTTTATATACTAAAACTCATTTATAAGCTTGTACAAGGTTTGATATGAGGGGCGGTCTCACGTGCATAAGAAATGGTCCAAAAGCCCGATTTCAATACAAATAAATGGATTTGCCTCCCCCCTCTGCACGTGAATACCACGGGACACATTTGGTATTGCTCCAAATCAATTTTGTTTTTGGTTGCCTATATAAAAACCTTGGTTTTTTATCATTCAAAAATCAAAACGGTCCAAGTCATAAAATCACAATAAATTGAAACTGTTTATGCACATTCAAACATCCATTTTGAATTCAAATTCTAACAACTATTTTTGAATTCAATTCATAAATGGTTTTGCATTGATTTCTTGTCTTAATGACCAACAACCATAATTTTGAATTTCAAACTAAGTTGTTACAAATCGGTTTTCCTATAAATTGAATCGGGTCCTGGTGTTGAAAAACAGAATTTTACATCCATTCCCTCTGCTATTCCTGTACCAAATAATTATCTGAAGAACTGTTGAATCCTAGGGGAATAAAATTCCTAAGGACAGTGTTCTAAAAACATGCCTCATTTACATTTTATTTTCTACAAACTGCCCCCATTTATAGGTACACCATCAGTTCTAGACCTACCAGCCAGTAGTCTCCAAATTCCTGCACCTTCTTTCTTTTGCTACCGTTGTCTTCATCAATTCCAGACCTACACATAGCCAGTTGTCCAAAAAATTCAGCACCTGCTTTTCCTTCTACAATTGTTTTCAACTTGGGGAATAAAGCCTGCAACTACAACAATCTTAGAATTTTACCATGGAAACAAATGCTTATGTCGCTACTCCAACCCCTATTACCGACACTACAACAGCTCATCCCACTGCAATTGTCCCTACATCACCCGTTATACCAATTGTTAGGACCTTGATCGTCGGAACCTCTGAACATCAACAACACAACGTGAACCTGCAAAAAAAGATGATTCGGCGGTGGTGTGCTGGCCACGCTCTCCGATGATTAAGTTAGCACAAGATGGAGAAGAAGAAGCAGAGAGTTTTGCACAGTTGGAATTACCTTACCTCGTGGGAGATTCTCTCGATTTATAGGGCGTGGTTCACAAATCTTCCCTCAATTTTAGGGATAAAATCTCTTAATTTTAGGGATAAAATCTCTTCATTTTAGGGATAAAATCTCTTCATTTTAGGGATAAAATCTCTTCATTTTAGGGATAAAATCTCTTCTTCCCTATCAACGATTAATCTTCCGAGAAACAAGGGATTTGGAAACTGGGAAATCCGCTGATAAACATCTCTTTTGCGTATTTTCCACCTTCGTATACTTATCCATAACAAACTTCACATATATGGTAGGATGGCCGGCTGGGGGACTTAAAATTCTAGAAGGGCCGCCCTAAATCCATTCTATGGGAAGACCCCCCGGCTTTCTCAAACAGACTTTAAGACTTTCCCGTCTGGGCAGTGCCCCCTGGTTTTAATACAAGAAATTGGCTCGGACCAGTTTCATAACACGGGCCAAGAGGGCCCTGGGCCCATTGAGTAGTGGCTCTAAAGATTATGGTACTCACAATGCCCCCCTTTTCCCCAGTTGGACTTTTATGCTTTTTCAATCGAGGGAAAATACTGTGTTTTTAAATCTTGGGTGCGGAAAGTTGAAAGGACTGGGAGAATTAATGCGTACATTGAACGCGCTGTAAGGTGAAGTGCGTTTAGATATAAAGCACATTAGAAGCACATGTTTCCTAACATGTCTGACGCATGATAATCTGTATACGTTAATGTGCAGTTGATGTTTGCCCACATATATAAGAGATTGGGCTCAGTCTTTCCTCTTTTATGATTTCACAAAGCTCTTTGCCTATTTCAATTTCCTTTCTCCTATGCTTTTGCGAACTTTTCATTTAAAGGATTCAACAAAGATCCCTTGACAACTTTCAATTTTCTGGTGAGTTTTTTCAAAACTCGTTTGTATCGCCTTCTTTGCATTTTGTGGCTTTGTTTGTTGAGTATTTTTGGGTTATAAAGTTTTTGTTTCTTTCTGAAGTTAAGAACATCGTTCATCGATGGGACTTTGGTGATGATGTTATTGGCTGGGAGTAGGGTGTTCCAAGGTTTAGAGACATCTCATTAGGTTGTACGAAGGTTCCTGGTTCGATATTCTTAGGAATTGTCACTAGTGGGTTGTTAAACCTCAAGAGAGGGTTTTCTTTCTTCTTTCAAGGGTTTTGTCGCATTCCTTGCTTAAGCTTGTCCCTCTTTTTCTATTTGTTTGCCTATAGAATAGCGAGAGGTCATAAAGAGACTTCTACCAATCAGGCTAGGCATAAGAGGGGGACCCCCGGGAAATGCCCACGGTAAGCAACCTAGTCACTATTATGTCTATAGAGGAATTGAGATCCTTCAGTCAAGTTCCTACCGTTATCAGACTCGAGGTGTTAAACGGCACGGCTACCCTAACCATAGGAGGGGTAGATAATGTTGTTTATTTCACCCAAGAGCAGTTTGCTGCTGGACTTCACTTCCCTATCCCGTCTTTGGTGAAGCAGTTTTTGCACTTCACTAAAGCACCTCCTACACTTATTCATCCGAATGTCTTTCGAATTCTGATGGGTTGTAGTGTGCTAAACTTTCTCTATCAGTTGGACATTTCGTTGGTAGAGATTTGTTTTATTTACACTTTAAAGATTGGGATTGGGGGCCACCTATCTATGTCGGCCCATAGACTTGACTGCAATTTATAACTAGGCTCCCGGAGTCCCCTAAGACTGAAGCGAAAGGGGTTGCTTTGGTTAAAGGTCTGTGGTACGGTCTCGTCAAGCTCTCCAAGGCTTCCATTTGATCTGAATCAGTCTCTCTCGTTCACAGGTTTGTTTCCAGCGGGTGGGCTGCCTCCTCGTCGTCAGTGTTTTGGTGTGCCCTCTGCTGAAATTTTTGTGGGGTAGGCCTGGGCGAGGCCATGTAGTTAACTAGATGGAAGGCTAGTTGGATCGCATCGGACCTTCTCGAGTTCACTGGGAGCTCCAAATGCCGACTCTCTTGTCTGTGAAGAACTTATAGGAGTAAGGCGCCAGCCCCTTCCCTTTACATAGTCCGTATCATCCTCTGTCCATTGCCAGAAGAGCTTGTGGGGCTATTTTTGTTCAGAATTGACCTTAGAAGTCAATCAGAAGTTCTTCACAGGCCAGGACCTTCAAGAGCATCAAGGCGAGATCGCTCGGAGGCCTTGGTTGGCTGTCCCAGGCAGACCAAATTACCTTGATTTGTACAAGACCAAGCACCTTGCCCCCCAAGTAGTGAAGAAGAAGAAAGAAAAGAGGCAAAGAATGCGACGCATAAAGGTCAGAAGTGGGCTTAAGACTGCGGACCTGGCGTCCCATTCCTCCTATGCTGGGACTTAGGTGTCCGTCCATTTTCCAAACCGGCAGCCGAGGAGGTTAAGGAGTGTGAGGACGACATGTCTAGCCTTGCTGCTGGGTTTTCCAAGCAGATGCACAAGCAAGCTACGAGCAGCCTCAAGGGAAACTACCCTACTGAGTACCAACAAGTGCTGAACTGCCTAGTCCGTATAAGCAGGCTGAGTGAGCCCACTTAGTTACTTGACCATCCAACGATCCCTTCCGAGCCCTCCCGCCTGGGGCGCATCGCCCATGATGCCTCTAGAGAGGCTTAAGTATCCTTAGAGGACGGGATTCCGGCGAGGGGTCCTCCTAGCGATGATAACGTTATAGGCGAGGCTCTCTCTATAGAGACAACTGTTGGACTGTTGCTCTCGGCTAAACAATTCAACCTCGCAATTAAAGGCCCCTGCAGACCAAGGGGTCCTGACAAGCTAGTGTTGAACTCGCCAGTTAAACCGATTAAGTGGGATCATCCTGCAGCGAACGCCTCTGTTCCTGGTCTAGATTCCACCTAGTCAATTATTGACTGTTGGAACCCCTTCAATCAAAGGGACGTTTCTGTCATTGATATGCGCGAACTCTACCCCACCAACCTTGAATAACACTGGCGGCGGTCTTTCGAAAAATTATTTCGCATTCCTTCCCGCGATTATTCGATAAAAAGTCCAACAACGTAGGGCCAAGCACGTAATGTATATTCACAAACGGCCACTCTAAACGAGACAAATGAGCCGGGTATGGTCGACTTCTGAACATTCGGGAACGCGTGAGTCTCATGCTATGATTTTCTTCTAACACATTTTCTTCCATAGGTTGTCACTGCTATCCGGAATATGGCGCGCCACCGTAGGGAGCTTTATTCTGGATGGATGGATGACAAATAAGTCAGAGATATGCTCGCCCATGTTTCCAAGCACTTACGCCTAAAGAACGCTTTCTAGGCACATATAAGATCCAAGCACTAGGAAATCTAAGGCGAGGGTGTAGAAAGGATTACGGGCGAGGAAAATGAGAGGGATTAAGCGAATGCAGAAGCTCAAATCGCCCAAGCCAAGCCGTCACACGATCAAGACATGAAAATGCCAAGCAGAGGCAGATGGCACATAGCTCCAGACACCCATCATGAAGAGGCAGTTGAGTTTGGCACTGAGAGGTCACCATTGTGTCTGAACGAACTTCTCTTCTCCAGCTGAGATTGGGGCTAAAATATTTAGCTGCTTCCCTTCAATCTCAAGTGGGTAAGGCCAAAGCGGCCATAGAGGAGGACTACCAGAAGGCCTTGGAGTTTATCTTTGCCTATGGTTACAGATGTTGTATGTTCAAACATGACATATGTGGTGATTAACCAAAAGTTCTAGATGGCATGCTCGATTCCTCATACTCTCTTCCTCCGGAGTTCTTCGTGAACCCTAAGTACCCTCCAATCCCAAAGCAGGCCGTTGAGGCTAACAAGAAACAGGTGAATATAGGCACAGAGGAAGCTTACAGAACTCAGCCTCCATCGGGATTTCACGAACATCTTAGTTCCTTTTCCCATTATTCTTTTTTCTTTACTATTATTTTTAAAAAACAATGGATTGTTATGGGCTGCCATAGTACATATGTTTTTATGAACTACTGACGCCTTTGGCGTATTTTGTAAATTCTCTTAAATTTGTAATTGATATCTTCCTTTTTCACAACTCTCTGCTACAAGTCTTGACTAGGATAATTGATTTAGACTAGGATAGTTGCTCAAATGATATCATTTGTTATGGGTTAGAGCTGAAGTGTAGATTTGCACACTCCGCCAAGAAAGCACCATTTTGGGCTTTAGCTTTAGCCAAACAGTAATTAGGAGCCACTTTACTAGCAGCCAAGAGGCTAAGAACCACTTCTGGACTTTGGTGTGTGCCAGTAGGCTAAGAGACACTTCTGGTCTTTGGTGTGTGCCAGCAAGCTAAGATCCACTTCTGATATTTGGTATGTGTCAATAGGCTAGGAACAAATTCTAGACTTTGAAATATGCCAACAGGCTAGGAACCACTTATGGACTTTGAAATGTGCTAGCAGGTTAGGAGCCACTTCCTGACTTCGATATGGGGACTATTCCAAGAATTGAAAGAAAATACTTTAAAGGAAATTTTATTGATAATATCTTTAAAGAAAATTTTATTGATAATACCTCTTAAGATGCATAGCATTCCACATCCTAGACACTAGCGTCCCGTCTAGTTTATTTCATGTGCACGATCCAGCTGCCCCCACTCTTACAATCAAGTATAACCCCTTCCCAATTTGGTTAGAATTTGCCAGCTCTATGTTGACCGTATTTTCAAAAGCCTTTCTCCAAGACTAGGTTTCCGGTTCGGAAAGCATGTTGTTTTACACCCCTATTATATAGGTTTGCTATTATTTGTTTGTACGATGCTATACGTACAGTCGTGGCTTCACAAAATTCATCTATCATATCTAAGTCTTTGGTAATGGCTTTAGTATTAGCCTTTTCAGGGATTTCCACTCGAAGTGTGGGCACCCCAATTTTTGTAGGAATTATGGCCTCTATCCCATAGGTAAGGGCAAACGGTGATACTCCAATCGGCTTCTAGCTGGTTTTTCTATAAGCCCAAAGAACTTCTGGTAGCTCATCTACCCATTTTCCTTTAACCGAATGTAGACACTTTTTTAAAGCCATCAAGAGAGTTTTGTTAGATGCTTCCCATCTGGCCATTTTTCTACAGGTACCGTGGGGTTGAGTATAAGTTTTTTATCTTCAACTCCTGGAAAAAATTTCTATATACTCTGCTATCAAACTATGGCCCATTGTCAGTTACAATTAACTTAGGTATTTCGAATCGGTAGACTATATTCTTCCAATAAATCGACAACATCCTTATTTCATGGAGACTTAATGCTCATCCATTTGTTTAAGATTTAAGGGCTACTATTAATAATAACTTCTTCTGGGTTGCAAGCAATAGGCAATAAAATTTTAACCATATCAACTCCCCATTAAGAAAAAATAAGGGCTTGTGATGGTTAGATTCGAGTCAAAGACCCTCGAGATGTAATACTGCAGCCAGCCACACTTCCCGACGAGGCGGTCAGATCTCGCTCTCATAGTTAGCTAATAATTACCTTACATATGGGCACTGTGAACCAAAGTTCTATCGCTTAGATGGTTCCCGCATATTCCTTCGTGGAGTTCTCGCCAATACAGCACGCCCTCGCTGAAAGCAAGAGAGACTTAAGATAATTCCGCCGCCTGAGCGCTTTATTAACCGCCCATTCACAAGGGAAAATCTAGCCACCCTGACTCGATCTGTGGGCTACAACCCCGTGTTATCGCGCCTCGGTGCTCAAATAATGTGCTATTGGCATGATCCAAGAAGAGCAGGTTTCACCCATCTCGTTTCACCCGGTCAGTAAATTACGAGCGTCGCCAAGAAGAGACGGAGGAATACCGCTTTATCGGGAGACGCGCCACTCACGCCAAAGCATTCTCCCTTTGTTCGAACCTCTCGGGATATGCTCAAACTTCCAACCCACAAAACTCTCTAGTCGTAGCTTAACCAGACATACATACTTAATCATGCATTGGTCTTGCATTCCGTACTCTCCGTTTACTTGCCCCACCACCAATTGAGAGTCACTTCATACGATATTTTTTTCGAAGATACAGTCGTCGCGAGGTTGATTTCGGCTACGATTACTTTGTATTCAGTATCGTTATTAGACGCGAGGAAGTCCAGCTATATAGCATGTTCTATTCTTTCCCCAGTTTGGGCCTTAAGTTGCAAACCGACTCTAGCTCTCGTTTGTCAAGATTCGTCGTCTACATTAAGGATCCACCAACTAGCATTATCTAGGTCCACATCACATTAGGGGATTTCTACTAAAAAGTCTGCCAGCAACTGCCCCTTCAATGCTAAGCGAGGTTTATACTGAATACCGAATTTACTTAGCTCAATCACCCACCGGACCATCCTCCTTGATAGGTCATGATTGCGTATAGTGCTTTGCAAAGGGAGATTTGTTAGCACGACGATAGGGTGTGCCTAAAAGTAGGGGCAAAGATTTTTGGTTGCCACACAGAGGGCAAGTGTCGCTTGTTCGAGACATATATACCTAGTTTCTACTTCAGACATAGATTTGCTTACAAATAATATTGGTCTTTGTTTTCGATTTTCATCTTTTTTGAACAAAGCTGCACTTACTTAGACTTTTGAAACCGCTAGGTATAGATAGAGGGTATCACTTTGTTTCTGGGTTAGCCAAAATTGGCAGTTCAGTAAGATTTTTTATTGCCATGAAAGCTTGATCACATTCCTCATTCCAGGTGGCCCTTTTTTCTCCCCTTAGAGTAATAAAAAATGGTTTTAGTCGATCTATGAAACGAGATATGAACTGCCTAAGAGCTGCTAACTGGCTAGTCAGTTGTTGTATTCCTTTTTTGGAGAGAGGAACCTAAAAATCGATTATAGCTTTGAGTTGAATAGGATTGGCCTCTGTTCCTCTCTAGGTGGTGTAAAGCCTAAAAATTTGCCCGAACTGACTCGAAACGCACATTTCAAATGGTTAAGTTTCATGTTGTACTTTTGCAATAGCTCAAAGGCTTCTTATAGATGCTTTGTGTGATCGAAGAGCTTTTTGGATTTTACAAGCATATTATCGATATAAACTTCCATGGTTTTTCCTAGCAGCGCTTATAATTTTAGTAGTATAACTGTAGATTAAGGCCATTTTTCTGCTGCTAGGCTGGTATGGGAATCAAGATATCGAAAGAAAAGCGTCCGTAAACGACACATTATTTTGTGCCCACCGCGAAGATCAATAGTTTAATCTACACGCAGAAGGGAAAGCTATCTTTTTAGGCATGCTTCACTGAGGTCAAAGTGTAATTTACACACACCGCCACTTACGCTTCGAATCCACACGCTGGCTAGCCATTCGAGGTACTTTACTTCTCTGATGAAACCTACTTTCAGTAATTTGTCTACTTCCATATGGATAATCTAATGGTGGTCCGAGTAAAAACGCCTCACTTTCTATCTTATTAGTTTGGCTGTGGGGATAATATTCAAATTCAGAAGAGGTTGTCGCTGAAAGTGACCTTAACCATATATGAGTGGTGTCATGCACATATCATATTATTTAATAGCACGAGTACTAACTATTCCCTTTCTTCATTGGTTAGGACATAACTGATGTAAGTGAACTTTTTGTGCTCGTCTAACTATTTTGTGGATCCACAAATCTAATCTGATCCTTTTCCTCCATCTTGATCACATGGAACTGGTGATTGCCACATAGGTTTGGGTCTTCGAGGAGGATTTTCAAAGTTCTTCTCTAATCTCTGTTCCTGTATAGATAGCTGATAACATTGCCATGTGGCCAGCTAACTGTTTAAAAGGGGCCACCTGCCCAACGCTAGCCTGGGCCAGCCGACCGCTTCTGTGCAGGCCGAAGGACAACCTTCCTCGAGTGTAGCCACACCTGCCCCATTATAGCATCAGAAGGCCCCAATTCCTACACTCCCAGCACAAAACTTGCCGAGCAATGTGCCCTACCTCACAGGAGCGTGACATCTCCTAGTGTTACAGTAGTTGCCCCATTAAATCCAAAGAGGATTCACCCAGCTGAGTTTAGCATACCTAAGGAAAGCTTCATCCGTCAGCTGGTAGTTGCAATATCTCGTTGCATCACAAAATCTATCGCACCTTGTACACATCAAACTGCTAATGGTAAGGGTGAGCACCGCTTGCATCATATAAAGCACAATGACCCTCGCTCGTTTACTAGAGGAAAGGATATGAGGCTATCTATTGGACTAGCTTCTTCATGGATGCCCTCCGTGTGGATGGCATTTACCCTAGCCTTAACTATGGCAACTCAAGAAAGCTCTATTGGCGCTCGACCGACATCGTTATTAGAACGCTCACCAGTATATAGTTGAGGGTCGGCCCTGATTCTAACTTGATTGCCATCTCTACCATAACTTTATTTGTTTCTTACCTTAATCCCTCTATGTTGTCAACTTCTTTGGCATACCTCGAGGTGTCCAACCTTGATCAGCTTTTCCACCAAGAACTTTAGGCTTCGACACCTGTCGGTCTCATGCCCATGATCTCTATGATAACTGCACCGCAAGGATTTGTTTCTTTGGGAAGGATCCCTCTAAATTGTTGCAGACCATTTGAACTCTAGCAAGTCACTAATAATGGGCAATAACCTCTCGTATGAGATGTTCAAGGGGGTGAATCAGGGGAGCTTCTCCTTTAGTGTGACTAAATACTTGACCTGCCGGCTTCGCCCTCGATTCCTCTATATCTCGAACGCTTCTTCCCAAACGACTTATTTCCCTCAGTCGACTGGTTTGTAATCATGACCGTTTGGGTTGCTACACGAATATTGTCCTCCAGCATTGAGTACTTATCAACTCGTCTGTATAATTCTTCCATTGTCGTTGGCGAGTCTAAAGATAGTGAATGGAAGAAAGGAGTAGAAATTCCAAAGCTTCTCTTAAAGTTTTGGAGGACCACGTCCATGCTATATGATTCTACCTGAACTGCTTGCCCAAACCTCCTAGTGAAATCTCGAATAGACTCCCCTTCCTACTTTAGAATAGTTTGCAAAGAGCTAATATTCCTCTTTTGTCTCACCAAACAAAGAAACTACAATATGAATACGGCCCATAGTTCATTGAGCAAATTTATTGAATTACGCGGGAGCTTAGAAACCAAGCTAACGCAGGCCCTCGCAAACTAGTCGAGAATGTTTTGCACAACAATCGGTCGTTGTCAGAATTTAGTATCATTGCCTGATTATAATGGAGCATATGATCATAAGGGTCAACAGAGCCATCAAACATGGCGAAAGCTAGTACGACAAACCCGCAAGGTAGCTCATAGTCAAGAATGTGCTGCCCTAGGGGCAAAGAAAGAATGTCATCAAGTCTACAAATTAAGGTTGCAGACAGCATATAGAACGTTGGCCCTATACCAAAGGCAAGATGTACAAGCAGCATTGGCGGCATCATGCCCGCGAGCAATACTAGTCGCATCGTACCTTCAGGCAATACTGACACGTTCCCAAGGGCCCCTGAACTCGTCGGTTCGCCTTTCCTTGCCCCGCGATAATGCCACTAATGGAATCATCAAGGCAAGGTTAACAGAAGGCCTTGTTATTTGGCCTTCAGGTTTCCTGAAAGATTCTTTCCAATGACAAATTAAAGATTTGGAGCTGCCCGAGACAACTCATCATCCGGGCCGGGGTATCAACATCAAGTAAGGATAATGGGCTCATTCCCCTCTATCATGAAATGATCGATGTGTGCAGTTCAACCTCTATCTTGTACATTTTTTCCAAGATCGCAGATTTTTTCTATCTAGGCCCACAATTGGTCATTCTCCCACTACAAGCATTTGATGTGGCCTTGCAACCCCTTCATCTATCTTGCTTACGCCTCCTGTTTCTTTTCCATGTCCTGACGCTAATGGAGGAATTGATCTTCTGGCTATTCGTTCACTGGATTGCTGACATCATGGATCGCCGCGAATCGTAGATGTGGAACGTGGGAATCAACAAAGTTCCAGTGATGGCGCTACTTGTCAAATCGTTGAAGTCAAGCCTTCGTAGCATGTAGATGAGACTTTCTATTCAATTCCCACAAACGACACCACTGAGCAGATCTGATCGTTTGAACCCCGAGCATCGCAAAGACAACTGAATCTTGAGTGTAAGGTATCCCGGGGCGGTGCACAACTTCATGGTCTCCTCGATGATTAAGTCATGACAAGACTGGTAGTTAAAGCAAAAGAGTTTTACCGCTTGAATTTCATTCTATCTCCTGGGAGATTCTCCAACTTCCAGGTGTGGTCTCTACAACCTTCTCTTAATTTTAGGGGATAAAATCTCTTTATTTTTTAAGGATAAAAATCTCTCTTTCCTATCAAGGATTAATCTTCAAGAAACAAAGTGATTCTAAATTAGGAAAATTGCCGATAAATATATTTTATTATTTTCGCCTTCGTATACTTATCCATAACGAACTTCCCATATGTGGTGATGGCCTGGCCAGAGACTTAAAACGGGTCGCCTCTAAAGCCTTCATGGAAGACTCTCAGCCTTTCTCAAACAAATAAGACTTCCGCCAGGGCAATGCCCCTAGTTTTCATACAGGAAATGGACTCTGACTGTTTCACAACGCAGGCCAAAAGGGCCCTAGGCCCATTGAGTAGTGGGTCTAAAGATCATGGTACTCATACTAACCTTTCTACCTGCCTCGCACCAACCATTCTTGCAGGTTCGCTCACGGCCTTCCACACATCTCCAGAATCAAGGTCTTCTGAAAGCATACTGTAAATGTTATGTAAACGCATATATTCCACTCTAGATATGCATGGAGTGGCATGGTTGTTGTCCATTGAAAACATGCATGCCAACACCGAGGCTTGGGTACACGGGAATAGGTTTGTCGACATACAATCCTAACTACATTGTCTAACGAATTATTTGATGTCTATTATGCTTATATGAAGTAAAGAATATATGGAATTAATGTCATGAAAAGAACCATTTATTATAAAAGCAAAATTTTCTGAAGAATGTCAAATGGAGATGATAGAATATGACATTAAGTTCCATATCATTTGAAATAAATTGTTAGAGAATTAAGGTTGAAAATTGAACTACCGTGAATAATTGTTTGTAAAGTGTGACTATTGAGCAAAATTATTTGACTCATGGAGTGACTACAAACAAAAATTAAAACACAAAGAAAAACAGTTGTCCATCGATCTGATCACTCACATCATCATAGAAGATACAAACCGCAAAGAGCAAAAGGAAACCAAAGCAAAATAGATGACCACCAAAGCAAACTTGGTCCAAACCGACCTAATAAGGTACAAACATAAAGCTCAAAACTTTGATAACAAACTCAAATTTCTAACCCCCATACTTTAAAAAAGAAAGTCACTTGTTAAGGCTCAGGGCAAACCGTGCCATCAGGTAACTTCAATAGAGAAAGAAAACCTGAACATGGAAATCCCCTCCTAAAGCCAACTTCGGGGTCGGCGGATGACATAAATAGTTGTTGTTGTCTCACAAGCCAATATGGTGATCGACTCAAAATTAGTGGTGACTATAAATAAAAGATTTTAGATAAGATGTTTTGCACTTCTACACTCCAATAGGAGATGAGCAAGGTTGTCTACCTATATTCTCACATTGCTCAAGTTTAGAAAAGGCGAAACATTTAAGTTCACTGAGAAAGACTGTTTTGAATGATAAAGTTACATGTTCTCTAATATTAGAGCAAATTTTAGTTTCATTGCTCTACAGAAAAGTAAGTGGTTAAAGAGTCATTTGAATCGAGTAGGACTGTAAATACAAAAAATAATGTCTTCAGGAAAAGGGGTTTCAGAATCGTGGACTATTTTTGCTCAGTATTTTGAAGTTATGGTTGATTCCTATGATGTATGGCATGCTAGATTAGGACATGTTAGTAGTGGATTCATTAAGAAAATGTAAACTCTAGTCTACCACTGGCTAAGCACTATTCATGCTAGCAAATGTCAAATATGTGCCACTTCTAAGCTAACTAGAAAGGCATGTGGGTCAGTGACTAAAGAAACAAAATTGTTAGAACTTATTCATTCCAATCTAGGAGAATTGAAACAAACTATGACTAGAGGAGGTAAGAAATTTTATGTGACCTTCATTGATGATTATTTAGTTCAATAGAGCATTTGCTAAGATGAACACACTACTAGAAATATGATATTCCGCTGATTCACGTTATTCATCCCAAAACAAAATTTCTGCTGTAAATAATAATCTACAACCAAAATGTTGGCTCTAATAATCATAGTATAGTTCCTGCTGGGGAATGTTTTCTACGACCATTCCTAACTTGTCGCATAATTTGTTTGTGTGATACGATACACTGGTTAATGTAATTTTTATGTCAAACATCTGGTGGCGTATTTCACCCTTCTACCATCTATAGTAATTGTCAATTTTATTTTTGCAATGAAAACATTTGATTGCATTTGAAATGTTTTTACAATGAATTTACATGATCTCAATTTCGTGTTTATAAGATGAATTAATATTATTATAATTGTGTTTCTATGATGAATTTATATGTTTGTAATTTTTATAATAATGAATTTGCATTGTCCCAATTGTTTGTTTATATGATGAATTTAATGTAGTCGCAATTTTGTCACTGATGAATTTACATGGTCAATGATTGTGGTTTCAAGATAAATTTTATAAGATCACTCGTGGTTTTACTGCGAGTTTATAGTTGCAATTTCATGTTTTTAAGGAGAAATTAACATGATTGCAATCTTGTGTTTCTACAATGAAATGTGGTCACAATTTCATATTCTACTGATGAATGTAAGTGGTTGTAATTTCACGCTTGTGCGATGAAGAACAATCGGTCAGGTTTATAATTTTTCGTGATGAAAAATTGTGACATAGTTTAAATATTTGTGGATGAAATTAAATGGTCTAAAATTAATCTCACCGTAACACCAATCTCACTAGCAATTGCAAGGATAAGCACATAGCTGTCTCCTTTCTTCTTCCGTAAATGATATAAGAATTTTCCATTCCTTAATAAGACATCTTAACTTTCGAGATGGGCCTCGCTCTTGTTGTTGATGCACTTATGGTAAATGACACAAGAGAGCTATATTGATTGAAACAAGTTTATCGCTAACACCACGTTGATAGTTTTACAAAAATAATAATTTTGTGCAATCATGTCGATGATGGACAAACACAAGTCAGGATAGATCGATACACCGGAGCCATGTAATCCGCTTACAATATAATATAATACAATAATATGACAAACTAGTTGAGATTATAGATTTGAGATATCCATAATTTATTTCAAATGGTGAATAAGTCATGACACAATATTATTATATAAACTCAAATAATATTGAAGTAGTAGGGAAAAATTAATTTAATATGTTATCAACCTAAATAAAAGGAAACAAAAAACATTTAAGTTTTTATAATACATTGAGAAGGATGCTTTTGGAGTTTACAACTCGTTGCTACAAAAACTTATTCTGCAAGAAAAATTACTAAGATAGTTTATCTCATGTTCAAATCTATAAAAACATCTTTACTAATTATAAGAGGCTATTTCCTAACACTCAAAGATGTCGATACTATCCATTCATCACTCAATAACATCTAATGAGACAGGTAATATGAGGCAGTGCATTATATTTGACAAAAATTTATAAGATGACAGAATAGTAAAATCATTTATTCTGCATGGGTTCTGAATTGGAATATTAGCACACTACATTATTATATATTATAGATGTGAATTAAATTTATCAATAAAATTAGTTAAAATATCCAAGAATTTTAGGAAAAGTCAATAAATATATTGCAATTCAAAAACCCAATTATAGGTCACCTTGAACTTATATATATCGAAAATAATGATCTAAAGATGCATGTTGGTTTAAAAGGTACTTTACCAACAACAAGTGTGTTTTGAATATTTAATGTTTGCTAAGAAGTCAACCTTACATAATGTTTATCATTTTTTCTGCATGTCCATTGTGGCTATTGGTTACAACCATATAACAATCAACAAGGAATTCATCCTATCCTAAGAAAAAAAAAGACCACCCACCAATAAACCATAATGATAGCATTTCAAGTAAGCAAAAATTATTTATTAGTATATAAAGTTTTTTGAATACGATCAAAAGAAAGTTTCAACCAGAGCGATAAATATGATGCTCATCACAAAAACGTAAGATAAATATATTAAATAATGATAATTTAATAAGTATCCTCACATTGGTCTTTATGAAACAACGTTTACTTAGCAAGAACTGAATAAATAAAAAAAAGAAAAGATAGTGTTCCATATGTCGATGCAAAGGAATTCCAATAGCCTTTTCTAAATTGTTTCATTTTAATCACGCTACCTTACAAACAAATTTCTTACAAATCAAAACTCTTGCGTAAAGAATAATCACTTTAAAGCCAAACAAAAATTAAATAAAACTAACCAAAAAAGTTGTGAGGACTTACAATTGTTTTTAGTTTCAAAGACCAAACACAATACTGCTTGTACATATTTTGTAGACATAACGTGAGAAAGAAACTAGGGTTTGTGTCTCTTTATATTTCTTTTTAATGATAATATTAATAAATTATTAAAGATAATTTACTTTTTGAAGAGTGATAATTTAAATATTTAATTTAGAGATAATCTAAACTAGGGTCATTATTACTTAATATATTTAAATTTAATTTAATAAAAGCAAATTTAATTTAAGCATTCTTAGGATAAATAAGGATTATTTGTTTTTCATGTACTTTATTTTTGAATTTTTTTCTTTTGCTTTTAACTTTATGATTTACGTTAAAAAAAAAGCTTTTATGATTTGTGAATTAATGGAAGAGAAAACTATTAAATTTAAAGATAATAATAATATTATAATTTTAATTAAATATAATATTTTTGTATTTGAAAACAAAAGTTACTTTACACAGATTATTATAAGATTTTAATTAAATATTTAAAAGATAAGAATATTATTATAAAATTTTAATTTCATATAATATTTTGTAGTTGAAAAATTAAGCACGTAGACATATTATTATAAGATTTTAATTAAATATATATTCTAAAAGTTAATGAGCAATAATAATTTTATAAGATTTTAATTAAATATATATTCTAAAAGTTACGTACTAATTACAATTTAAAAATTTTTTCAAATAAAAATAAAAATCATATGGACCCAATTAGACATAATGCCTCATTGTTATATTAAAAATCAAGTCGATTGAATTTTAGGAAAAGTGAATAAAACTTCAAAATCATGTTACTTATCCTTAAAATCCAATTAGTAATACCAATATATTTTGGGCTTATTAATATTTTCAAATCCAACCATATTTATATCAATATTTAAATTGATGTTTATCCACTTAAAAACATGCGCCTTTACATGTCTAGTATGAAAAATAGTTACTAAACTATTTTAATAGAGGCAATATAGTTTTCCAATCATGATCTATTGTTCTCTTTACTTAATCATAATACTAAATTATCTTATAAATGAAAAATATTAATAAAACATTGATATGATTTAAGGAGTTTTAAGATAGTTTAAAATGTGTTAATATAAACTCATAAAATTTAAAACCGAATTTTTATATCATTGTCTAACTAAAAATAATAAATATTTACAGATTTTTATCAAAATAATTGCAATATATTTTATCGATTTATATATATATTATTTATACAATATAAATATAGTTTTCCAATCATTATCGATATTCTCTTTACTTCAATCATTGGAAAAATTTTAAATTATCTTATATAAATGGAAAATATTAATAAAAAACAGTGGATATGATTTAAGGAGCTTAAGATAGTTTTGCAAATGTGTTAATATAAACTTATATAAAAATTTTAAACCCAATTTTTATATCATTGTCTAACTAAAAATAATAAATAAATATTTTATAGATTTTTATCAAAATAATTTGGTAATATATTTTATCGATTTATATATATATTATTTATACATTAAAATATAGTTTTCCAATCATTATCTATTATTCTTTTACTTAATCATTGAAAATTTAAATTATCTTATAAATGGAAAATATTAATAAAACAAAGGGATATGATTTAAGGAGCTTAAGATAGTTTAAAAATGTGTTAATATAAACTTTATATAAAAATTTTAAAACCCAATTTTATATCATTGTCTAACTAAAAATAATAAATATTTTATAGATTTTTATCAAAATAATTTGGTAATATATTTTATCGATTTATATATATATTATTTATACAATAAAAATATAGTTTTCCAATCATTATCTATTGTTCTCTTTACTTAATCAATAAAGTCAATTTTAAATTACCTGAGTAAATGAAAAATATAATGTTATTGATATGATTTAAGGAGCTTAAGATAGTTTAAATGTGTTAATATAAATTTATATAAAAATTTTAAAACCCAATTTTATATCATTGTCTAACTAAAATACAAATATTTTATAGATTTTTATCAAAACAATTTGGTAATATATTTTATCGATGACTATTTCAATGGGTCCAAAAGTCATAAAATTGAATTCTTTTTTTATAGATGCTTTTTTGTAATTATTTTATATAAGTACATGGAAAAAACATATAATTAATGAAAAATTATAGATATAATTTTTATAAATATTTTTTAACAAATTGGTTTATATTGAGAGTAATATTTTAATGTGTTTAAAAGCCTCATGAAGTGTGTATTTTAAGAAGGTAACTTTAATAATAATATAAAATTGAGTTAAACTAGAGTGTATTTTGAAAGTCACAAAAATATTGATCCCAAATTATTAAACATTTGCAACTACAATTATCAATTCTCAAAATACTAAAATTTCAAAGGTGAATTAATTATGAATTTTCTCATGTTAAAGTCTTCTATGTGATCAATGGTAGTGTTGTTGGGTAAATAATAAAAGATTTTAGTCAACCAATGACTAGCAGCAATATGAATGATTTTGCCACTATCTTTGAATTTTATAATATATCAAACTTTGGGGATAAGTTAAATGATTTCTCGTAGAATAAATAAGTTTTTAACTAACATAAGGTGTATTGTAAATAATACACCTTCTTATGACCAAACAATGAGTAATTCATAGATCATAGGGTATCTAAGCGACCAATTTTACTTTTCTCACAAAATATCAGTACTTTTAGAGGCATGTTATAATATTTCTTCATTTATTATATATTTTATTTAGACTAACATAAGTTTCCATCACAATTAATATACTTTTCTATCGACTAATCAATAAGTAGTCATAGATCTGAGGGTATCTTATGACCACTTTTACTCGCCTCCTCGCAAAATGTCATACTTTAGAGCGTGTTATAACATTTCTCATAGATTATATTTTTGTGAGACTAACATAAAGCTCTGCCACAATTATTATACTGGGTTTACCACCAATCAATGAGTGATCATAGATTATAGGACATTTTACATGACCACTTTTACCCCAAGCTTCCTCACAAAATATCATGCTTTAGAGATAAAGGCAATATTTCCTCATAATTAGCAATTTTTTTGAGACTAACATAAGTTCTTCATAATTAATATTCGCGACGGCACTAATCAATAAGTGGTCATAAATTATAAGATGTTTTGAGACTAAAATAACTAGTCCTCACAAAATATCAAACTCTGCTGACAGCTATAATATTTTTATATATCTTAGTATTTTTTGTGACCAATATAAGATTTATCATAAATACTAAATACATTTTACAACCACCAATAACTGGTCACAAGTTATAATATCTATGACCGAGCAATGGTTGTTATAAATAAAATTATTGGTCGAAATAAATAAAATATTAAATTGTTTATCTATTAAAATTAGCGAACAATTATCAAAGTTCATCGGGAAAATTGGAATCAATGACTAGTATTAGCCAATCATAAAAACTTTGGACGCAGAAAACCAAATTTCTTGTAGTGGAAGCATTTCATATGTTCTCAAGCTATAAAGCTAAAGTAGAAAATCAACTTGATAGAAAAATCAAAAGGATTAGATCTGATAAAGGGGGCGAATACATCTCTTTAAATGATTATTGTGAAAATGAAGGAATAATTCATGAAGTGACTCCTCCTTATTCACCTGAGTCAAATGGAGTTATTGAAAGAAAGAATACGAATTTTAAAGAGAATACGAATTGTCTTACTTGTTAGTGCTTCAAATTCTCGATAATTTGTGGGTATGCATATGTCTATATGTCATGTACAAAATAGAATTTCATACAAGAAAACTAGTAGGACACCCTATGAGTTATGGAAAGGTCATCCACCTAACCTTAAATATTTGAAAGTATGGGGGTGTCTTGTCAAGGTTATGTTACTTGATCCTAAAAAGAGGAAAATAGGATCAAATACTTCTTATTGCATGTTTATTGGGTATGCTAGTAATAGTGCAGCTTATAGATTTCTTGTTTTGAAAAGTGATGTTCTAGAATGCAACACTATTATTGAGACAAAAAAATGCCGAATTTTTTGAATATATTTTTCCAATTTTGTGAAAAAATTTCTCATACACCCACAATTGTAGATGATATAGAAAACTCATATGAGGAGCATGAGCCCACTACTGTGCATGATACAGAAAGCTCTCATAATGAGTTGAGAAGGAATAAGAGACAAAGAAAAGAGGTTTCCTTTGGAGATGAATTTTACTTATTTGATTGAAAATGAATTGTCTTCTTATTTTGAAGCTATTTCTCCCCCTAGCTTTACTTTGGAAAGAATCCATTAAATCATAATTTGACTCTATTTTAAAAAAGTAAACGTGGGAGTTAGTCGATTTACCTTCAAGAGAAAAACCTATTGGTTACAAGTGGATTTTAGAAAGAAAATATTTGTCATAGGGTTTTATTGAAAAGTATAAAGCTAGGTTGGTAGCCAAAGGTTTTTCACAAAAACAAAATGTTGACTATTTTGATACGTTTTCTCTTTTTACTATGATTTCTTCCATTCGTATTTTGATTGCTTTAGCTTCCATTTATAAACTTTTTATCCATCAAATGGATGTTAAAACAACTTTTTTAAATGGAGATTTAGAGGAAGAAATTTACTTGTTTCAACCTAAAGGTTGTATTACACCTAAACAAGAAAATAAAGTTTGCAAATTGCACAAGTCACTATATGGTTTAAAACAAACACCTAAACAATGACATGAGAAATTTGATAATGCCTTGTTGAAAAACGGGTTTGTATCTATTGAAGTGGATAAATGTGTGTATACAAAGCGCATGTTGTTAATGTGTAATCACAGATTGTATGTAGATGATATGTTGATTTTCGTACTTAGCCTCAGAGCGTGGGTACACGCACTCAAAGATTTCTAGCTTCATGGTTTAACATGAAAGATATGGGTGAAGTTGAGGTAGTTTTAGGTGTGAAGATCACAAGGATTGGTGATAGTATAATGCTATCATAAGAACATTATGTTGAGAAAATACTCAAGAGGTTCGAACATTTTGACTAAACCCGTGAGTAAATTTCCTTATTATGCTAACACCCATTTAATGAAATCGAGTTGATCTTGTGGGTCAAGCCGAAAGTATGCACAGATTATCTGAGTTCGATGCATTTAATGAACTTTTCTAGACCCGATATATAGATATGCAATGTGTAGATTATTAAGTGATACACACATAATCCCAATAAAATCACTGAATGTGATAGCGAGACGCCATTGAAATACTTAAGGGGTACTATAAACTATGGTATCCTATATAGTGGATTTCCCACTGTGTTGGAAGGATACAGCGATGCTAACTAAATCTCTAATTCAGATGAGATAAAATCCACAAGCAGTTATGTCTTTACTTTGGAAGGTGGTGTTATTGCTTTGAAATCATTTAAACAAACCCTTATCACTACTTTTACCATGAAGACAGAGTTTATAGCTCTTGAATTTGCTGGTAAAGAGTTGAGTGTTTAAGGAACTTCCAATCAGGAATTCTTTTGGGAATGCAGCCGACACCTTCGATGTCTATGCATTATGTTGCCAAACAACAATATCAATCGCAAAGAATAAAGCATTCAATGGGGAAAACAGACACATTCGTCTAAGACATGAGATTGTGAAACAGCTGTTAAAAGATGGAATTATTTCCATTGACTATGTAAAGTCGGAAGTGAATTTAGCATATCCTCTTACTAAACCTTTGGGAAGAAAATTGATTTTGGAAACATCGAGTGGAATGGGACTTAAACTAATTAGAGATTAGCAGTGATGGGAACCCAACCTTTGTAACTGAAGATCCCATGAAGAAGGTTCATATGGGTAATAACAAGTCACTTGCTAATCCTGCTAGCACTAACAAATTGTCATTTCCTAAGGTGTGGTTATGGTGCTAGAATGCATATTTTGAGAGGTTGAGTTATACTTTAATGATTTCATATCTCTTATGAGTGGTACATATAAATGCAGTACGCACTTGATGAAATCATTTATATAAGTGTGGAGTGGGGCCGCTCCCATGAAATGGTATGACAAAATTTCTAGAGCACTTATGAAATAATCAGGCACGTGCATGGCCTAATCATGCACAACGGCATTGAACAGTAAGAATCGTGATGTGTGGTGTTGATGATGAGGTTCCTAATTTACGATCAAGAGTACTCTAGTTCATAGAAGCTGTAAGCTTCACCAATACTTTGTAAACTAAATCCTATTCATTTACATTTGGTTCATAGTTCATTGAACACCAAATTTAAGGCACTTACACCTTTTTCCATATTTCAAACAAAATGTTTTAAATTCAAATGTCTTTTTGAAAAAATGTGGAGGATTGTTAGTAAATAATAGTTCTCAAAAACATTTTGTCCTACATGGAAAAAAAGACAAAAGCCTTTATTGGGTTTATATACTAAAACGCATTTATGGGCTTGTACAAGGCTTGAGATAAGGGGAGGCCTCGCTTGCGCGCATAAGAAATTGGCCGAAAGTCCAATTTCGATACAAATCGATGGATTTGCCTCCCCCCTGCACGTGAATACCATGTGACAGATTTAGTTTTGCTCCAAATCAATTTTGTTTTTGGTTGCCTACATAAAAACCTTAGTTTTTTTATTATTCAAAAATCAAAAGGGCCCAAGTCGATCATAAAATCACAATAACTTGAAACTGTTTCTGTGCATTCATAACAGCCATTTTGAATTCAAATTCTAACAACTATTTTTGAATTCAATTCATAAACGGATTTGCATTGATTTCCTGTCTTAATGGCCAATAGCCATAACTTTGAATTTCAAACTAAGCTGTTACATATTGGTTTTCCTATAAATTGAGATGAGTCCTGGTATTAAAAAAACATAATTTTACATCCATTCTTCCTCCCTCATTCCCTCTGCTATACCTGTCCCAAATAATCATATGAAAAATTGTTGAATCTTGGGACTAAAATTCCTAAGGATAGTGTTATGAAAACACACATTAGTTACATTTTATTTTCTATAAATTGCCCTCCATTTATTGGTACACCATTAGTTCCGGGCCTAGCAGCCAGCAGTCTCCAAATTCCTGCATCTGCTTTCTTTTGCTACTGTTGTCTTCATCAGTTCCGGACCTACACATAACCAGCAGTCCAGAAAATTCTGTACCTTCTTTTCCTTCTACGACTGTTTTCAACTTGGGGAATAAAGCCTGCAACTACAAGAAAAAACACCGATGAAGAAGCACAAGATGAGGCTTGATCCGGAAGCCAATGGCGGAAGCCAAATCCATCCAAAGGATCTCACGGGAACCCGCAAACAAATCAAATCGCTTATTCTAATGATGCGCATATGTTTTTTTTTTTTTAATATTTTCGAAAACATATCGATACATTCTATATTTCTGAACCAGCGAAAAAAACACACGTCCAGAAACCATTAGAAATATAAACAGATTAACAAAAAAAATTGAAAGCCAGAAAACAACTTAACAATGCTTTGACACCAATGAAAGAAAAAATGAACCTATGGTAGTGGCGGAGCCAGAAAATATAATGAGGGGAGCATAAATATTTTTAGTGAGGCATGGAAGTGCGATGGTTAAGTATCATACTTTCAAATCAAGGGTTCAAACCCATTTATAAATAATTTTTTCCCAATTTTTAAAGGGGGCATTGCCCTAATGCCCCCTTTAAGCCTTACGTAGCTCCGCCCCTACCTATCGGGGCTACCATGTTGACGCCCAAGATTCCTTATTTGATGTTTCACCAACTACATTTTTTGGCCTGAAGTCGTGAATGGAACCATTTTGATTCCATAGTACAAGTGCCTTGACCATCATGTTTTCACAAAGAAAGAAAAAAACAATTTTAAGGAAAAAGATCTTTTAGAGAAGAAGGCATAATCTTCTCTGTTGTTCTTCAGATGCAGAGTAAAACAAGAGAGAAAAGCTTCCCTCTGATATTAGGATTTAGTTTTTTAGATAGTTATCTTTTAAACCTTCCAAAAAGAACTGTCCCCTTATATCATTGCATATAATGGGTCGGGTCAGCCCACTTCGGCACCGAACCTGGAGCCCAACTCCAACATATACATATTATCAAAGATTTACGGTCAATGGTCAAACCACGGTTAAACCGCCCATAATCATATCAAAAAGATCATCCTTCGACAATTTGACCAAAAAAATCAGTCAAGCCGATCCAATCCGATTTTTAAAATATTACTTAAGTTAGGAGTGTAAACCCAACAAAAATAAAGCAAAATCTTAGAAAATCACGATTCAAAGAATGGGATTAAGTAAACCTCAATTATATTCATTGGAGTTTTATTGAAATCAAGAGACCCATGATCTTGCATTATAAGCTTCAATAGAATATCAAATCAATCATGAAATTGTATATACATGAGTATTGTTCTTCATGTATCATAATCATCTGTAACTACTTCTGTTAAATGTTTGATAAAATGCTGAACAGAAAACAAAACTTGGAGAGGAAGTATATTTTTCAGAGAACTCAGCATCTTTATTAACAGAAGATCACATATTTATACAGGGGATCGAGGATTCTAGAAACAGACAGTTACAGAACATTCTAAAACCTGTTAGTTATAGGGCTAAGCTACTGAGGGAATTCACGTGAATGACGATACAGTTGGATTCATTTGTTAGAGAACAAATGACTGTAGATGTACTCTGTCTCAGCATCACTATCTTGATCAACGAGTATTGTTCTTCATGCATCATCATCATCATCATCTGATCAAGAAACCTCTTTAACTGATCGAGATGACAACATAGAACAAATTTAACTCCCCTTTTATTCACTACTACAAGCGAGAGAGATATGAGTTGACAGGGAAGTAGGAAACAACAATCGGAGCTCCTGAAGATTTTGATTTCATCATCTTGTCTTTCACCATGGAAGCCTCCTTTGGGTTTGACTTTGACCCACCAGCATCATCATCACACACCCGACGGCGACGGGATTCCGAAGATGGTAGAAAACAACTTAAAATGGCTGAGAACATCATTCTGGAATCACCCTTAACGCTCCTCAATTTTTTCTTTCACGAGCTAAGGGAAGTGATGGGATTTTGAATGAAGATGATTCTTAATTTATAGTGGAGTTAAATCGGAGTTGGGCTAATTTTCTTGCATAGCAAGGAATGTCAGATGATGGGTATATATGTACATCTTCCCAGCTTGTGTTATTGAAGTTCCTTCCTGTTTCCTACACACTACTTGTGGGGTCTGTAGTCTGCGGAGGAGGAATTCATTTTCAATATTCCTTCTTTTAACTTTTTTGACTTTTGTGTCACTACTTGATAATTGGAGGCCCATTCCCCAAGTTTTTTGCTTGGTCTTCAAGAATTGAATCATTGGATGGGTTTTATACATGAGTTAAGTTTGGGTTGTCTTGTAGTATGTTGGTTGGTAGGGATAAGGTGTATAAATGGGTATGTATAATTTAGTTCATGAGTTTTTTTTGGTTCATGATGCCTCCACTTTAGTGTCCCAATTTATCTAAGCCCCTATTGCTGCGAGCTTACACAAATGAATAAACGGGAGCTATTCATATGACATTCCATATCAACGATGTTTAAACGCTCGTTTGTCCATTTATACGAGTTCATGAAGGTATGAACATAAATAAACTACGACACTAAACGTCGAGCACATGTAGACTAAAAAAAAATTCAAAAGCTAAATTAAACATACAACTATAAGTTAGAGACATTTATGCACCTTATTCCGTGGTTCGTATAGAGGGAGAAAAGAGGGCAAATGTCGAAGTGAAGCATAGTGCCAATAAAGTGGTCATGTCCCTAAAGGGGAATATAGCGGTACATGATATAGGTATATTTTTGGTTTAGAGCACTTCGTGTCATGGCACCGACAAGAGTTCGATTCCCATTAGGGATCGATACTATGCTGTAATTAGTAATTAGTTATCAAAAAAAAACAACCAAATCATTGAGTCAACCAAAGAAGTTAACAGTTCATGGTTTATTGGTAAGACAATATAATTGACATTTTAAATTTTTTTAAATAAAACTAGTAAGTGCTTATGTACTATGCACGTGATCTTTTTATATTATAATAATTAAAATTAGTATTAATTTTTATAAATATTATTTATCATAATTGTTTCTATTTTTTATTTGATGTTTTTTATTAATATATTATTATAAATTATTCATTATTTGCACAAGCTTTTAATATTTAATTTTTGTTACTAATGTGATTTAAATGTTAACAACTTATTATATAGTCAAAACTAATAAAATAATTTTATTTATTTTAAAATTTATTGAAATTACTTTGATTTATCTCTATAAAATTAAATAGTTTACGAATATATAAGCTTTAAATAATTTTACATTAAACCTTGAGGACAAGGTTCAACTTTTAGAAAAGGGTAATGATGAAACTTTTCATGTCAACCACGGTATGATGAATGTGAATGTGGTTAAGGAGACTAAATATGTGAAATACCCACTCTTTTTTATATATATTTTATTTATCATTTATCTTTTATTTTATCACATCTTTATCTGTTAGTTATTCCATGTTGCACGTTCTCAATTTCCTACTTGTATTTATATCCCTTTGGATTATGGGTAACGGATATGCAAATTTGAATAAATTCTTCAACACTTTTTGTCAACTTTCCAAGCTTAGCTTGGTTTTATCAACGAGCATAAACATAACAAAAAAAAAAGCAAAATGTTAGAAAAACACAATTCAAAGAATGGGATTAATTAAACCTCAATTATATTCAATGGAGTTTTATTGAAATCAAGAGACCCATGATCTTACATTATATGCTTCAATAAAATAGCAAATCAATCATGATATTGTATATACATGAGTATTACAGTACTGCTAGATTATTTTGTAAAACCAATCAATAAATTTATTACAAAATTAAAACTTTATTGAACAACGATGCATATCAATTCATGGTGTATAAACAAATTTACCTACCAAGAAGCCAAAATTACTAGCTGCCAATGACTCCACAGATTTGCAAGAAACAAGACCAAAGGGGAAATTTGCTAGAGTTCAATGGCTTTTTCTTTCTCCCTTTCACGTGTTCTCCAAAAACCTTTGAAATATTATAAGGTTCTATTTACTTATATATAAAGCATAAGAGAACAATTGGGTTTTGGTCAAATGGGCTTACCAAAGAAATTGAGAAGATAATATCATGAGCTCGTAGCTAGTTAAGATTTTTTTATGTTATATTAATAACTAATCTTTTTAAATTTTTAGAAGTATTTTCTAAATTTTATTAAATATCTTTTCTTTCTTTGAAAACATTTTCTAAATTAAAAATAATTTTAAAGAAATATCATGATATGATATAAATAATTTTTAATACAATGTTAGAATTTTGTATATTACATTATATAGTAACTTGTTCTTACAAAGATTCGAACTTAAATCTCTTATAGTCTTTCCCATCCTTTTACCATTTGAGTCGGACATGTTTTTGCTTTTTTTTTTGTTTTTTTTTTTTTTTTTGAAAAAGCTTGAGTCAGGACAGTAAGGGCCATAGAAAATTAATTTTTCTTCCCCAAACAAAATTTTTGGGAATCTTATAAATCACTCTTTTCTTTTACATCTATTCTCTTTGTATATAAAGTTGTATTAACATATATCATATATTATGAATAGTAGAATCATTATTTTTTATTGTTAATGACGTAGCTCGACCATGAAGAATAATAAAATTAAAAAAAAACAAATAAAATAAATGGAACGAAATTCTCAAGTTTTCAATATTAATCAGTGTCTACTAAAATAATAAATATAAGATGCTATTTATAAGAATCAAATTAAAATCCTAAACTGATAAATCCAAAAACTTAACTAGATAAATCCAAAAATCTTTTAATGTGAGTAACCAAAAGCAATTAATGATAACCAAAATATAATTAAATAAATAACTAATAGTAATAAAATTCATCATTTGACTTGGGCTTCCTATCTCATTTAGGCCTAGATATGGGACTACTCCATGCCCCATCATTCCCTCCGGGTTGAAAGGAACTCGACTCCGAAGAGTGAAAGGAAAGATAGCATTCCAACAACAAAGGATCCAAATGACAAAGAGCATCCTCCCGTATCCAAGTAGAATCATAATCAGGACGACCATGCCATTTGGACATAAACCATTTAAACCCACCATTTCTTCAAGTCACAAACTCATCTTCGCCGATAATATCCACCGCCTCTTAGAATATCAGAACGAAGGCATGTAGGTTCACCTTTGCTAGCTTCACCTATGACACACTAAAAAGGCAAAAAGTAGGCGCTTCAAAAGCTGCCTCAAGGTAGTAAGTCCTACATTGAAAATGTGGTTAATATCCATGTCATTATGCAAATCAAGAAGAGATGATGATCTATGACGCCCAAATCCCGGTCCGCTTGACAAACCTGGTCAACCCACAAGATTCGCGATGTCGGGTAACCCGACACCACACCATTGAGTCCCCTTTTTTCGGGACCCAAGATTTAACGAAAATCGAGCAGAGTCTCCTTTGTACGGGGAGCTCTACCCAAAATACAACATGTGCAATTATATGACAACATGGCCCAATATTATACAACGACCTCACTAGGTCCACATTCGAGTAAAAATGGTCATGTATGGCCCATTTATCCATACTCAAATATATAAGCACATGACTATAAAACCATAGTCCATAAGAGTTTAAATTACATCACTCTTATACAAAACATATATCAAAATGAAACATTCTAATACATGTTTTACAAAATATAAACAAAGCCATAATTCGGCTTTCTTCTCAATATCGACCTCTAGTGAGTCAGCTGCCTCCCAAGACATTCTTTCAGACCATAAAGCAGTTCCACGACGGGTGAGCAATGCCCAAACAGAATAAAAACTTCACAAGGGCTACTCCCACCTATGCACATGCAATGGTCATGCAACAAACAAATACTCCCACGTAAGATGCCATCCTAGAATGGAAACCCTTCATGTCATATGGATGATGCGACCAACATGCATGTCCTGCACGAGCCCTTTGCCGACTTCTTAAACCCAAGTCCTAACCCAACTCCTCACATGCTTATGCCCGTGAAAGGGAACTCACCATTGGTATTTCAACCAATGGTCCTTTATCCAAAACAAAAGCTTTTTGTTTTATAAATCACAAACATTGGACAATCTCCAAAACCGCTTTAAAATAAAATCATTTGACAATCTCCAAAACCGCTTTAAAACAAAAACCTTTGACAATCTCCAAAACCGCTTTAAAACAAAAGCATTGGACAATCTCCGAAACCGCTTCAAAACAAAAGCATTGGACAATCTCCGAAACCGCTTGACTCTTTAGGACATTGTCCCTGGGACCAAGTTCGCACCATCAACACCATACACAAGCGATTTGATAACCACATGAAGATCAGAGCCTGACGCCACTGGTCACACAGCCTAGGAAGTCCACCACCCATCATCAAGAATGGTGAATGACAACAACCATGCACACCCACCGTTTACACGATGTCCCTCATGATGCACGCAAATGTGTCATTGTCTATTCATATCATGCTACATATATAATGAGTGCTATATGCACATATGCATACTCATACATATTAACCCATGCATCAATTGGACATTTATGTCACTAAACACATAAATTCCAATTTAAATCATACAATTCATGCCAACATACTTAAAATTGCGTAATGACTTACTTTATCCTCTAGGTCTAATCGCAGACAGTCATGTCCACATCATCCTACAACCGCTTTCTTGTGGCAATGGCCCCCAATCATACAACCATGCATTTTCTAAGCCTCATGGATAATTATATCAACATGCATATAATTACCAAACAACATACACCAATTTCGAGGTATTAGACCGTGCACATCATCACAACCAAGCAATTTGCACACTTGGTGCTACAATCAAATTTTTGAAAAATATGTGGGAACAAAATACCATTCACAGACACATGGCCGGATTTTAGATTCAATGAGATTTCCATAGAGCCTGAAATTGATCTGGCACTTGAATCCTAACGAAAGAGTTATGCAAGTTGCAAGCCATGAAGAAAATCAGCATCATTGCAACACTTGTAGCAATAGAGGATACTGTATTTTGTCACTTTTGGACATAATATGAGCTGAAATTGAATTAAGATATATATGGATGGATTCTAAACTCAAATATCTTTCCATAAAGTCTAAGAATCCAAACGGAGTTCGGACGAGAAAGTTATGGTCATCCAAAGTTTGAGGCTTCGCGCTTGAATGACTAGTACAAGCATGACCTACGCAATCACAAGTGTTCGAGGCACCTTGAGCTCCCATACATGCAAGCCAACCCAAACTCATCTCGGAAACAACCCTTTCAACCGGCGACAAACCCACCCAATTGAGACCACAAATCGGCCATAAACATGGCACAAAACCAGTCCCAAACTAAGCTCAAAATCAACTTCAAAACAACCCTAAACCAGGACATCATAAGAAGAACTAGAAAAATCAGTTTTTTTCCCTGGTTGCTCGAGAGCACCATCCAAACAGCCCTCTATGGTTTAAATCCAAGACCAAAACGACTTAGATGAGGCCATAAACCAGAGCAGGAAGGTTACCACCCTCAAAGTGTGAGCAACAATCTCAGATAAGTCCCTTTGAACACTTCGAACCCAAGCTTCGACCCCAACCTTCCGTGGCGAAACCTCGCGAAACTCAGCTTATGGTATCCACGCAGCCCCCTCGCCGAGCACTCCGACTTTAAACCTTGGTCTACCGGGAGCACGACCACCCGATCTCCGTAGGATCGTAGAGAGAAGTAAGATTTTCTCCCTCTCTCACTTCTCTCCTCACGCCTGCTTTTCCTCTCAAAAATGAGCCTTTTCTTTCTTCTCTTCCTCATTCTTGTATTTAAGTCGACAAGTAGTTTTCATGGCGCCACGTGTCACGTGGTCCTTGCTCAGGCCTATTCCTTTAACAATTTTATTTCCGCTTTCTGCCTCGCTCAATTTATTTTAATCGAACTTTACCCAATTATTTCCGACCTCGAGATTCTCGCGAAACTGGCCCAAAAATACTCACGACTCACCACTCCTCGAAAAATCGTAGTGGCTCCACTGCCGTAATCCACGAAATTTTTTCTGGGTCACTAGATTTCGCGAGACAAATCCAACGACGTAGTCCATTTCATCATCTGAGATCTAGAGAATTTTTTAGGCTTCCCTGATCCATTCCAATAATTTTACTATTCTTCAAGCGTATTTTTCTAAAAATTTTAAATTTTCTCAGCCATACATCCCATTTTGATTTAATGATCGAATAAGGGCCCAATATCTGCATAAAGTCTTTTTGAAAATGTTTTTAGAATTCTTTCAGGACAAATGCAAACCATGACATAGTCACCAACATTAAATTCCTTAGGATTCACGATACATCACAAACTTTCAATATACTCCCTATTAATACTTAGAGAAATCTATCGCCTAATCTCAACATGTAAGTCATGGATGTGTTTTGCAAAGTTTTTTGCAGGTTCAGACACACTCATGTGAGGCGGTAAAGAAACATCAACAAGCGAAGAATCAGATGGAACTTCTTTTTCTACTAATGCTAAGCACATACCAGTCCCAATTCCCTCTTTCTCAAACTTCTTATATTTAAAAATATGCAAATTTCGTTCAGGAATTTTGGAGATGTCACGTTACTATTGCAACCTTTAGGCTTAGCAAGTCTCAAAATAATGTTCTTACCCTTATACTTAAATGAATAAATGTTATCTTCACCAAAATTAGTAACATTAAGATCATAAAGCCAAGGGCAACCTAAAAGAACATGGGCAACATCCATGGGTAAAAGACTCTCACAATATTTCATCCTTATAGTCCCATTTGAATGCAGAGACAGATTAATCTAAGGATTGTGCAAAGTATGGTCATTCACCCACGCTACTCTAAAAGGATTTGGATGTGGTTCTACTTTCAAGTTTAACAATTTAACAGCATCCTTAGAAACCACATTCATTGAACTACCCTCATCAATCACTAACTTACATTTCCTATCTCTACTCTATATGATTATGTGAAAAATACCAGTATGCTTTCAATTATCATTATCTATAGTTGTGGATAGCACACATCTAACCACACTAACACATTCTTCAGCATCACAATCTTCATGAAGATCATCTTCATTACTAGAATAATCTAAAGGATCAAATAATCGGTCTCTCTCCTCATCCTCCAAACTATTTTGTTTAACATCTAATTACAATGCACGTTGGGGACAACGAGATGCAATATGACCCTTGTGATGACACTTATGACAGACGATCGATGAATTATTAGCCATGGGACTAATGGGGGAGAAGCAATAGGAAGAGAGTTTACGCAGAACTAGACTCTGTCAAAGGTTATTAAGTATAGTATTATCGTCATCAGACATGGACTGGCTTGATTGACCCTCCGTGTGTGCAAAAGAGGAGGGTCTATTGAACTTCTCGACTTCTAAGGCTTTTTGGTATGCATCCTCTACAATGTGTGGAGCATGCAATTTAACCATCCTTTGAATGTCGAACTTGAGACCATTAACAAAGTGAGTGCAGACAACAAATTGGTCCTCAGCATAGAACTCACTACACCTAAGCCTAGCTTCCTCAAATTTAGCAAAATATTCAACTACACTAAGAGTCATTTGTTTTAGATTAATCATGTTAGAGAACAATTGGCTCTTATATGATGTAGGAATGTACTTTTCTTGCAACTTTGCTTTCATAACAGCCCATTGGGTGATAATTCATCAGACGAAGCATGTCTTGCAAACACATTTTGCCAAGATATCTTAGTCACCGTTAATTTCATTTTAGCAAAACCAAACTCGCTCACTATCAATCATTTCCCATACTACCAAAATATATTCCTCAATAGCAACTAACCAATCAGAGAAAGCATTAGGATCCATTCTACAATCAAATTCAGGAGCACTAACCTTAAATTTTTTTTGTGATGTCCCTTTGAGGTTATCTAACCTGTCTATCATGATCTCAACCCCAATTACCGTTAACTAGGGATGGCAAGTTGACAGGCAAATTCGGGTACCCACCCCGTCCCGCCCCATTTGGGACAAGTATGGAAATATTATATTCAGGTATGGGACGGGTATGGGTACCTTCCCAAAAACCCGACTCAGTTTCTAGCGGGTATGGGATTTTAATTACCCACCCCGCCCCGAATACGAAATTAATAATATACCCCTGTTATATTTTAAATTGGTCATAATACCCTCTATATATATATATATATAAACTCATTTTTCTTCTTTGCTCCTAACCCTAGCTCCACGCTCCACTCGCTCTTTCTCCATCAACTAATTTCATATCTCAACCCAACCCTAGCTTTCCCACTCTCCCTCCCTCCATCAACGAATCTCATCACTAAGTGCGCCTTCACCTGTGTACTCATTCATCCTCGATGTCGCCTCGCTTTATAAAGGATATAAAACGGGCTGGTCAGCGTTTGATTCTTCAAGATGGTTGCATAATTTTCTTCAAAAAGATTCTTCACAATCTAAGAGAAAATATTAACAAAAATGTTGATGTGCTTTTCTATTCCTCGTCTCGTTTAGTTCTTTCATTTCAGAGAACTCGATGGCTTCGTTGAGGCTTATTCATTATTTAGATCATGACAACCTTGATTTTTGTCTTATAATTTATAAAATCTGAATCAAAATCTATTTCCCGAAACTAATAAGGGTTTTTTAATTTATGACAATTTGAATCAAAATTTGTATTGTACCATGCATGTATCATAAGGGTTTGTTTGGTTTGCTATTTTTATTAATTACTTGTTTTACTATGACAGATGCACTTAGATTACCTTGAAGCAAGGGCAGTGATTGTAACAACAACATTTTATCAGGTTATTCTACTATTCCTACCATACTTTGATTTTTATCAAACTAATAGCTTTTTTTCTAATTTTTCTCTTATCAAAAGGAAAAAATGTAATTGTATTCGTAGATTCAGGGTCCATTTTGTGTTCATTGCTTGTTTCTTTTTTGTTCTCTTGGTTCTTTATGTGTGGATGTGAATATGGCTTTGAATGTATTATTTGAGAAAGTAATATGGTGGTGTTTTTAAGATCATGCCCATTTGCATTCAATTTTCAATATTTGTCTATTAATACCAGAAAGCAATTTTTGATCAAAGTGTTTTCAAATTCTTTCAGAATAGCAATCAAATGACATCAGAATAAGTAGAAAATTTGTCCATGCCAAGAACTGATTCTAATCTAGCTACATGTAGTAACTCAACTACTGGTGTGACATTGCTATCTAGAAAAAGAAAATTAACAGCAGTTGTTTGGAATGGTTTTGAGAAAGTCATAGGATAGACAGTTATGCTATTTGTAAGCATTGTAATTCAAGACTTACAGTTGGGAGTAAGAATGGGACTAAGCATTTGCATATCCATTTAGATAGGTGCATAAAACGAAAAATGTTGATATTAAGAACAATTGTTAGAAGAGAGAAAAGGTTGTGGAACAAAGGTAAATTGGAGGTTTCACATTTTAATCAAAATATCTTAAGAGAGAAGCTTGCTCGTGCAATTATATTGCATGAGTATCCTCTTCAATTGTTGATCATGTGGCGTGAAGATTTTGCCAAGATTGCAACCCTTGTTTGGCATGGTCTCCCGCGATACAATTATGATGACATAATGAAAATTTATGAGGTTGAGAAAGGGAACCGAAAGGGGCCTACTTGGAAAAAATTTGAAACCATAATTGCTATCACAACTAATATGTGGACATCCAACCAAAAGAAAGGCTACATGGCTATTACTGCGCATTACGTTGATGCGTCTTGGTTGTTGCACCATCGTATTGTAAGGTTAGATATGATATTTGTTTAAGTTTCAATTTTATTTATCTTTTGACATTTGATGATATGACTTATTTATACTATGTTGTTTTTTTTTCTAGATTTGTCTACGTGCCTCCTCCTCATACAAAAGAAATTCTTTCTGATGTGTTATTGGACTTTTTGTTCGATTGGAATATGGATAGAAAAAGATCAGATCGTTGATAACCCAAGCCAAGCAATGATGGTATGATTAATATTCTCTCGGAGAAATTATCCTTGAATATTTCCCTTTTATTGAATGGAAAAGTCTTTCACATGCGATGTGCAGTACATATTTTGAATTTGATTGTGAATGAAGGTCTAAATGTCATTAGAGTTGAAATTAGGTGGTTCTGTGATGTTGTTGCATTTTTGGTCAAGAACACCATCGTAAGAGTGGATTTGAAGATGCAACTCGTCAATTACGGATTCCATGTAATAAGAAATTATGTCTTGATTGTAGAACAGGATAGAATTCCACATACTTAATGTAGTCAATAGCTATAGCCTATAAAGATGTCTTCCCACGTTTGAAGAAACGGGAGAAACTCTACACTATAGTGCCATCGGAGGAGGAATAGAATCTAGCAAAAGAAATTTGTGGAAGATTGAAATTGTTTTATCATAGAACAAAGTTGTTCTCGGGAAAAAATTATCCAACTGCAAATACTTTTTTCATCAAAGTGTGTGAGATTAAACAAGCATTATTTGATTGGTTTATATGCTCAAATGAAGTTGTCAACGCTATGGCATCAAGTATGTTGGAAAATTTTGACAAGTATTGGAATGGGTGTCATATTGTAATGGCGGTGGCGACTATATTGGACCCAAGATACAAGATTAAGATTTTGATTACTTTTACTTCCCGATAATGTACATGGGTCCTGCTTGAGTGAGATTGGAAAATTCACAACAGGTTATATTTTCTTTTGAGTACCAATCAAACCCCCTAAATTGGTAAAAAACTTTAAACCAAGTTCAAGTCTCTTGACACCGACAGGATGAAATAAGATCCACTTTCTTCGTATGATTTATTTTGTTGATAAGACGATAGAGAAAGTGGTGTGAAGTCTAAGTTAGACTATTACCTTGATGAGCCTGTTTTGCCAAGGATTTCAGATTTCGATGTTTTGGGTTGGTGGAAAACAAATGGGATTAAGTATCCAACTTTACAAAAGATTATTCGAGATATCTATGTCATTTCGCTATCTACAGTTGCATCTGAGTCAGCTTTTAGTACCAGTGGTAGGTTGGTATCAAAACATCGTCGCAAACTTCACCCACATACTTTGGAGGCATTAATGTGCACTCAAAGTTGGTTAAGGAGTGAAATGAAAGGTAGCCGATTTCATGTCTTCAACTTTATGAATGTTTAATATTTTCTTTAAATATAATTGCTTGTATCTCTATTATATTTGCTTATATTGGGTAATTCTCTTTGATTGCTAATTTTAGGGTCAGATTCTTACAAGTATGGATGAAGATGAAGAAACACTCATGCTATAGGCTCTTGTTGAGTTAAAGGTAGTTAATTTTATTTTCAACTTTGAAATGTTTTATATTTTCTTTAAATATAATTGTCATTTTCTATTATGTTTGCTTATATCGTAGTTCTTTTGATTGCTAAATTTTAAGAGCTGATATCACAAATATGATGAAGGATGGTGAAGCACTCATGTTATAGGCTCTTTCTGAGATGAAGCTAGTGTTGGTGATGCATTTTTGTGATGCATTCACAAGAACAATTTATTTTGTTTTCTTTTTTTGTGTTGGTGTTATCAACAATTTATATTTGATGCTCTTTTTGTTTTAATGTTGTTATATTAATGGAGCAATTTTCTATAGGCTCTTTTTTGAGAAGCTAGTATTGGAGATGCACTTTGGGATGTCATTCATGAAAACATTTGATTTTGGATAGTCTTTTCAAAGCTAAGGCAATATTATAAAGTATTTAGAGGTTCTGTGTTCTTGTAGTTGAATTATATTATGTGTTTTACCTATTCTAGAAGTACATTTTTGAGCTATTTGAAATGTATTTGGCATAATGACCAAGATAGTTGATTGTTGATGGTCTTTTTCCATAATATCATGTGTAAATTTATATGTTGGTTATTCTTGTAAAGCATAATTTATATTATGTGTTTATCCTACTTTGGAAATAAATTTTGAGCTATTAGAAATGTATTTGGCATAATGACCAGAATAGCTGATTTTTTATAGTCTTTTTCCAGAATATCACAGCGCATTTATATTTCAGGATATTCTGTAAAGCATAATTTATATTATGTGTTATCTCATCCGAAATAAATTTTTGAGTTATTAGATATGTATTTAGTATAATGACCATGATAATTGATTTGATCGGTTTTTCAATGATATCATGTATAAAATTTATATTTTGGTTATTCTTGTAAAGCATAATTTGTGTTATGTGATTTCCCTATTCTGAAAATAATTTTTGGGTTATTTGAAATGTATATGGTATAAGGAACCCGAACCCAAACCCAAACCCGGGCGGGGCAGGGCAGGTATGGGATTTTAAGAGGCATTCTAATCTGGGATGGAAATGAAAACCCCACCCTATCTCGGGTTTGGGACGAGGATGGGAAATAATTAAATATTTTAGGACGGATATGATAGGGGGTGCCTGTCTCCAAACCTCGCCCACATCCCTACCAAGAACCCAGGCTGGCATAGCCGAGGAGCCACATCTCTCTCCTCACTGATTCGCGACACTTGCCTCTGGGCCACGGCAGAATCTTAACAGGAAGTTGACATTAGCAAGTTGAAACGGATCACCCAGTTGAATCAAGGTCTCCCCTGCTGCGGTGTAACTTTGCGTGAGGTTAAGCAATTGAATTACTACCCAAGTTCATTTTACCCAGACATTTATATGAACTATTTCTGTAATTCATATGACTTGAACCCCTAATGTGTGGTGACCTAACTTGTGTTCTAACAACATCAAATATATTCACATATCTCATGTTTACCTGTATGTTTTAAAGCAAGTCCTTATTTATTACATGAGTTTGTTGTTCAGAGCAGATTACTGTCAATAATCGACCATACATTAAATTTATATTACTTACCGATGCAGTGATTGAATCAAATTGGGCTTGATTTGCTCATGGTGACGGGTAATACAAACTAGACTATCATTTAGATCTTGAGATAAAGCTTATAGTCTTAAATCAAAATTATTAAGTCTCTCAGTTGGATCTTTTGTGTTAGGTGAAGAAGAAGATTAAACAATATCACTTTTGGTGGCTAACATGCTGAAATTGAATCTAAAATTTCATTGAGGAAGGAAATTTATAACCTATATGCTAATGCAACAAACACAAATCTAAAAATGTAATGCGATTATATATCACAGATTGCACGAGTCACGAAAGAATAACTAAAAGAACATAAGTTTTTTTTTTTTTTTTTTTTTGAATACTTTATGCCCCTATCAAATAAACTAGAACTCTAAAATAATCAAACAAAATATACCGGGAATATCACGAATATTAACCCGACTCTTTCAAAGTAAAGAAAATATACCCGTTGAAGAACCTTTAGGACGCCATGATCTTAGCGTGATTACAAGGGAATCCAATAAAGGTCACTAAAACCTCCGTGCAACAAACGATACGCGCATAATGGCAGATCGTGACGAAAGCAAAGGCAAGACAACCACAGTAACAAAAAATAGGAACCTATAGTGGAGAACAGCAACTGAAACAAAGGAACGGTGCTAGTTTGGAAACCCACAAATTTTTTGTTCACGAAATTATTCAATACTCCCAAATTCCAAAACAAGGAACACGCTGGGTACGCTGTCCACCACTCATTATTTTCGCCTTAAGGGCACTCGTAATAAGAGAAGTTCCCGCACTGCATATCTCGATTGACAAAACAAGGGTATTAGGTATCAATTAGTAACGTCTGTTCTCTTCTCTCACAACCAAATTCAAATTTATGTTGTTTCGCATTTTCCTCAATGAAGCACAAAGGGAAGCAAAGACCTGACTCAGAAAATCAACTCAATTGATTTCTCTACTTTGACCAAATCAATAGAACCGCATCATAGAAAAGAACAAGAATGCAGGTTGTGAGAGATCGAATGCATACAAACATAACCAACTCTCTATAAAAAAGAAACAGCTCTTTCATTGCATACAATATTCTTGTATGAAATTATTTCAAAACAATCATCAGCCTGTAAGCGAAAACAAAAACTGTTGCGATATTAGATTAATAGTCAAAGATTCTCTATTATAATTCTTTCCTATTACTATTCTTCTCTGTTAGGCAAATAACTTAATTATAGGAATAGCTTGATTGTAGGATCTCTATTACCACTATAAATATGTACATGTAAAGATACAAAATTATTATGAATAAAAAACATTCTTCTCTATTTTACAAGTTGGTATCAGAGCCACAAAACCCTAAATCATTCTTCTTTGAATCCTTAAACCATGAGCAAGTCATATTCTCAAACACTGTCACTGCCAGCCTACTCCCATCATTATTCAACATGAAGGTTCATCATTCAATTCAGAATTGTATTGAATGAGACCAATTATGATCTCGTGGTCTCAAATGCAAATTGGCCGAGAAGGAGAAACTCTCTTCGTCCACGGCACATCGCCTACCTAAGGAAAGATGAAGGCTAAGGAAAAGTGGTATTCGCACATTCATAAGGTCAAAAGATGGTTGTTCATGTCTATGTCCCCGGAGATTATGAAGCGATACATTCGTTTATCTACCGCACGAGATATTTAGAAAGCTCTGTCTAAAGCCTTTTATGATGGAGCGAATGAATTACAAGTTTTTACCTTAAAACAGAGGGCTTTCTCACAAACCAAATGTATGCACTAATTTCTATATATTATGGAGAACTGATCGAATCTTCAAAGGAGTTGACTATCGCGGATAAGGTGGTCATGGTGATGATAGACATTGCATCCTATCAAATTGTTTCAATGTAATAAAGGGCATATCTTTCTCGCTGGATTAGAGGGTGGATTTTGATAAGCATCCTATCCCGAATTAGAAGAGTGTTATGCCCTAGTTCACAAGATGTCCGACGGTGGTGATAAACGACAATCGGAAAATCTGAAGCTTCAGCCTATGACTCGGAACCAATCTAATCAAAACTGGTCCCCTAAACACTAGAAAGACCAAAAAAGGCCCATCCATCCTAAAACTGCTAATGGTGGCGACAAATCATCATATAAATGCACTCACTGTGATCAAACTGGTCATACAAAAAGTCGATGCTAGAACTTGTGGGATATCCGTAATGGTGGATCATAGTCGGATTCCTCATAAGAAGAATTCCAAGAAGGCCTCTATCACGTAATTGTTGAAACAAAGACAAAGAGGATGATAGTGTGAAAAGTCCTCAGATTAAGTGTTAACAAATGTGTAATGGTGGTAAGGTTTTAAATATTTCACACTGCTTCTAATAGTGCATGGATAATTGATTCTGATGCTACGGATCATATGACATTTGATTCTAGACAAGTTTCACCTCTTAAATCTTCCTCACAAAATTATGTTTCCACTACCAATGGTACCTCAATTCCGATTATTGGGGAAGGATCCTTGTCCCTCACTAACACCTTGAATTTAGATTCTGTTTTGGTTGTTCCCTCTTTGAATTATAATCTTTTATCAGTTTCTCAAATAACCACTACCTTATTTTGTGTAGTCATTTTTTAGCCTGAATTTTGTGTATTTAAGGACATCCGGACAAGGCAGACGATTGGTTGTGGTGTTAAGAGAGGAAGTCAGACATTTGGACTTTATGTCTAAAAGTTCGATGAGTTGCACTGCTTTAAAGATTGGGTTTCTAAAAGAAAAGAAAAAAAGAAATCTGAGATATGGTTATGGCATTGACGTCAGCATGCTTCTTTGGTTACATAAAGAAATTATTTCCTGTTTATTCGGGAGAACTTTGATGTCTCTAGTTTCAAATGTAATGTTTGTGAACTTGCAAAAATCCATCGTGGCTTCGCTTTCCATTAACTCGATCACAAAAGTCCAGCCTTTGCGATCAAGGTTCGATGTTCGGGGCCTATCTAAATCTCTGTTGCTACTTTGATGGATCGCATTTATCGACATGATTGTACTAAGATGACTCTGGGTATGTTTGATGAAGTCTAAAAGCAAAGGAACTTGTTATTTCAAAATTTTCATAAAATGGTTTGTAGTCAGTACAATGCACAAGTTCAGGTTCTCCGCAGTGACAATGGAGGTGAATATTTGAGTTTTGAATTGAAGTGGTATTTGGAAGCCCATGGAACCATTCATCAAACTATTTCACCATACACCCCAACATACGGGTGGCGGAGAGAAAATCGTCACTTGTCGAGGTCATTCGCGGCTTCATTGATGTGGCACATATGCCTTTATCCTATCGAGACACGCACTTTTACCTTTGCAGCATATCGGATCAACCGAGTACCTTCCAAAGAAGATTGATCGACACCATCCTAGGCTCTCATTGAAGCAATTGTTGCTCCAGTCGATCCAAACTTACCTCCTCATGTCTTTGGTTGTGTAGCATTTGTACATTTTCATAAGCGTCGACACAACAAGTTGACACCTCGAGCATTGCGATGTGTCTTCTGAGGGTATGCTGCTTATCAAAAGGGGTACCGATGCTATCACCCTCTAAGCAAATGAATGTTTGTTATAATGGATGTGGTTTTTCATGAAGACTCGATGTATTTTTCCTCTGAGCCTGAACTTCAAGGGGAGCACCTGGAAGAAGTTTAAGCTCTAGACTATGACTTTCTGATCTCTATTGAAGGGGAACTCTCTAAACCTAGTAACAATCTGAATGGGAATGAAAAGGAACGCCCTGAACTTGGTAATGAGAATGCTGGTGAATTGGATTTGAGTGGTATAAATTTGGACCACAGTGGTGATGAACGTGATGAAGACCTAAACAATGAAGTTGTGGATCAACCTCCATATGAATCTCTCGCACCACAGGCAACTGATACACCAAACCAATCGCTTGCTGAGGATGGTCATGTTGTAGTGTCTGAACCACCAAGAAAACAACTACCACCTCATCAAACCAGAGGTATTCCCAAACCCACATATGAACTCGAACTTTCTAGTAAAGTTAAATATCCCATGAGTCATTATGTGTCTAACCATCGCTGGTTCGAACTTCAATAAGTCATTCAGAATCAATTATTCCATCAGATCTATTCCTAACAAAGGTAGAAGTCTTAGGGCCGACCCAAGGTGGAAAGCTGCTATGAATGAGGAGATGAAATCCTTGCAGAAGAATGAAACTTGGGAACTTGTTGATCGTCCTCCAAGGAAGAAACCAGTTGGATGTCGAAGGGTTTATACTGTGAAGCACAAAGCAAATGGTACAATCAATAAGCCAAAGCGAGACTGCAGCAAAAGGGTACACGAAACTCTATGGTAATTGATTATACAGATACATTTACACTGTATAAAATCAACACGCCGAGTCTTACTTGCTCTAGCCGCGAACCCTCGAATTGTCCATCGCAACAATTTGGCGAAAAACGCCTTCGCACGGGCAGTTGTCTCGGGTTAGGTGTACATGGATTTGCCACTATAGGTATGATAGAAGTGCATTGTCTAAAGTGTGCAAATTAAAGAAATCATTGTATGGGCTAAAACATCTTCGAGAGCATGGTTTGGAAGGTTCACTAAGTCCATGGAGGTCTTTGGCTACCATCGTAGTAATTCAAACCACACTTTATTCTTGAAAAACAAAAGATGGTAAGATCACCGCCTCTTATCAGGTATGTTGATGACATGGTGGTTACAGGAAATGACCCTGATGAAAGGAAGGCTCTACAAAGTTACTTGTCAAAAGAATTCGAAATGAAAGACCTCGGTCACTTGAAATATTTTCTTGGGATCGAAGCACCATTCCATAAAGGGATTTTCTTGTCTCAAAGAAAATATGCTTTAGATTTGTTGCAGGAAACTAGTATGTCAGCATGTCAACCAGCTGATACACCAGTGGAAGAAGGATTGAAGTTATGTGTTGAGACTAATCAGGTGCCCGTTGATAAAGGCAGATATCAAAGGCTCATTGGAAGATTGATGTACTTAGCCCACACTAGGCCAGATCTTGCCTATGCATTGAGTATTGTTAGCCAGTTTATACATAATCCTGGAGAATAACATATGAATGCACATGCCAAGATTTGTTGCATCTAAAGTTTGCTCCAGAAAGGGCATTTTGTCTTACTAAAAATGTAGATTGTCAAAGTGTGGATGCATATAGTGATGCTGACTGGGTTGGAGCAATAGATGACAGACGATCTACTTCGGGATATTTCACCTTTGTAGGTGGTAATCTCATTACATGGAGAAGCAAGAAGCGGAATATTGTTGCACGTTCAACCGCAGAGGCTGAATTTAGGGGTATGGCACTTGGAATATGTGAAGCATTGTGGCTAAGACTTCTATTGATGGATTTGGGCTATCCGCTAGGGTACGATTCCTAGCTTTTATTGTGACAATAAAGCAAAGATGTGATATTGCCTATAATCCCATAACATGATCGTACAAAGCATGTGGAGGTAGATAGATTCTTCATTAAGGAGAAATTGGATGAGAAAATTGTTGAATTGCCTAAGATTGGATCCGAAGATCAATTGGCTTATATCCTCACCAAAGTTGTTTCAAGTCAAGTGTTCTCAAAGTTTTTGGGCAAGTTGGGTATGTGTGACATCTACGCACCAACTCGAGGGGAGTGTCATTATATATTGGGACACAACAAGATTCTCTATCGTAATTCTTTCCTATTACTATTCTTCTCTCGTTAGGCAAATAACTTAATTATAGGAAACTATTATATTCTTTCCTAGTTTAGAGATATTTCTCTATTAGGCAAATAACTTAATTATAGAAATAGTTTGATTGCATGATCTCTATTATCTCTATAAATATGTACATATAAAGATACAGAATTATTATGAATAAAAAATATTTTTTTCTATTTTACAAGTATCCCTCAATCATTGCTCCTTATTACATTAATTTTAAAAATCCCTAAAGGCGAGAGAGGCAAGAATTAACAGGAAAGTGAGCACTCGAAGATTTTGATGTCGACTTGCTCTTAGGTTTCTCCAACGAAGCTGGCCAGACGAGGAAGAAGATGGGAGAAAGTTAGTAGTCAGTCGACTATGGCTGAGACCGCCATTTTTTTATCACCCTTGTTTGGCCTCAGAGAAAACTGGAAATGAGAGAAAGTACGTACTGTATGATATTTGATGAAATATATATTAGGGACAGAGATTTGAAATACGAAACGAAAAGCCAAATAGGAAAGCCAAGTCAAATAAAGTAATCAAGGGGCTGTTTGGTTCCACAGTTTTTTGTTTTAAAAAAACAAAGGAAATTTTTGTTTGGTTTCCTATTTTTTATGTTCTAAAAGAAGATAGTAAACACCAAAACCCATATTTTTAAATAAAAAACAAAATAGTGTTTTCTGTGTTTTTAAATATCATTTTCTAAAACAGTTTTTACAAGAAACCAAACAACCCTTACATTTTTTTCAATTTTTAATGAAATTGGTTGAAATCAATTTTTATCATAAGTGGATTATCAAAGTAATTAGGTTGCATCATGAATATCCGGAAGAATATACTAACTAAATCAAGTCATGAAAGAAAGGTTAGGCCCCGTTTAGTTCACGAAAATTTTCAACTCTATCCAAAATTTAGAATATGAAAATTTTCAATGTATTCTAATTTTACTTTTCATTTTCAAAATACGCTTCAGACACTCGGCTGGGTAAATACGTTCATTTTCAACCCCATTTATTTAATTTTTACAATTTAATCAACGTATTGAAAATGCCACCGCTTTTTCGATTCATATATAAAACGCTAAAATAAATAATTCATTTTCGCTTTCAAAATTTTATTGGCCTCATCTCGTGAATCCAAACGCCGCTTTCCTGCTTTCGGAAAGCCATCAGAGAAAATTAAAATTTTCTACCTACTAAACAGGGCCTTAACAATCAGTGGCGGAGTCAGAAAATGCTTAAAGGGGGGCAACAATCATGTATTTAGTTTAGGGGACATTTTTAACCCAAAAGCACTATAACATAGTATAGTGCTAACAAATGAAATTTTTGAGTACCGCTTACCACGAAATTTTCAACTCTATCCAAAATCTGCATTAGCTTAAAATTTTCAATGTGATTCTAATCTTTGGGCTTTCATTTTTAAAATACGCTTCAGACTTGAATTACTGAAAATAAAGAATAAAGAAAACTGGTTTTCAGAAACCATTTTCAAAATGAAGTTATAAAATGTTGAAAATAAAATCTCGTTTTCGATGACCAAACAAGGAAAACAAAGATGTTAGCTTTCATTCATATAAAACGCTAAAATAAATAATTCATTTTCTTTTTGTTCAAATTTCAGATTGTTTAATTCTCAGAATCAAACTGTTTTTGCTGGTAAGTCACAAAGAACATAAAATTTTCTACCTACTAAAATGCTTAAGATAAGGCGGTAGTGGCTGATTCTCCCTATCTCCTCAAGCCATTTTCTGGGTCACTACTACTTTCAGTAATAAGTCTTAACAAAATACAAATCAAAGAGTAGGATCACACTTCAATTAAATTTATATTCATTGGGATTTTAATGAAATCAAAAGACTCATGATCTTACAATTATATGCTTCATTTTTAATCGTCATATGATCAAGAAACCCCATAAATTGATCCAGATGACAACAAAGAACAAACTAAATCATATATACTTTTTGTCAAAAAAAAAAAAAAAAAACCATAAATACTTTCTCCAAATTCAACACCCCTTTTATTAGGAAACAACAATCGGAGCTTCCGAAGATTTTGATTTTCTCAATGATTTTTCAAAATTTTAAAAATCATTAATAGTGTTTCTATTCAAAATATTTTTTTTAAAAGTATATTCATCATATATTTTTACAAAAATAATAATACAAGTGATTTTTTTTATGTTAGAGCTACGGATCTTTTTAAATTTTTTGAAGTATATTCTAAATCTCCTTTCAAAGAAATAAGTATATTCTAAATCTTATTAAATATCTTTTCTTTCTTTGAAAACATTTTCCAAATTAAGAATAATTTTCAGAAATAATATAAATAATTTTTAATACAATCTTATAAGTATCCCATGCAAAATTAATTTTTCTTTCCCAAAAAATAAAAATTGGGAAATCTTAATAGATCACAAATTGTTAATGGTAGAATCATTATTTTAATGCTGGCTCACGTTTCATTGATATTTCCGCAGACCAAGAAATTTGGTGACTAAAAGATAAAGGGCATATCAGGAATTTCACGACCTGTCGAAGAGCAAATTATAATATATGAGCAATCATCGCCTCATTAGCATTTAGCACTAGCAATGGTGGTACAACCAGATTTCCTAATAATTTCTGGAGGAAAAGCGAAAATGCCGCTGAAAATGGTGGATGCCACTGTGTCGACGTTCGAGGGAGTGCTGGAAAAGTTCAGATCGGAGGCGCCGAAGAACAAGGCCAATCTCATCCTCTTTTTGGCCGATAATGACCCTTCCACTTCTCTCAGCTGGTGCCCTGGTATTTTTTATTTTTAATGTTTTTTTCTTCAGTTTTATAGGTGTTGATAATTCAACCATGCTTTATTTTTTCTTTTTTGGTGGTGGGTTTTTTTTTATTTGTTTTCCGGGTTTTATAGTCCTTTTTTATGTGAATATTATATAAAATCAGAAATTTACCCATCCATGAATTTTTGTTAATTTTGTGTGTTCTCTGATGGGTTCTTTCTGTTTGGCTTTGACCAATTTCTATCCTTTTTTTTCCAGTTGAAATTTTTTATGAATGCTAGAAATTTATCATCCATGACTAGATTTTGTTAAATTTTATTCCTTTGTTGGAATGGGTATTCTAATTTTATGTATTCTTTAATGGATTTGCATTTTACAATTTTTTTAGGGTTTTTTTTTTTTTCCATTGGGATCATTTTTCCTATTAAACATTAGTAGTGTATTAATGATCAGTTCCTTTACTCTTTATTATCAGAAACCCCAATTTTTTCAAATGTATCAAGTTAAAAATGTTTATTTATTTTTATTAGATTATTTATTGTTTTAGTTATAAAGATTATCCTTGATTGAATTATGAAATTTCACATGGGGGGTTTATCGTTTTTCAATAATTATTTTAGTAATGTCTTTGTTATTGTTGTTTGTATGGTTTGCTTTGAAGTTCTGCTGGTGCAAAGTGCCTTTTGTCTTGTTGAATGGATATGGTGTTAACAGTACTGAATTGATGGCATAGTAAGTAGTCTCTCCTTTAATTGACTATTATTATGCATTGGGAAAAATGTTGTCTTTTTAGTGGTTTTGGTTTTGGTTTTGGTAGTAATAGGTGTTAAGTAGCCTTTCATGTAATCAGTCTGTTATGCATTGAAAAGAATGTCACTTTGTATTATTCAATGGATGTTAGGAGTATGGAAGAGACAGAATAGTAATAAGTCACTAAGTAGCAGTAATGATTAAGAAGCCTATATTTCATATGTCAGTGTGCTCGAAATACTTGTACTATCATTCTTATTTTTGGTAGGGGAATTTAGAGGTGGAAGGCATTTTGTATTGTTCAATGGATGTTAGGAAACTATGGAAGAGACATAATAGTAATGACTAACATTTCATTTTGTAATTCCTTTGTGTGTGTTTGTACACTTGTGTTTTGTACTTTTGGGATAGAAATTTTTGGTTGGAAAGCATCTCTCTTTTCTTTTTATTTCTTTCAAAATGTGTAAAACAACCACACCTTACAAAATGCACAAAATGTGTAAAACAACCGAAGAACAATAAGCCACAAATACACAAAAACCAACTACCATACCCTAAGAAGAGCATAACCAATCTACAAAATCTAAAACCAATGTAGATTCATTTTCTTGGGCCCCTCTAAGTTGGGGAGAATTGTTATTTGTTTGCGCCTTCTCGTTTTTGGGTTGTGGCATTGGTGCCCATTGTATTCAATATGTGAACTTTGTTCACTTTTTTCGCACTTATAAATTTCTTTCCATTTTCTGTGCAAAAAAAATGTATGTATCAACATTGGGTATTAAGAGTATGGAATAGATGGAAAGAGTAAGGACTAAGTTGCTCTGTTTTGGGAAGAATGTTGTATTTTTATGTCATGTGCTTGAAATATATTTTTGGTAAAGGCAGTTGGAGGTGGAATTAGCATTTTGTATTACTGAATGGATGTTAAAAAATATCACAGATGGAACAGCAAGTAGTTAGTAGTATTTCTTGTAATTAACTATTATGTATTGGGAAGAATGTTGTATTATATGTTTGTGCTTCAAATACTTGATGTAGTGTTCCCTATGGGTGTTAATTAAGGGTATCAAATAGATTGAATATCAAAGTCTAAGTAGCCTTTCTTGTAATTTTGACTCTTATGCACCTGGAAGAATGTCATATTTTCATAAATAGTTTTTGGTAAACCTTAAAACATCCCAAATCAGATCAGAGGATAGGGGAGAAAGTTCCTGGCATTACATAAGTATAGGCTCCTCTCAACCTAGTAGACGCGTTTTAAAGCCATGAGGGCTCATTTAGGCCCAAAGCGGATAATATCCACATGGTTAGACCAGATTATTGGTTAATAAATTTTAGTTTACCGGTTAATATCTGACTCATGGGGCATTTTGTATTGTTAAGATTATGATTAGAATATTTCATGTGATAGACAATCACACCCAATCGCATGGTGGATAGCCTTGCTTATATATGTTAAACCAAGAATTTATTTCATTTGTTCATCTCTTTTTTTTCCCTACACCCAAAGCCTTGCTTATTTCATCATTGCCCATTGTATACTGATGATGCTTTTTTTCAACCGGAATATGCCGAGCGTGCTGAATTGTCACCGGTCCGCTGACCTCGCATGCCAGAGATTCTCCGCAAAACAAGAAACAAAAAGGATCGGGTGGGCTCGCCTGCCGCTTTCTGATGTTTCAAGTCAGGTTCTTTCTCAAGAGAAGATCAATCAGCAGGAAGGCTTTCGCAGATACCTTTCCATCGACGCGGCTTTTGTTATTTATAACGATTTATCACTTATAACTTCTCGCTTGGATTTGATACCTGATATTCTCATAGTTGGGTGAGGGATTTTTTCTTTGTCGTTAATCGAGCTATGACATCGAGTGGTCTTTCTGCTGATTTGAGCAATATATTCCCTATTGCTTAGGATTTTCTTCTACAGCAATCGACATAAGGGATATCGGGATAACTTTTTCTGGGCCGACTAATTACACCATATTTCCTTCACGCTGGCGATTTTCTTTCCTTTATCGCTAACTGTTAGGCGACGACGACGCACAATATTACTGTGAGATTTACCGTGAGTCGGGTACTTTCTTAATACGGGTTCTTGATACGACGCCACTCGCATCGGGTGAATCGTCCCCGGTCTGCGCCTTTGTGTTTAGCATATGGTGGGCCGAGCTCTTTTATTTCTTTATTTGCTCAAATCCCTCTCAACCTAGCTAGCTGGCGCTTGAGGCCTCACGCTAGATCCCATCATCTCAACAAGGGCGAGGCGGCGCGGGCTGCAGCAGCAGGACCAAGCATGAGCCAGCCCTTCCTTCCACAAATCGCAGCCAAAAGAATGAACCGACCCCTTATCGCTATGGACGAGGAACTGGTCCCTACCGATAAGGATCGGTCTATCGCTCCCAAGGGGCACCCCAGTTTTGTGGAAAGGGGAGGACCTAGCTCATGCTTGGTTCACCACAAGCGCGCGCACCGCCCTGCCCCGCACCAAACCACTGATGGGGTCCAAAACCACACGTGCATGGGCTCAAACACCAACCCAAAAGCTAGGTTTGAGAGGGGATAAAGAAGCAAGCCCAATAAAAGAGCTCGGCTTACCACAAAGGCCTGTGCCGTGGACCCCGTTTCACCCCGCCGGCAGGTTATGCGACGAAACATCCAAAGAACTCCGTATTAGCGAGTACCCAACTTCCTAATTAAATCTCCACCAATTAGGGAAGTAGGATATTTCTAATAATTTGTTCATCAATCATCCCTATTAATTGGGCTTAACGATAAGGAAAGAAAATCCCTCACCTAATGAGAGACATATGGTATCACATCCAACTAGAAAAGTTATCAATTATCCCTTATTAATCGGTTAACGATAAGGAAAGAAAATCCCTCACTTAATGGGAGAAATATGGTATCATCATCAAACTAGGAAAGTTATCAATTATCCCTTCTTAATCGGTTAACGAAAAGGAAAGAAAATCCCTCACCCAATAGAGAAATATCCGTATTATCATCCAACTATAAAGCATCATGATCATCCATTATAACTACCTCGTGCCACCTAATCGCTGGAAAGTACGCACGTGCATCTACCTCAGTTAGCCGATCTTGTCTTCTCCCGGAAAGAACTGACTTAGGCAACGGGCGAGCCTCCGCCGATCTTTTTTCTTTCTTGTTTTTGCAGAGGAGTCAGCGGACCAGCCCAGCAATTCAAGCACGCTCCAGTTCCGATTGAAAAAGGCATCATCATGTACAATATGTGAACTATGTTGCACTTTCTTCCTACAACTTTCTGGAATATGCTATTTCACTGGCTTTGGGTTCTCTCCCCTTTCAGACTGCGTTAGAGCTGAACCTGTGATCTACAAAAAGCTTGAAGCATCTTCAGATGACATTGCCCTTCTGAGAGCTTATGTTGGAGACAGACCCACTTGGCGAGACCGCAAGCACCCATGGAGAGCTGACGCAAGGTTCAAGCTCACAGGTGTTCCAACACTTATCTACTGGGAGAACAATGGAGTCAAAGGTCGGCTTGAAGATCATGAAGCTCACCTTGAGCATAAGATTGAAGCTCTTCTTTCTGGAAAATGAGTTCTTCAAATGCTGCCAGTTCAGTGGAAGCATGCTCATCTGCCCAGATAATGGCTACATTGAATAAATCTCCCATCCCATTTTTCATGAACTGTTTGTGGATAATGCTTCTCCATCTTTCTTGGAAATCTAAGTATCAATTAGACTTGAAAATATGTTACATGGGTGGGGGGATTGGGAGGTAAAAAAACAGTATCATTCCTTGCTTGCCAATTCATTCTTTGTTTACAAATTTCTAATATCACATATCATGCTCAAAGAATCTACATTGATGTAGAGAATGAGGGAACATTCATCATTCATTCTCTGTTTACAGATTTCTAATATCATAATATCATCATTCATGATATTATGAATATCATAATATAAATCATTCATTCTCTGTTCACAGATTTCTAATATCATAATATCAATGCACAAAGAATCTACACTCTGCTTACAGATTTCTAATTATCACAGAATCTACACTCTGTTTACAGATTTTCTTATATCATGCACAAAGAATCTACATTGATGTAGAGAATGAGGGAATATTCTGATGGGGTCCTAAACCCCTCCTCACCACAAGTAAATCAACTTCAACTTTTTCATGTCCCATGAGGGGAAAAGGATTAAATATTTATAAGACACCCAGCTCACCACTCCTAACAAACTCATTCTAGAAAACCCCAGGAAGAGACCCTATTGACCTTTTTTAGGATCAGAAGCTATATAAGGCAATTACCCCCAGCAAAGCCACCAAAAAATATCATAACCGCAATCTCGATTACCACTAATATTACCTGAGATGCTCTTTCCCTTCTTCCTCCTTTCATAGGTTATTTGGATTAGGGGCCTATCATTACCTGCCACCCAAGCACGAACCTTGTCCTCAAGGTTAAAATGAGGAAACTGCATCCGTATTGCAACAAAGGACTCTCAGGAATCTCCATAAGCTAGAAGGTCGTACCAATGAATGAGAACCTCATGATCAATTGTACCTCAAATGGGGGAGGGCAGCAGCAAGAACAACAAGTTGCTCCATATCAATTGTTAATGAGGAAGGAATTGATGGTGAAACTGGTTGAGACCCTGTTGCCTTTTTGAGGAGTGAGACGTGGAAAACAGGATGAATGCGAGTCATAGCTGGTAATTCTAGTTTATATTCAACCGGTCCAATTTTTTCAAGTATTTTGAAGGGACCATAGAAGCGAGGAGCAAGTTTTTCATTCACTTTCCGGGCTAAGGAGGACTGAAGGTAAGGGCAAAGTTTGACGTAAACTAATTCCCCAACAGTCCAGTGAATGTCTCGATGCTTGGAGGTAGCGTGCGCTTTCATTTTCTATTGGGCGCGATGCAAGTGACGTTTGAGCTCATTTAGGACATCATCCCGTTGTAGTAAGAGGGATTCAACCTCATGGTTAGCAATGGAGCCCCACTCATAAAAGATTAAAGGTGGCGGGTCGCAGCCATACACCACCTTAAATGGAGTTACACATGTGGCCGTGTGGAAGGAAGTGTTGTAGTTATACTCAGCCCAAGCCAACCATTCAGACCAATGGGAGGGTTTTATCTGCTAAGGAATAGTGGAGATAAGTCTCTACACAACGATTGACACTTCGATCTAGCCATCCGTTTGAGGATGATAAGCGGAGTTGTGCCACAATTCGGATCCCATCAATCTGAATATCTTAGACCAAAAAATACTCATAAATATTTTGTCCCTATCCAACACGATACTGCGAGGCACCCCATGAAGTGTTATAATCTTCGAGACAAACACTTGAGCCACTTGGGGAGCTGAGAAGGGGTGGGAAAGAGATAAAAAAAAATGGGCGTATTTGGATAATATATCTACCACGACCAGAATAGTGTCGCGCCCCTTTGATTTTGGAAGCCCCTCAATAAAGTCCATTGACACATCATCCCAAATCTGGTAAGGAACTGGTAATAGCTACATGAGTCCGACGAGGGTAGTGGAATCATATTTGTGACGCTGGCATATATCATAGCTGGATACAAAATCCTAAACAGTCCACTTGATACCCCTCCAATAAAATTCCGAAGATAATCGATGATAAGTGTGCCTAACCCCTCTATGCCCCCCTCTTAGACTACAATGAAATTCTCGGAGGAGATGGGGAATAAGGGGAGAGGTTGCCGGTAACACTACCCAACCTTTATAACACAAAGTTTTACCGACCTTAGTAAAGTGAGGATAAACGGCCTAGTCCGAGGAGATTACTACCAGGATGTTTGCCAAGAAGGGGTCGTGTTTGACCTGATCATCCAACTCCTTGAAATCCAAAACAAACGGTACAGATAGAGTAGCTAGTGTCATTTCCGCAGGGAGTTGAGACAAGGCATCTGCAACAGTATTGTCCTTGCCGAGCTTGTACTAGATGGTAAAGTCATAGCCAAGGAGTTTGAGCAGCCACTTATGGTGTTCACCCTCTACCACCCACTGATCCAGAAAGTACTTGAGGCTTTGTTGGTCAATACAAATGATACATTGGCGCCCTAAGAGATAAGGCCGCCAGTTCCTGATTGCTAATACCATTGCCATCAACTCCCTCTCATATATCGATTTGGCCTAAGCTTATGGCTGAAATAGGCTAGAGGTTTCTCATCCTGCATTAAGACTACCCCTAACCTAATATCTGAAGCATCAGTCTCAATGACGAATGCCTTAGAGAAGTCCGGCAATGCCAATATGGGTAGGGAGATCATGGCCTCTTTTAGCTATTGGAAAGCTTTTTTACTTCATTCCAGAGAAAAGCATCTTTCTTAAGCTGCTGAGTCAAAGGCTAACCTATTCGGCCATAATTGGCGACGAAGCGACAATAATACCCTATGAGGCCCAAAAAGCCCCGTAAAGCCTTGAGGGTTTTAGGTAAGGGCCAATCGAGCATGGCCTACACCTTGCTTAGGTCTGTAGAGACACCATCCTCACTGATAATATGGCCCAAATACTCAATCCTAGATTGGGGGAATATGCATTTCTTGGCGTTGGCGAAGAATTGGTGCTCTCTCAAAATTTGGAACACTGCCTGCAAATGAAAGAGGTGAGCTGTTTCAGACGTACTATATATCAAAATCTCATCAAAGAAAACCATGACAAAGTGGCGGAGATGATCCTTGAAAATATCGTTCATGAGGAACTAGAACGTTGCGGGAGCATTGGTGAGGCCCAAGGGCATGACTAGAATCTCTTAGTGCCTATCATGCATTTTAAACGCTGTTTTAAAAATATCTTCAGAAGCTACCCAAATTTGGTGATACTCCGACTTCAAATCAATTTTACTAAAAATTTTAGCCCCATGTAATTCATCCAACAATTCTTCGATGACAGGAATTGGAAACTTATCAGCCACTATAGCTTTGTTGAGTGCACAATAGTCGACACAAAATCTCCATCTCCATCTCCCATCTTTCTTTCAGACCAAGAGTACCAGCCTAGAATAAGGGCTAGTGCTAGGCTGAATAATCCCTGTTTGTAACATTCCCGTCACTAGGCGCTCAATCACCTTCTTTTGAATCTAGGGATATCTATAGGGTTGGACCGATATGAGGGATGTTCCCGAGTGTAGAGGGATAGAGTGGTCCTTAGTGCAAGGTGGAGGAAGACCCGTTGGTGTTTCAAAAATGTCTTGAAAGTTCTATAGGAGTCGGATGACTGTCGAGGAAAGAGGATAGGTGGGGACAAAATCTAGTTCAAACTGGGCTCCCGAAATGGTTGTTTGTAGTTCTATCAAAACACCTTGGTGTTCTAGTTTCAGTGTGCGAACCAAGCTATGCAAAGATACTTGTGATTTAGACAAGGTTGGGTCCCCTTGGATCTTAACTTTAGCCCCTTCTAGAGTGACCTGTAGACATAAGTTTCCCCAAATCATCAACGAATCGCCCAAAGTGGCCAGCCATTGGAAGCCCAAAACCACTTCAGATGCACCCAGTTTCAGAGGGAAAAAAATCAATGACCACGTTTATCTTGGCAAGGTGAAGGCAAAGGTCCCAACATACCCCCGACGCTTTGATTTCATCACCATTGCAAATTTGAACCCCAAACTCATTCGTAAGGGTGCATCGAATCTAAAGCTCCGACACTAAGTCAACCGAGATAAAATTATGGGAGGCACCTGAATCAATAAGAACAACAACTTCGCGAGACATGATCTTACCGCGAACCTTCATAGAGTGCGGAGCGCAAAACCCGACCAAGGAAGACACACAAAGCACGGCAGATATAGGACCGTCGGCAAGTTCCTCTCCCGTCGAGGCTAGATCCCTTGTCGGGAAACTCCCCTCGGTCTCTTCTTCTTCATCCATAACCCATACCCCATAACACCTGCAATGATTTTTGCTTACAACGATGGCTTGGTGCAAAGCGTTCATCGCATCTAAAAACGTAGACTTCTTTTCTTTCTTTTCAGATCTCAATGCTTCTTGAGTCTTCTAAAGGGAGGTGGAGTCAAACGAGGTGGGAAGGAGAGATGTCAAATGCCGTAAAGGGCACGTGGATCGAGGCACAACTAGCATCCCATTCACGTGCGCCACATCGCTATTTGCAAAAGAATCCAATCAGGCTTAGGGCCAACGCCGCATATGGCTATCCTAATAAGCCCTATGGCTAATTTGCTTGTGAACGCTCAAATATCTTCTAAGAGTTTTATAATAGCTGCCTGCGCAGAAAATAAATTAAATTATATTTTTCCGGAGTTTAAATGGCTAAAAACAAAAAAAAATGATAAAAACCCATAAATTTTACATGAGTAAAATAAATTTGGTAAAAATGTCAAATGATGACCTAAGGGTCATAAATGAGTAATGTAAGTGCCAAAGTATAAATGAGATGAAATGAAGAGGAAATGAAAGTGAAATGAAGTTTTAAAATAAATAAAAAATGAGAAATGATGAATTAATGTGTAGCCAAACGTGGCCTTAGTCATGTAATGGACAAAAGACCAATTTTTGGTCTTTGAATGTCATAACCCACATTTGAGGAAGAAGAGAGGAACTTGGTGATTTTCCTCCATAAGATCAAGGATTTATGTTATCAAAAAGAGAGAGAAGAAAAAAAAAGAAGATTAAAAGAGATTTGAGGTAAGTAAACCAAACTCTAACCCCCCCTTTTCTTGTGTTTGGGTTGGGGAAAACCCCAAATTTGAATTAAAGTGTTTTTATTGGTTGCTCTAAGTTGTTTGATTGGTTGTGGTCCTCAAATGATGAATTTTTGTATAAAGAAAATGTTGGGTTTTTATGGAAGATGCTATCAAAATTTTCCCAAAACTCATGTTTTTGTTTTGGCCATAACTTGGTCATCACTCATCCGAATTGAGTGATTCAAATTTCTGGATAAACTAGACTTCTAGGAGAACAAATCTCCCTGAAATAAATGTATCTAAATTTGGACTCCATTGAACCCATAAAATTTGTCAAAATGAGGCATATTGATGTCTAAAAAGAATGATAAAAATGTTTAAGGATGAGGAAATGGGGAAAAATGAAATGAACAATGTACCGGAAGGGAGTCGGACAAAAATAAGACCTAAATAGAAACCTTAGAATACCCAACTAATATATGATTGTCATTTGTGATGGATTAGGGGTTAACGAGGAGAAAACCCGAGTTGAGGTCAAGATTCCGAGGACATAAATCGAAGGACAACAATCTTTTTTTTTTTGTTCTCCACTTCTCTCTCTCTAATTCCAAAGTATTTGAATGATTATAAAATGATTTGAATAAGAAAAAACATATTGATTTGTTTCAATTGATATGAGGCAATTGATTGTGAAATGATTTGCATATGAAAAATTGCATGAGTATTGAAAATGAATTGTTTGTATAAATGTACATATTATACTATATTTTGCTATGAATGATTTGAACGCCCTTAATAGAATGTTAACCGCTAAATCTGAAAGTTGAGGATAGATTTAGTATACCAATGCGGTCAAATTAGCAAGATCGCTGAATTTAACGTAATGATGAGCTACTTCGATCCGTAGCCCAACGAGACAAGAGACGTATAGTGTGTTCAATAACAGATTTTGTCAACAGTCAACAAATTCAACCCGACCATACTGCGGTTATAAAACAAAAATGTTTTTTTTTTTTATACCGCCCGCAGCCTGGGACCGCGGTTTTGATTCTCGTTATCCTGTGCACCGAAAGCATAGGTTAAATTCGTTTAAGGGCAAAATGATAAAAATATTTGTGAAATGCATGATTTGTGTTTTGAATGATTTATTGCATAGGAAAGTGCATATTTGGAATTATTAATGAACCGTAAATGAATGTATATGAAATAAATATATGTATTGTATTTGCATTGCTCATTCAAAAAGATTCAAAAGCATGGTTTAGAAAAATTACATTATTTGACTTAAATTTGAATGGAAAAGAGTACTATATAGAACCACTAAGCATGAAAATACTTATCGTATTGCTTTTATCATCCCACGGGTACCAAGTGAACATGTACGAAGACATAGCCCGCATTAAATTAGAGTCATCGTCAAAGTCACACAGATGATAAGTAAAACTCCATCACATGCATACATAAAATTATTCAATCTATTTGTACAAACACCGCGGCGAAATCAACTCGACATGCTAGAATATTTGATATTGAAACAACTAATAATGTTGCATTATATGAAGATGGGAAATTGACCAAATGGGCATGAAATGCCACATCGAATGAAAAAAAGTTTTGTGATCAAATGATGAGCCCCCTTTATGTTAAAATGGTATTTACGTATATATATTTTCATTGAGTTTTTGAACTATGTTTAGAAAAGGAATTGTATTTGGATTATTCGAAATGATTCAAAAAAAAAAAAAAAAGTAAGGACCACATCCCCGGGTCCGGGTTCGGCCTCCGGGTCGGGTCGAGTACAACGGCACGGGTCATCACATGTTTATCTTCTATTTTCTATGCCGCCCTCATCTTCCCCAGCAAGCCGATCGACTCTAGCTGTCAAAGTTCTACCTAAATATCCGATTGCAAGCCATTAATGAAAGCAACTTCAAGTACCAAAGATGGTAACCCAAGAAAAGGAGCAGACAACATCTCAAATTGTCAACAGTAATCATCATGTACATAGGATGTTTGAAGAAGAAACATCAACTGCTCTTGTAGAGTTCCCTCTTAGCTTGACCTGAACCGAAGTAGCAACAACTCCTTAAACTCCTCCCAACCTCGAAAAGGATGCTACCACTATTCCCAAATGAACCAAGCTAAGGCTTCCCCTTCCTTATATACCATTATTACTCGTAGTCTTTCATCTACACGCAAACCGTTGATGTCGAAGCATCATTCAACCCGAAAGATCAATCCATTAGGGTCAATTCCTTCGAAGACCAGAAGCTCAAGGCGCCTCGATAAATAATCAACCCCATTTTCGACAATCTGCAACACAATGCATGGACCTTTGAGACGATCCTCCATCGATCGTTGTGGCCTTACATCCTAGGGATTTAAGTCAATTCCAAGGGTTGAAGAAGATGCCGACTCCTTGCCAACGTGAGTAACAGTTTTTTAATCTCTTGAATTCCTTCATCGAGAACATTCACCAACTATTCAAGGAGACATATCTTGGTCATCCCTACCATTAACTCCTCTAGATTTAATTGGAGGACTATGGAATGGAGCCCATCTAATTCTTGTCTTAATTATGATGATTGTAGCATTACCATTCGCACTTCCATCCCCTCAACCTAGGAGGCCACTTCCCTCCCCGTCACCATGGCCCGAAAGGACGTGCTCTAATGCCACTGATAGGTTCCTAAACCCCTCCTCACGAGTAAATCAACCTCAACTTTTTCATGTCCCACAATGGGAAAAGAATTACATATTTATAGGACACCCAACTCACCACTCCTAGCAAACTCATTCTAGAAAACCCCACAAAAAGACCCTATTGACCCTTTTCAGGAATCAAAAGCTATACAAGCAATTACCCCCAGCAAAGCCCCCCAAAAATATCATAACCGCAATCTCAATTACCACTAACATCACCTGAGATGCTCTTTCCCTTCTTCCTCCTTTCATAGGTCATTTGGATTGGGGGTCTATCATGTTCATCATGTGAATGATTGTATTTACCACCAAAAGAAAGGAAGAAAGGGGATTTCATTATTCATAAGGCTACAAGCTCTGTTAAACTAAGAATTTACAGCTACTGTCTGCAATAGCAAGCAAATTTATGGACTACAATAATTAGGCCGAAACACGTGAGCTATGCATACTATGTAGTTACAAATACAAAATTTATTCTACTGCTGCTGCTGTTGTATGGACCCATGTCACCCATCTGCATTCATAAATCAGAAAAATATGCTTAGTATTACTATAAAACAGAATGGATTTCTAATTGTTTTTAGTATAAATGTACATGTACATCAAAATTGGGAGAGGGGGAGAGGAAATATGTTACATTTGGCCACATATAGCAGTAGAAAACAAACAAGCACATGCTGGATTCTTACCTATATATACATCAAAATTGATGACCAACCATGTTAAATAACACACCTATACGTAACTTCAAAATTTAGCTTTGGTGAGTTTGGGAGTCATTTTCAATGTAATATCACCGTAAGGTTCTTCTTGTTGTACATCAACCAGTCCAAAATTCTTCAAGGTCTACAATCACCCATGAAAAACCTCGATCAAAATGCCAGAAATCATCTCTTACACAAGTTTAACAAAAGTTGACTGGATGACTGGATGGATTTATATTCAACTGCCAAGACAATATAAGCTTACTCTGCATACCATTTATCCTAAATAGATCATGGACTGCACAAGAAACTCACCAGTGTCTCGAAGAACATCCTTGCAGCTATCTTTCTTGTTTTTCCTTCTAAGATCTTGTTCAAACTGAGCTCCCCAGATGGGTCTTCTGAGATAGGATTTATGGGAGAGTGATTTTGTAAGTATTGAGCCACAGCCCTGCATGCCAACAACAGAGAATACATAACCGTTCAGCAAAGGGATTCTGATACAATTAGCAACAGGGGAATATTTAGCTAGCACACATTAGAAGTGCTACCTGGTTCTTACAGACAATGTGCTGACATCTTGAGTTCCAGGGGATCCTCCTATAAATTGAAAGTTTTAAACGTTATCCATAAATAACAATAAAAAAATATGGAGATTAATTTAATGTAAGAGTCTATGACAAATCACACAGACCACATATCAGAATTTATACAGATTTTTCAACTTACCAATTGGTGTGATGTTGTCTGCATCTAGAAAACTTAGCTCCTGCAATAATATAAGTCGAAAGTTAGAAGACAAGGCATTTAGATAGTCAGTTAAGGAATAAGGATACACAAAGCAGGTAGTTCTGTACAAGAAAATTTCGGAAAGGTTGGATAAGAACACAGAAAGACTTACATCTTCAGCAGAGTTCATTAGCTCAGGAATATCCGAAAGACCAGTGTTCTCTAAACCTAATTGCTCCATATATATCACTGGTGTTTCCAGATCAGAGCCAAAAGTACCAGCTGAAGAAAAGCCTGGTGTAGGCAAAGATCTAGTTCCAAAATCTGTTCCCGCCCTAGGATCCAATTCTGAACCGATATCAGTAGTTGATCTGGGAGTGAAGTCAACTCTGATGGATGAAGGAAATCTGGTTGAAGAAGGCATGATTTCAGATAAAGTATTGCTGCCAACATTTCCTTCATGGTGACGAAGACGTTCAATACTAAGGTCAGGCATCGATGTGGGGGATTGTACAACAACACTAGGCTCTGGAATAGCCACATCAGGCATGAGACCAGGAGGAGACAGAATGGCATCAGGAGACTGTGCAAACTCAGGCCCTGGAAAAGCTTCTTCAGGTATGGGAGGAGAAAATTGTGCCACCAAAGGCTCTGGAAAAGCCTCCTCAGGCATGTCAGCAGGAGATTGTGCAACTGAAGGCTCGGGAAAAGCTTGTTTTGTGATAGCCAAATGGGGTTTCAATGAGATGACGTCTTCCCTGAAAGTATCATGAAGATCTCCACACATCCCTGCATATGGGACACATTTTTCATGATCAGCTTACTAAGCACCAACAGAATCCTAGCACAGGGAAAGACCTACTCACCAGTCACTAAAGGCTCAAAAAAGACATTCTCCTTTCTTGACTTGATATTGTTTTTCCAAACACCCATAGCAGAGCATGGGAGTCTCTTCTTCCGCCGCAGACCACTGGTATCCTCAAGTGCCTTCTTCATAAGCCTGTAACATACATATCATGACATCATTAACCACTAGCCACGGAACAGGAACTTACTGTAAATCTTGTGACTATCCATACTTGTTAGGCAACACTAAGGATTCATCAAATTTCTGCTTCCTCTTCCTTGGTTTCGCTTTTGGCTTCTCAACAGGTGGAGTAGATGCAATTGCCAGAGCAGGTGAGACACGCCCTGAGACATGAGAAAGCAAATTTAAACAAAAGGCAAAATTAAGTGGCCCCTGAAGACCCATGCATCATTCCATATAGCCAGAGATGAAAGATGGCACTCACCAAATGAAACATGGGAATCAATAATCTCAGGAGCCCCCGGTGAAATAGCAGAAGCTGGTGGTTCTGAACGTTCTTGAAATGGTAGAGAATGCTCCCCAGAATATAAGATATTTGGTATGTCGGGAGAAAGGCTTCCTTTCTCATTCAACATCTCATCTAGAGACCTGTCTCGCATGGTTGTGTCATTTCCATGTTCTGGCAACAATGGAAGCACTTCTGTTTGGAAATCATCAGGAACAGCATCACGCATAGTTTCCATATCTGGAAACTCTTGGGGTACAGTTTCTTCATTAAGCCTTTCATTCGATAGGTCCATCTGATGACTAGGACCAGGATCTTGAAAGCCTGCATTATCACCCAATGGAGGGTTTTCAATGTGTAAATCATGGATATCATCGGGCACAACTTCCCTTTCTGGTAGGTCACGGGGGAGATTGTCTTCATTAGGCCTCTCATTTGATTGCCCCATTCTGTCACTTTGACCAGGATCCTGAAAATCTGCCCTACCTTCCACTGGAGACGGATGGACAACACTGTAATTAAAAAATTAGATGAAAATTAATTTGTTAAAATATAAAAGCACCAATGAACATTCAGTTGCAACAATACACATACTCTTCGTCCATCGATCTGACCCCCAAATCAGGAATTTCTTCATGATTTGATAAATCCATCACCACGTCCTAAAAAATTAAAAAAATTATATTATATGATATTTCAATGACAATACTTGAAAGGGACAACTCCAAGAATCAACAATCAAACAATGAAATGACAGAGCATTTTGGTTCGAAAGAGAAGGGAATAAAATGTTAACCTCATCAAAGGTGATAGCTATATAATGATCACTCCCAATTGTAATTTGATCTATATAAAAAATGATAAAATAGAAAAAAGAAGGTTCAGAAAATTATCATGAGAAAAGATGGATATGCTGATAGAAATCAAATAGAGTCAATTCCAACAGTAAACCAATAATACAACCTGTCATTGTTATCTCCTCCTGGGACCTGAGATGCATGTCTAGAGCCCTGGAAATCAAAATTCACATAGTATTTACTTATTTAGAAATAGAATATAAAATGAAAAGACAGGCTTCTCCAAAAATGTTACCCTTCAACATTAAACTCAGCATCCAAATCTATCGCATCAAGTTCAAATGTATCTGGCAAAGTGATGGAGTGAAATGGTGCATGAGTTGCATCTTCTGGTAGATTAACTTCAATAGAAGAAAACGCTTTCCTTATCCCAATCAGGACAACATTGCAATCTTGGTATAAATAATCAACTTTCTTTGAATATATCCGAACAACACCCAACAGAAGATGGCCTGACATTCTCAGTGCAATAGGGACTTCCGGAAACATGATACGTTCTAAAATATGCATTCAGAGAAAGGAAAAAAAATATTGTTAACACAAAGAATTGCATTCAGAGAAAAAAAGGTTGTTAACAACATAAGAAGAAACAACAATATCTGCTGCTTTCATCATGTGATTTCTCAAGAGGTAAACACAGGAAACAAGAGTGGGAACAAAAACCAACAGTTTATGTCAAGTTACAAGTAAAAAGGATATGAAACAGAAAAACACTCCTGCTCCACCAGTAAACTCAAAAAGTGTAGATCAGGGATTTCAACTTAACAACTAGAACACAAGTACTCATCTTTTGTAAGACCCTCCAAAACAAGTACATCTCAATCAATAGCCAATCAATTTCACCTGAATTATTGACCTGTTAGCTAGGAGTACACTGTTAGGGTATAATTGTATATGACATGTCAAATAGATTACCCAACTGTGTTTAGCATTCTTCTGTCTGAGCACATTCATCAGCAAAAAACAAGAACATAGATGGAAAAAAAGGAATTGTCAAAGCAACTGATGATAGAACTTCAAAATTATGCTGCTTCATGAAATCCCAAGGCCAACACATCCCATTAGCTGCAACTGTAGTTTAAACTTTTCCTAAGGAGCCCATCATGATGATGGATATGTACCTTCCAGAGGCCCGCATACAGCCAAAAGGCACCTTAAGATTTCCATGCAGTTTTTCTGTATATCTCTGGAACATCAGGATCATCTAAAAGGGTAATGGACGTGTTTTAAGAGCATCACCAATTAAAATAACTGGTTATATCACTTAAGCTGATTTAGATTTCATGCCAAGCACAGAAAACCACCGCAGGAGCAACCATTTACTTTATCCCACAATCTCTCATGATTGTTCACCATTACTAACAGTTTAAAAAACTAAATATATAAGCAAAAAGTGATTACTTTTCAACCCTTATAAGCCATTACATTCCTCCATGTAAACGGCCTTCAATTCATATTCTACATAAACCAAAATATGATTCATTTAGGATTTGAATGTCTCGGCAACCAGAGACAGAACTGTGTAAACTCCTTATGTTGCAAAAATAATGCCACTGAATAAAATTCCATAATCACCCAAACAGAGAGTGGTTTACAGAATTCCATTTCAATTGTTCTTTGGCATTCTTCTATCACGATATCATTCTCAGCATATTTTAAAAAATAAAATTTAATTAGAATAACAAGAAGACAAAACTAGTTTGCTCTGTGCTCAACGCACTGTTCCAGGAAGAAGAAGTTTTCCACCAATTTCCTACTAAGCATTATTTAAAATAAAATTTGACTCAAATCGATGCCAGAAAAGGCTTGTTGTTAATTAACCAGACCAAAAACCAATCAATTAATTATGTGAAAAAAGGGGAAAACGGGGGAAAAGGAAACTGAATGATTATATACTAAAGAAAAACCCAAAACCGAACAGACACAAACAATTAGATTTAACAAAAAAATAAGAAGAAAACGACAAACAATTTATACAATCAGGCGGTAACTTAAACGAGAAAAAAAAATGATGTTTTTTTGTTCACATCAAATTCCAAAAGACTACATTTTTAATAAAGAATAAGAAAACGAAAGACCGGCATGGATAATTGGGGGTGTACTTGAGAAACAAAATGGGTTTCTTCCAACGACAAAAAAAATAAAAGTTTCGAACTTTTAAGATCTAATTCAACAAACATCACTATATTATTTGGGCATCGACAGAAAGGAAAATGAAGAAGACGAACCGACGGTGGAAGGTATATCAGTGGCAGTGTAGTGAGACTTCTTGAGTTTGTGCTGTAGATGCGCGGCGCACCACACCGTCCCCAGTGGCCCTTTCCGAGCTAAAAACGTATGCGAATAGAACATCTTCCTCTTCTTCTCCCGGAAATCTACGAATCTTTAGAAAGAGAAAGAGGAACGAATGATGATTCAACCTATGGGGATTTCGGATGAGATATCTTGCAGTGCTTTGACACTTCTAGAGAGAGAGAGAGAGAGACAGTTCAGACTTCAGAGTCAGGGTTAGGGTTTCTGAAATTGAAGCGGTTCTGTGAAAACGGCGCGGGAAACGAGAAGTGGCGCCAATGGGGAAATAAGCATTTGTGTTTTTGTTGTCAAATAGCCTTCGGTTTTCTCAAATTTACATATCTGCCAATATGTCATCGACACGTGCCGTTTACACATCAACACCTATGCCTCTCGTTTTTTTTTCTTTTTTTTCTTTTTTTGCGTTTTTTTATTTTTAAAACTTAAATCCAACAAAATTTGAATTTCTGATTATACATTTATATTTTGAAATTCAAATAGTTATAAGGTATTAAAGTGGTACGATTTTTTAAGAAACAAGTATTTTTAAATAAGAGGATTTCGTAGAAGAATATTAATATATATATATATATATATATATATATATATATATATGGAATAAACAAAAATATTTCATTTCCTCTCCAAAGTATTCTCTAATTTTCGTTATTTCTGCAATATTCAAAATTTATTATCATTTCGAAAATTATTCTTCATTAAATTTGCAATAAGAAACTTTCTTAAATATAAAACCAATCATTTTAGAAAATTTTCTTTCCTATCTTTGGAAGTACTAAGCAATACAAATAAATAAATAATATAAAATAAAATATTTTGAAATTAGAAGATTTTATGATTATAAAATAATATTGATATGTATGGAAACGGAGTAATTTACGCTTATTGAATTTGGAAAAATTTTTAATGTATGTTTTCCCTTTCTAATCTCCCTCTCATTTTTCATTTTCTTGGTCAACAAAATGATTATTAAGATCTTATCCTTTTTTGTTGTACTAGTTATTATTGTGGTTTTTTATTCTATCATCTTATTGTATCAAGCGATTCAAACAAGTAAAACGGATTCAATCAGTTTAATATATCAAATTATGATCGTCAATATGTTGAATAACTAAAATCATAAATGTGAGTACTATGATCTTTAGACCCGCTACTCAATGGGCCAGGGCCCGCTTGACCCGCATTGTGAAAATGGTTTAAGCCCATGTATCATATTGAAACCAGTCGAATATTATCCAGACAAGAGAGTCTTAAAGCCCGTTTGAGAATGTCAAGGTATCTTCTGAAAGACTTGCTTTAGGGCAGCCTGTCTAGGATTTCAAGTCTCCAGCCGGCCATCCTACCGCATATGGAAAGTTTGTTATGAATAAGCATATGAAAGTAGAAAATACGCAAAATATATATTTATGAGCGAATTTCCTAATTTCCAAATCCCTTATTTCTCGAAAAATTAATCTCTGATAAGAAAAAAAAAATTATCCCTAAAATTAAGAATGATTTGTGAACCCGCCCTATAGGGTGAGATGTCCTGTGAGGTGAAGGTGGAAACGGTCGATTGTATGAAACTCTCTGCTTCTTGATATACTGTCTTATGTTGGCTTGTCGTAGGAGCGTGGCCGTGTGCGATTCTTGGTGAATCACCCTTTTGCAGGTTCACGTTGTGTTGCTGATGCTCAGAGGTTCCAACAATTGGCGCCGTCTATGGGAATCGAACAGAAAGTCTCGTCTATAGGCCGCAAGGGCTTGGCTTCAACGATTATCTAATAGCCTTCATCTTTGAGGACCACTGTCGATTCCCGAGTCCACTACAATTCATTGAGCGATCCTGATGTGTTATCAGAGTAAAGGCCGTCATTGAAGATCGATTATGTATTGGCGTCAGGAGATGGAGAAAAAACAGGAGAAACAAGCAAGACATATGAAGGAGTTGCAAGGTCATGTTGAACACTTACAGTGTGAAAATGACCAGTTGCGAGCCCAAATAGAAAAAACCGTGATCTTGGAAAAGATGTACGAGATAGTGGTCGAGCTATGCATCGATCCCTCATGATAGAGGAAGGCGGGTTATTCTGACGATGTCGATACCCCCACCAGATGATGGGAGTTGTCCTCGGCGGTTCCCATCCACTGAGTCTCACCAGCGAGAATGCTCACGGGAGCACAAAGGTGAATCGCCTGAGAAGCCTTACGCGCAACCCTTTACGCTTTCAATGGTGCTATTAGTGGCGCATCTGCGGGCGGAGAGGCGGGCGGGAGCGAAACAGTCAAATCAAACCCACAGGAACGCTTGATGTGCGTAAGCCGCGATGCCACCAATATCGTTCATACGTCCTGCCTTTGATACAGGGCTAACATTCTATATGTCGCAGCCTTGATCTTATCTGAGGCACGATGGCGTGCTCTTTTAAGCACACTAGAATGACACATTCTTGACTACAAGCCACCTTGCGGGTTTGTCATACCAGCTTTCGCCATGTTTGATGGCTTTACTGATCCTTATGACCATATGCTCCATTATAACCAAGCGATGATACTAAATGTCGGCAATGACCGGCTACTGTGTAAAGTATTCATGACTAGTTTGCGAGGACTTACGTTAGCTTGGTTTCACAAGCTCCCACGTAATTCAATAAATTCGTTCAATGAACAATGGGCTACATTTATATCACAGTATTTTTGTTCGGTGCAGTAAAAGAGGAATATTAGCTATTTGCAGACTATTCTAAAGCAGGAAGTGAAGTCTATTCGAGACTTCACAAGGAGGTTTGAGTAAGTCGTTCAATAGGTAGAATCGTATAGCATGGATGCGGTCCTCTAAAACATTAAGAGAAGCTTTGGACCATCTACTCATTTCTTCTAATCACTATCTTTAGGCAGCGGAAAATGGAAGAAATTATCTGTTGAGACGGGTTGATAAGTACTCAATCTTTGGAGGACAATATCAGTGTGCATTGACCGTCATAGATTCTGAACCCGACTTTCTTGGGGAAATAAGTCGTATGGGAAGAAGTCGTCCGAGTCTAAGGAAGGTGAGGCCAGAGACCAAAAAATGTCTCGTTATTAGTCACAAAAAAAAAAAAGAGCTCCCACAATTCACCCCCTTGAACATCTCATACGAGAAATTACTGTCCATCATTCGCGACTTGCCAGAGTTTAAATGGGCCTGCACCGATCCAGACAGATCCTTCCCAAAGAAACAAATATTTGCAGTGCGGTTATCATAAAGATCATAGGCATGAGATTGACAAGTGTCGAAGCCTAAATTTCTTGATGGAAAAGTTGATCAAGGTTGGGCACCTCAAGAGGTATGTCAAAGAAGCCGACCACAGAGAGGAATCAGGGCAAGCAACAAATAGAAATACAACTGGAGAAACAATCTCGTCAAAATCCAAGCCTGCCATAAATTATATACTAGGCGGCCCGTCTAACGACCAGTATCAATCGAAGCGCCAACAGAAGAAGCTCTTAAGAGCTACCATAATTAAGGTCAGGGTAAATATTATCCACACATAAGGCAACCATGAAGAAACCAAGCCAATCGATGGCCCCATATCCTTTCCTCCTGTCGGCAGACATAATCATTATGCCTTTGTTCTGCGGTGCTCACTTCTATATTAACAATTTGATGTGCAGTCTTGTAACCACTATGATCTGTGATTTATTCTGTTACCAACTCAAGCGAATGCTTTCCTTAAGTATGTTAAACTCAGCAGGACGAATCCTCTCTGGTTTTAATGGAGCAACTACCGTAACACTAGGAGATGTTACACTCCTTGTAAAAGCAAGGCCAGTCACTCAACAAGTCTTGTTCTCAATTGTCGAAGACTTGGGGCCTTACAATGCCATAATGGGGCGGGCCTAGCTGCAATCAATGAAGGTTGTCCCTTCGACCTACCACCAAATGGTTAGTTATTTGACTAACGTTGGGCAAGTTGACCTTTTAAGCGATCGGTTGCCCACCTGACAATGTTATCTGACTATATCTACGAGACGAAAGAGTGAAGAACTCTGAAAATCATCCCCTCAAGGATCAAACCCTCGCATAGAAATCATAGTTCGCCACTCAGATCAAGGCGGAAGAGAAGGACCTGTTGGCTGTGGATCCCTTGGAAAAAGTGACGTTGGACGAGCCAGAAATTCATTTACATAAGTTCTCTTTTATCCAATGAAGAAAGGGAACAGTTACAACTCGTACTATTAAATAATATAAGTGTATTCCGTGCAGGTAGCTCGGATATGGTTAGAATTAACCGAGGTGGCCTCTCTGGCCAGATATTGTTCCCGGCAGCCCAGCTTGACTAAGGCGAGAAAGTGAGGTGCTTCCACTCGGCTCGCCATCAAATTATTCAGACGGAAATAGATAACTTATTGAGAGCAGGTTTCATCAGAGAAAGTGAAGTACCCCAAATGGTTAGCCAACGTGGTGGTGGTTAGAAGAAGGCGGTAAGTAGGCGGTAATGTGTAGATTATAGGCCTCGTGAAGCTTGCTTGAAAAGATAGCTTCCCTTTGTCGCATATAGATCAAATTATTAATGTCGCAGCCAGGCACGGGATACTATCGTTTATGGACAGTTTCTCAAGATATCATCATATTCCCATGCACCCACCTAACGTAGAGAAAACAAACTTCATTACACCAAGCGAGTTATATTGCTACAATGTGATGCTTTTTAGCTTGAAGAATGCCAGAGTAACTTATCAAATATTGGTAACTAAGATATTTCGACCATTGTTGGGAGAAACCATGGAGGTCTGTATTGATGATATGCTTATAAAGTTCAAAAAGCGCTTTGATCACACCAAGCATCTATAAAAAGCCTTTAAGCTATTGCGAACATATAGCATGAAACTCAACCCTTTGAAATGCGCTTCGAGTCGATTCAGTAATTTTAGGCTTTATGGTGACTGCAGAGAAGGATAAGGCCAATCTTATTCAAATAGAGATTATGTTGACGGTTCTCTCGGAATTCCTACCTCTGAAAAGGAGTACAACAACTAAGCGTAAATTGCGACTCTTGAGTCAATTCATATCTCATTTCACAATCGATTAAAACCCTTTTTATGTAGGGAAGTGAAAAGGGCGGTTAAGAATGAAGAATGTGACCAAGCTTTCATGGTGATCAAACAAAATCTTATTGAACCGCCAATTCTGGCTAGCCCAGAAGTAGGCAATACACTCTATCTTTACTTAACGGTTTTAGAAGTCTCAATAAGTGCAGCTTTGTTCAAAGAAGATGAAAACCGAAAACATAGACCAATATTCTTCATAAGAAGATCTCTGACTGAGGGAGAAACTTGATATACCAGTCTCGAACAAGCAACACTAGCCCTTTGTGTGGCAGCTAAGAAACTTCGCCCCTACTTCCAGGCACACCTTGTCATCGTGCTAACCAATCTCCCTTTACAAAACGCTATGCATAAGCTCGACCTATCAAGGAGGATGGTCCTGTGGGAAATTAAGCTAAGTGAATTCGGTATTCAATATAACCTTGCTTGGCATTAAAGGGGCAGATATTAGCAGACTTTTAGCATAAATTCCCCAATAGGACGCGGACCGGACCTCTTCTGTAGGTGATCCTTAATGTAAACGGAGCCTCTTGACAGTAGGGAGGCTGAAGTCGAGTTTCTGACTCAAGAGAAGTCCCAGCCGGAAATGATAGAACAAGCCATATGGCTAGACTTCCTTGTGTCTAATAATGAGACTGAATATGAAACAATTCTAGCCGGAATCAACCTCACAATGTCTGTGTCTTCAGAAAAAATCATCATACGAAGTGACTCTCAACTGGTAGTAGGGTAAGTAAATGGAGAATATGGCTTGAGACCGGTAGTGTCCAGTATGTATGTCTGGTTAAGTACGATAGGGGTTTACGGCTTGGAAGCAGGCATATCCGAAGGATTGAATGAAAGGCGGATGCTTTGGTAGCGATAGGCGCGTCCCTCCCGATAAAAGAAGCAGTGTTTTTCTCCTATCACATTTCCAAGCTGGCATCATTAATTACCACCGACCGGGTAAAAATGAGATAGATGAAGCATGTTCTTCTTGGATGACTCAATCTTGCATTATTTGACTGGGAGAATTGCAGGATAATAGGATTGAGAGCCTGCAGATTGGTCCAGTATTAGATTTTCCCTTGTGGTCAGTAGATTATGACGATACCACAGACGGGTAGTATCTTAAGTGTCTCCTCCCTGACAAAGGCTTGATATATATTAGCGAGAACTCCGTGAAGAAATATCGGAAACCATCAGTAGCGAGAACTTTGGCTCCTGAGTATATCTGCAAGGTTACTGTGGCGACCAGAGGCTTGAGATGCGACCATGTTAGGAAGTGCGACTGATGCCAGCAGCGAGCCCTGCGTCTCGAGGTGCGGATGGTTAACCATAGTCAGCAAGCCTGCGACCGCACGCTCGTGGGGGATTGATTATAGTTGGACATTTGTGCAGCTGACTCGAGAAAAGTTATTGTTGGTTACCATCGGCTATTTCCTTGAAATTGATAGAAGCGGAAGCCTTCACCTCCATCAAAGATAAAGATGTTATCCAATTTGTGTGGAAGAATATAGTCTGCCGATTCGGAGTACCTCAGCTAATTGTGAATGACAATGGGCCACGGTTTAACAGCGGAGTATACAAATTTTTTTGCCATGAGTTTAAAATAAAAACTTATTCGACCCCACGGTATCCTGAAAGCGATAGTGCGTGGCCAGGAATCTGTGAAAACTCTCTTGTGGTTTGAAAAAGCGTCTACGTTCGACTAAAGGAAGAATGAATTTGAAGCGAGTTTGGGGTTCTTTGGGCACATAGAGACACAACCAGCTGGGAAGCATTTGGAGTATCTAGTTTGCCCATATATCGTTTGAGACCATATTCCTATAGAAATTAGGGTGCAGCGGCGAAATCATGAGAAATTGTCTTGACCGTGCAGACACGGATATGACGAACGAACTCCATGAAGGCGTGGTTCTTATTATAGCATCGTGCCGAAGCCAGAATGACAAACTGTCATAACAAACACTGTAAAGATATGTTGCATTTGCAGGCGGGACCTAGTGCTGAAGAGTCCTTTAGCGCGTGACCAATTTGTGAATTCGACGAGGTGGGAAGGGTCATAAGCGACCAGTAGAGTGAGAATTGCTGGCGGTCGTGCGCATTAAATAAAATAGATGGGACACTAGTGCTTAGGATGTGGAATGTTATGCATCTTAAGAGGTATTATCAATAAAGTTTTCTTTTAAATATTTTCTTTCAATTCTTGGCTCTTAGCCTACTGTCACATGCCAAAGACCAGAAGTGGCTCTTAGCCTGCTGGCACATATTAAAGACCAGAAGTGGCTCCTAGCTTGCTGGCACATGTCAAAGTGATAGGCCGAATGCGTGATGTGTAAAATGTGCCTTGTAATGTGAAGTGCACGCCATCACCTCAGGCTCAATATAGTGTACATAAGAAATATGGATATGATCAGGGAGAAGTGCGTTGACCTACGAAATTGGTCTTATAATATTATACGGACTTAAACTGCGAGATTTCTATTAATAAAGGAAAACTAATCTATATTTATTTGTTAAATCTTAATTAATTATGAAAGCTAGGGTTTGCCTTGCCACACTCGATGAACAATCTAAATATATTCATTCGGTATATTGAATTGATTCTGTTGTGAGTTGATCGTGCCTCTGAATATTCTATCTCAGATATATTTACTTTATCTCGCCGTTAGGGTGTGCATCTACCTCGACCTTAGACTCAAGAAAGCGGCAAATGTTTCAAACCGTATGTCACACCCAGGCAAGGATATCTACATTAGGTCGATTGACAGTGTTGCTTTCCCCATTCATATCCACAGGGTCATCATCTCTCGATCTCAGGACCCAGCCAAAAAACAGAAACGATGTTGGTGAAACCTTTACCATGTAAATAAAAATACGAGAGATAGAAAGTCGAGATAAATCAATCCATATAATGAATGAAAATGTAATTAACCATTAATCGATTCGAAAGTAGCAAGGCTTCTGGCAAAAAACACAGAAACAAATCCTGAACATCTACAGAAGTCGAAAAACATGAAAAAGAGAGAAACTAAGAAAAGGATGAGAATAAGCGATTTTGAGTGAAAAGAGTCATCTCACTTTTCTTCAATCTCCTTATGTGGCTTTTAAAACGAGATGTATTGCCTAGAGATTGTTTTTCACCTGAGAGAGGAGCTCTCACTCTGAAAGGCTTGAAAATACCATCCTGAAATCCTCCTCCTTTTAGATTCCCTCGGGTTTAAGCTTTTAAAACCCTCCATTATAGACTCAAAATAGACTAAAAATCACGAAACCAACCGAACGTCGCGCGTCGTGCAGCAACGTCGCCACGTCGGGATGCTGTTTATGACGTCGCGTTGGTTCGGCGTCAGAGCGTTCTTTGCGATCCTATTTTGCTCTGACCATTAAGACCATAACTGTCATCAAACTCCGATTTGGGTGTTCTTGAGAATATAGTTGGAAGCTCTTGAAGTATAGAATCCATCCATATGACTTGATGCAGGGCTCATATGATTTCTGAGTCAAAATTAGTGCCTCCGCTGAAGGTGCTGCAATGTTTCTTGATTTTCTTGAGCTTGGAACTTGCATAACTTCTGATCGAACTCAATTTTGGGGTTCTTGGTATCCCTGGAAAGATCTTGGAAATTTAGAATCCATACATATAAGCTTGCTTCAATTGGAGCTCATATGATATCTGAAAACGTCTAAATCTGATGCATTTTATACATGGCACAGATTTTTCCACCAATTTTGCAATTCCACCGTCGATGGCCTAATCATAAGTATGAACTTTTAGAGCATTAGGGCACTTATTTAACATAAAAACACTAGAAAAGCTAACTAAAGCATAGGGATAAAATGAGTATTTAAGATACTCATCACAAAGACCAGAAGTGGCTCTTAGCTTGCTGGCATATACTAAAGACCAGAAGTGACTCTTAGCTTGTTGGCACATACTAAAGACCATAAGTGGCTCCTAGCCTACTAATACATGCCAAAGACCATAAGTGGCTCCTAGCTTGCTGGCACATGCCAAAGACAAGAAGTAGCTCATAGCCTGTTGGCACATGTCAAAGTCTAGAAGTGGCAGAAGCTGTGATAAAGCGAAACTTTAAGAAATGGTGGTTTACTCTTGTAGTGTGTGATCCACTTTTTGTTTCAAGTTCCAACACAATAATCCACAGTGCGACTATTCTGGTAGGACTCATAGCATAAAGTTGTGAAATAAGGATATCGATTGCATAAGTAAATCAAATATCAAATTTGGAAAATTTCCAAAATAAATATGCCCGATAGGCGTGATTTCCCGTAAAAACATATGAATCCTAGCGGCCATACGGGGCCCCTTACAGAAATTTCAAAAAATAAAAAAAGGAAAGAAAAGGAACTTAAGATGTTCCAACAAAATCCCTAGCGGGAGCACTCCTCTCGTGTTCCTCTACCGCTTTGCTCTTATCCACCTCGGTTGTTTGGCCTCGTGGGTGTTAGGGTTGAGACACAGGGTTCATGGCTTCGGTGGAAGAGAGTCACGGAATCGGAGCATGCCGTATGGAACACGGTTTGATCACCACAAATGTTGTTTTTGAACATACAACATTTGTAACCATAGGCAAAAATCAGCTCCAAGGCTTTCTAATAGTCCTCCTTCATGGTTGCTTTGTATGCTGAGATTGAAGAAGACAACCGTCTTTGGTTGCTGACCTCAGTGGGAAGTGAAGTCTATTCAGCACCGAGGCTGACTTGACAGCCTTGTACACGGCCTCGTCACACGATACTAGGGCGTCTTGGACCTAGCCGGGTCATCCTCGCGAGTCTTCTCATCGCAGCCTCGACGGCGACTAGGTAGGCGTCTAAGCTTCTTGCTTTGGCTTCATCCTCTCTTTCTCGCACCCGATAATCTCTCTACACCCTCAGCCTTGGCTCGAGTGCTTAGACCTAGCCTTAGTCTTGTTTACGGTGTCTTCTAAGGTGTGGTGCTTGGAAACCTTGGTTGAGCATATGCGTCATGACTAAGGCGTCATCTAATGGGAGATGGGTTACTTATCTTCAGGCGCGCCAGTATTACGAATAGTAATGACAGCACATAAAGGTGTTAGAAGAAAATCACAACATAAGACTCACGTTCAAACATTAGAATCCTAACCTTACCAGATTAGCCGTCTCATTAAAATCATGGTTGCGAATATACATTCCATCTTTAGCCACATGCTGGTAGGATTTTTTATCCATATAGCCGGGGAAGGGAATGGAATACTCTTTAGAAAGAGACACCACGGGTATTTGAAGGTTGGTGAGGTAGAGTTCGTGCATGTTGGTGATAGAAGTGTCCTTGTTGTTGAAGGGGTTCCATTGATCAATAATTAACTAGGCAACATCTGGACCAAGAACAGACATGTCCGTCGAAAGATGATCCCACTTCATTGGTTTAATGAGTGAGTTCATCACCTGACTGTCAGACCGCTGCGGAGGCTGTGATTGCAGGTTAGATCTCGTCTGGCCAGGGACGACGAGCTAACGGTTGTCTTTCTTGAGGGCCTCGCTCCACCGACTTTATCGTATTTGGAGGTCTTAAGTTTTGGAAGTCAATCCTCCCAGGATGCTTAAGCCTGCAGGCATCTTGAGGTTGTGCCCTCCCCAAGTGAGAGAAAGGCATCGAGGCTCATTGCGGATGATCGAAGAAATCACTATCGGGCTCTTACGAACTCCTTCATTTTAAACTCGTAGTTTTGGACGCTTGCCACTGGTACTTCATAGCGGGGTGTTTCCCATGAGCACTCTCGGCTCGCTTGCACATGCTATGAATCAGAGCGACAAGGCCCAGACATGTTATGTTCACTCTCCTCGGTGGCTCGCGATGACGTCTAGGAAGCCAGGCGATCGTATGAGTCTCTCTATGGGAAAGATTTACCAGTCCATAGCCTTCGGCCCCATTTTGGTAGAACGCTGCAATCTGACCTTCATCCGCCTTCCTTTCTTTGCGGCTGGAGGCGGGCTTTGGATCCTATGCGACTGGTGATTGATCGGGTCGGACAAAGGTAGTCAAGGTTTCTTGAGCGAATTTAGCTTGAGGCTCTTGATCGGACCCCACCTTTGAAGAACTACTTGGGATTGACTTCAGAAGGTCAGCAATAATAAAGCGTTCACCCTTAATAATCTCTTTGGTAGCAGGGTGAGGATGATGGGGGTATGTAAGGAAAGGGATGATGCTGACTCATATGAGTTTTCATAAGCAAAGGAGCTCGTGATTCCAACCTTTTAATGATCTCAGTGGCCAGATCGATGCGTCTGGCTGGCCTTCTCCACCGGTGACCCGACCGGTCTTGTATGCGCTTACCTAAAAAAAGTTCAGAGAGAAGGGGCATATCAAAATATAGATGGCTACGGTCTGAGATCCATCCAGTGAAATATTTTTAGGCATCAAGGGGCGATTCGGATCAAATGGAAGCCCGGGGGAGAGACCTAGGCGTCTCATACCACGGACCTTGTCAAAGCAACTCCTTCAGCCAGTCTTAGGGCGGTCAGAAGGCTGGTACAGTGCGACGAGAAATTTATGGGCTATCGATAAACAACCCCGACCCCGGCTTGAAGTATAAATAAAACCGTCTCTACCGGTGAGGAAATATCATTTGGTAGAAGGTTCTGCTATGACCCATCGAGAATCGAAGGCGTTGAGATGTCTGAAGTGCGGGAGGTTACTTGCACAGTGAAGTGCATAAGGCGCTCACGAAGACGGGATAGGAAGGGAAGTCAGGCGGCCAGCGCTCCCGCGAGTGAAATAGGCGACATTATCGCCCCTCACATGGTTGGGCGGCGGGGCTAAATCTGCTACCTGCAGTGTGATGTCGAACACTTCTTTGAATGACCTCAATTCCTCTACAAACATAGCATCGACTAGGATGCTTATACTGTGTGTTTCCTGGGAAGTCCCCCTTTTATGCCCAGCCTGATTAGTAGAAGTCTCTTCATGACCTCTCGCCATTCTATAGGCCAGATGACGCAAGGATCGGCTTGAGGCCCGTTAAAGCGTGAAAGCGATAAAACCTAGAAAGATAAGAAACCCCTCTCTTGAGGTTTAATGACGACTAAGCGACAAGACACAAAAACCGAAATAAGACCTCGCGAGCAGGACATCCCACATATCGCTCTGGCTTATCATCTGAAAACCACACCGACGAATGACGATTGCATCTAAGTATGGCTTTCTAACAAAAAATGCTCATTAACCTGAGCCCTGAACAACCTGGAAATAGGTGATCTGAAACGAGATTTGAGTAGCAAATACTCACCGGAAAGTCGAAAGTTGTCAAGGGATCTCCAATGATTCCTTTGAAAGAAAAGTTTGCAGAAACACAGGAGAAGTAAAATTGTAATAGGCATAGAGCTTTGTGAAGAAACAACACTCGGAGCCCAACCCTTATATAATGGGGCAAAACATCAATGGGCACATTAAATGCATCGTTAGGGCACCATGTGCCGTAGGCGTATTGGGAGACGTGCGCTTCCCACGCACTTTGTATCCAAATGCACTTCACCTTCCGACACGTTTAATGTACGCATCGATTCTCTAAATCCTTTCAACTTTCCACACCCAAGGCTTAAAAGACAAATATTTTCCTCGGCGAAAATGCGTAAAGTTCAGCCAGGAAAATGATTGTTATTAGTCTGTGATCGATGGGCTACAGGGCCTGATAATGAAGCAGGTCTAAGCTCATCTATCATGTGAAACGATCGGGTATTATCTAGGCGAGAGGCTTAAAGCCGGAGTACGGGTATGCTAGGGTGTCTTCAGACTTGCTTTAAGAATGACCCCGGAGTATAGGATTTGAGTCCTAATGACCATCCTCATATGAAGTTCGGTATGGATAAGTGAATGAAATTAGAAAATACGCAAAAGAGATATTTATTAGCGGATTTCCTAGTTTCCAAATCCTTCATTTCTCAAAAGATTAATCTCTGATAGGAAAATAAGATTTTATTCCTAAAATTAAGATATTTTATCCCTAAAATTAAGGAGAGATTTGTGAACTGCCTATAAATCAGGAAGATTCCCCACGAGGTGAAGGTAAGCGATTCAAGCATATGAACTTTATAACTGTGCTTACCGGAATTTGTCTTGAGCTGTCGTCGAGAAGGCGTGGTGTGGCATTCTTGGTCGGATCACCACTTTTGTAGTTAATACTTTTGTGAGTTCGCGTTGTGTTCTTGATCTTTCCGAAGGTTACAACGATCAAGGTCCTGATAGATATTCTACTCATATTATTAAATTTGTAGGTTTTATGATGATTTATTATACTATTAACGATATTGTTTTATCTTATATGTTTTTAGCAATTTCCTTTTAAACATATATAATTTAAAAATTCATTACACAAGAGTTTACATTATCACATATAATATATGATTTTAAAGGAAAACATCAAATTAAATTCTCAAGATGTATTTTTTATTTATTTTTCTATAAAATATGTAAATATTTTTAATTTGTTGTTATTTTTTATTTTTTGTTCTGAAAATATATAAATTATATATATATATATATATATATATATATATATATACCTTTCCAGAAGATATGGATGAATGGTAAAAGGTGAATTGAGCATACAAGAGAAGCATGATTGAATCTAGAATATATTACTATAATGTAATATGCGAAATGAATAGATGTCAAAAAAATAATCTCAACTAATTATTTAAATTAAGGTTAATTACATAAATTGTGTCTCAATTTTTATATTTTTTATATTTTGGTGTCTCAAATTTATTTTTTTCAGTGTCTAAACTTTATAATTTTTTATATTTTTGTGTCTTAACTTTATTTTTGTTCAATTTTTCATTTTGATATCTCAATTTTCTTTTTGTTTAATCAAATATCTAAACTTTTCAAATTTCATGTGTATCTTAACTTTATTTGTATTTAAGTGTTTGAACTTTCCATCTTTGTTCAATCAAGTGTTTCATGCCCAATCAAAGCTTATTTGAAATTTTTAATAAGCAAAAAAAAATGCATCAAAATAACATTTTTATCATACAAAAATTATGAAATTACTTAAATGACTTCTAATAAGGTTAAATGATAATATTATCATTTTTTGTATTATGGTTTTTGGTATTATTACATTAAAAAAATAAATATTTTAATCATTTTAATATATATATATATATATATATTAATTTAATTATTCATATATAATTTTTACGTAATACTTAGAAAATAAATAAAAATAAAAATTAATAGATGATAATTAAATATTTTAATTATTTCAATATTTTTTAAAATTGTTATAGTTTTTTTTAAGAAAATATTTAATTTTTATCTCAATTTTATAGTAAATAAATATTAACATTTAGTATTTAAATAATTTTACTATTTTATATAACATGTAATGACATTTGAATTTAATTTTTCCTAATTTAAATATTCTAATAAGTTTTTATTAGTTAAAAAATACTTGATTGAACAAAAATAAAGTTATGATACCTAAATAGGAAAAATCAAAAAGTTTTAAACACTTAATTGAACAAAAATAAAATTGATACATTAAAATAAAAATAATAAAAAAGTTTAGAGACAACAAAATATAAAAAATAGAAAATTGAGACATCACTTATATAATTAACCCTTTAAATTATATAATTAATCCGAAACAACCAAACTAACTCAAACTCTCTTGATTTAAAAAGAAAATATAAGATTTGAATCAAATACTTAGTTTGAATTGACTTGTTCAACCTCTACCTATTCCATTCAAATAAATTACAGCCTGTGCAGGAAAAGCTAACGGCTAACCTGTGCTACCTACCTACTTACAGAACCCGCATTGTTTTTGGGTTCTGATGATAGAAATAGAAATAGAAATAGAATGAGAAAATGGGTTCATGAGATCAATGACAAAAACAATATGATATGAACTAAAAAAAACCACCAATTCAACCCAAAAGCAAAAAACAACAGAATGGATACTCATCAGTTGCTGTGCTCTGAAAATTTTTCTTTTTTTTTTCTCTTCATTTTTCATGGCAATTATTTTACAAATTTTCAATAAGTAAGTTCGATACAAAGTACATGAGTCTTGAAGCCCAGAAGAAGCTTGCTCCCTATTCCTTATGCTTTGTTTACCCGAATTCGTTGCCCTTCCAAGAACTGAAATGAGAATGCAGATGTATCAGTCCATTGCAACAATCAAACAGAAATCAACAGGCAGGGGGGGCTTCTAAATGGAGATAAAAGATATCCGAGAAAGAGGGCTGTGCTCAACATTAGTTAACAATGAAAGGTGTGAGAAACCCTAGAGCTTCAAATCGAAAAAATGTTCAAAGACTTATGTGTTCTTTAGTAGGAGGAAATCTCATTGGCATGGACCTATGTAATAAAGAAGAATAAGAAGAAGAAGGCTCTATCATACTTGTTCTTGACTACATAGAAGGAAAGAAATAGGAAATAAAGGGCTTGTTTGGTTCATGTTTTTGAAAACTGTTATCTATTCTCAAAAACAAGGAGAACACGTATGGTTCCTGTTTTTGAAAACGGTTTTTCTGCTCAAAAATTATTATCAAGAACAGTTCTCAAAAACAGAAACCAAGCAGGCTCAAAGTGTTAAAACAAACAGACTCAGCAATCAAATATTCCTTTGTACTTTACTTTTAATAGATTAGAGTACATGTAGAAGTTTATTCAATCACCATCTTAGACTTTCGTAGGGCGAGCTACAAAGGAGAGGAAGCACTTTTGTTTTTGGTTTTTTCGGCTTGCCAATTGGTATCTTATATTGTACAGGTTGTGCATACTTTGGTGTGCCCATTTCCTAGATGCTCTCAATTCATTTCCTGATTATCTAAAAAAACCTATGGTATGTGTTTGGACTGAATATCATGGCAACTATCCTGCCGGTTTAAATATAAAATGCAAACATGAAAACAACTTACAGCATTGTTACAAGATGAGATAGCAGCTTCTACATCTTCTTCGGATGAGAATGAAACAAAACCAAATCCACTGGATTTTGAGGTTCCTGGAACCCGAGATACCTTTGCGCTAAGCACCTTTCCCTTCTCAGAGAAAAATTGGGTGAGTATATCTGTGGTTACTGTCTTGGCAAGGTTACCCACATAGACTTTGTGGGGACTGTCAATGAACTGGGATTCCTCCGCCTGGAGAAGTGACAACTCCGGAGTCAGTAAAGGTTTTTCTGTTACATTTACTTTGATCACCCGTCCTCCAATTTCCTGTTACAGAAAAACAAATAAACTCCAATCGATCATTTACAAGAACTAACTGATATTCATAGTGCCTTTACTGATTATGCATTTCTTCCCATAAAAACATCTATAAGGCTTTACAGTGCCATTCAGCTTCTCAGTTGCTGCATTTGCATCCTCAACTGTCTTCATTGTAACAAAAGCAAATCGGCGACTCCTTCCAGTGTACTTATCACACATCACCTGTTGACCAAAAAAAAAAAAGAAGGAAATCATTCCAAATTGGAAATCTGAGCAATTCAACAAAGTCAGTGCATAAGGTGTTGACCTACTGCTTCCTAGCAAGTTGTGGAAGTTTCCAGATAGTTTGAGTGTCTTCTCAAAAATCCAATTATTGCAGGCTTCCCAGCCATCACATTCCTAATTTTGTTCAGCAAGCTTTCAAGATTTTATAATTTCACATCCAATAACCACTAAGAAAATATCATAATTTAGAGGAAATTTAGGAAAGCTTAAAATGACTTATCAGATGTCAAATTTTATATCTACTGACCTTCAAACAAAAAAAGAACAGAACAGAACAACAACACAAAGCAAGCAAAAATCAGTAGGTAAAAATAGGTTGGCCTACATTGAAATTAGGTAATATTTCCGTATCTCTAAGAACATCCAAGCATTCAATTCCCCTGAATTATAATTCTAACGGCTTGCAACCTAAGAATCAAAGTTTCCAAACAAAGAAATAAACCCAAAACGGAGGAAGTAAAGCACCAGCCCTAGACAAAGTTCAAGTGCCATTGGCATTGGGGCATTTTCTTACTTCCAAATTTCTCAATCTTAGCTCTTTTTAAAGCAACCAAAACAAGAAAGAAAAACTCGAATCCCAGAACAAACACTGTCATCTTGAATTGTTTTTGAAGGTAAAGCAGAACGCAGCTAATGAATTCCAAAAAAAAAATGCCGTATGGATTAAGTAGCAGAGAACAGTTTACTGATCAAGTAGGGAATCGTTGGAACTCAAAACGATTATTCACAACAAGCATTCACGAAATAACGACAAGAATTGAGAAAAAATAGAGCAGATAATACATGTGGCTGGCTATCAAATAAAATCAACAATGAGTAGTCGAAAAACCTCTGCTTTCTCGACGGCGCCGTGTTCTTCGACGATCTTCGCAAGCTCGGCGCTGTCGACATTCCGGGGAATGTTCCCCACATACAGTCTCCTTGCCACAACATCAGAGCTGGCGACCGGAGCTTCTGCGGATACGGCAGAGACGATGATGGGCCGTTTGGGGTTTACAGGTTTGAATGTAAATGAATTGGGGAAACGTGAGGATTTTATCAGCTGGATTGAAGGATTTAAGTGACGGGTTAGGGTTTTATTGTGCTGGTGGAGGAGGTTTGGTGAGAAAAGTGAGGAAATTGCAGCCATTTTGGGGCAAATTTTGTAGGGTTTTACTTTTTAGAGAATAGATTGAAATGGCATTCTGGTTTTGCAGTGGAGGGTTGAGGAGAGAGCTGGGGTTTTTTTTTTATCACTTTATCCAAACTGGGAGGGGTTTGGCTGTGAGTCACCCACACGTAACCCCATCTAACCCCAGCTATACTTTTTAAATTTTAATTTCATATAATTGGAATTAATTTTTAATTTTAGGTTAATTCACACCTAACCCATTAAAATGTTACTTCCTGTATAAAATATCTTAGGCTATGTTTTGTTTTTAAAAAAATAAAAAAATAAAAAATAAAAACAACAACAAAGGAAAGAATATAAGGAAGAAAAGCGTAAAAAAAAAATTAAGAAAAATAAAATAGAGTTAAAATTCACTTTTTTTTTACATCTATTAACTTTATAATACATCATTTTTATATGTTCTTTTTTATATTTTGTTAAACTATAAAAAAGACATAAATAAGCAAATATACACTTGTTGAAGACGATATTCATTATAATTTATCGAGAAATTACATTACAATATTTTTTTAAAACCAAAATAAAGACCGATGTGGTTCAATTACATTATTTTGTGAAGGGATCCCATTTTGTTGAAGACAATATTTAAAATCAAAATCTTTAAAATATTAAGATAAATCACAAAAAAAATAATTATTTGATACTAAATGAAACTCGATGTCGATAGACGAAATAGGAATGGTAATCAGATTATTTCACAGATTTATGCATCTCTGAGTCAAAATAGTAATTAGATTATCTAAAAACCGCTGCGATGCACTTCTAACAACCTGATTTTGATTTTTAATATAAATCACTATCGTATTACTATATATCCGTTGGAAATCAATATGAATCGTTAGATCAAGTTTCAAATTTCAAACCAACCGTTGGATCCAAAATATAGTCATTGAATGCTTTTTAAAAAACTGATGAAATATAGACTGTTGGATCAAAGTAGAAACAAATCTGGGCCGTCAAAGTGTTGGTCAAGAAATCAAAGGCACGACCGATATTTTGAAAATATCGAAAATATATCGTCGATATTTATGATATTTTGTTGGAAATTCTAACCTGGGTGCGTGTGAGGTATGCTCTTGATATTTCGCCAAAATATTAGAGATTTTCTCGATATTATACTAATTTTTAGACCAATCGACTATCGTTTCGCAATATCGTATCAGTACCGATCGATATCCGATATATCGGATGTAATTAACAATTTTTTGTTCCTTGGTTATAAATATATTTTCCAATGAAAGTGTTTATAATTGAAACTATGATATTGTTGCAATCAATATACCTACTTATTAGTATATTTGTTGATTGCTTTTTTTTTTTTTTTTTAATTTAAAAAAAATGACATCCTTTAATCATCTAGTTACAATTTTAAGTCAAAAACCATTTGATGGAAGTAATTACGATCTATGGAAAACCAATATTTACAATGTCCTTGTTTTTTTTAGAGATTCAAATTTATTACAACAACTTAAACCTTAGAGCTCACGCTAGCGTCAAGGAAACTACAGCCACTCGCAATCGGGCAAACATGCAAATAATAATACCGCTATTATATCCTTGCCAGCGTTGCAGAACATCTGCGAAAGCAAAACAATGATTTGGAGCATGTGTCAAACATGGTTCAAACTCTAGATATGATAATTGCTTAAAGTAGCAATACTACTAAACAAGCAGCCATAAGGGCATTAATGAACACTCGCATGACCTGAGGAATGTGGAGACCACCGGCCTAAAGATGACGTGGGGCACACAAGCATTACGGTAAGTGATGGGTAGTCTAAATGTTGTTGAGGCTTGTTTGGTGGAGAATTACAATGATAAATTGATCATTGATTCAGGAACTACTAACCATGTTTTTTACTTTTTTAAGTGGTTCAAGCAAAGTAGACCACTCAGGAAATGACAAAGAAGTTTGAAATTGGGAAAAGGGGAATGTAATACTCCAAATTATACCTTTACACTTTTATAACATGTTTAGGGTATAATAAAAAAGAAACGATATTTTCCTCGAATAAAATAATATTAAAATAAAATAAGCAAAATCTAATTAATTCAAGAGTCATAAATTGGTAATTTATCACAGAATCTAAAGGTCATACGATAAGAAGATTATAGGCTAATATAGAGATAAGAATAAGTTATATTTGCAAATAAATCTGAGTCAAGGACCAAAAGGCAAAAAGGAGGAAATTTACTTAAAATAAAGATGGGTGGCCAAACATGGCCTTAGAAATATCTCATTTCCGACATTTGAAGGCTAGGAAAATAAGGTGGGAGTAAGAGAAGAGGCGAGGCTGGGCAAGCACTAAGGCTATAAGAGAATAAGCAGTTACTTGGGGTTATGTTTAAAGTTGAAAAGTTTATTAATCGTTTTGTATGGAACTTTATATAGGATTGTATATGGAATTTGTATGGATACTTGTTTTGAGGTTTGAAATACATCTTGTGTGTAATCCTTGCTCCTGAATTATTGTTTTATTTAAGGCGGGTCCTCAAATTCGAGAAAATTTGTATGTAAAAATGTTTGGTTTTAGTGAGATGTCAGAGGCTTTTTTAAATGTTTTTGTTTTGACCATAACTTGTCAATTACTCATCCAAATTGAGTGATTCAAAATTTTGAATAAACTAGACATCTAGGAGAACAAATCTCCCTGAAATAAGTATATCCAAATTTTGACCCAGAAAATTTGTCAAAGTGAGGCTTTGTTTTCGGGTCAATTCTGATACAATTTTGGGTTTCAAAACAATTTTGGTATTTAAACCATAAGTTGAGTTTCACTCATCCGAGCTCGATTCAAATTCTTAAACTCGACTTCAAGAAACAAATCCCCATGAAACAAGTATATCCAAATTTGGACCTCATTGGACCCATAAAATTCGTCAAAGTAAGGGAACAATTATGTCCCTAAAATCTGTCTCATAATAGTCCCTTGAACTGGAGTAATTTCAGTTGTTTAAATCATAACTTGAGTTATACTAGTCCAAATAAGGTAATTCAAATTTCTGTACAAACTAGACATCTGGAAGAACAACTTTCATGAAGAAATTATGGTCAAATTATGTCTCCTATCATTCTCATAAAATTTTCAAATATTGGACACACCTATTCGGCTCTTAAACCGGCTCTCAGAGTAGTTCAATGCTGTAATTCATATCTCCCAAATTAAAAGTTCAAATGACATGATTTTTGAATTATAAGAAACTTAAGACATAAGGGCATATTAAGTTAGAAGATCACTTTCTCTAACAATCTCGTTTATAAGGTCAAAATTATAGTAAAAAATGGATTTGGGAGATGCCTATAACTGTTCAAGCAGAATTGGTTATGAAAACTAAAATTATATAAAGCCGCTATAAACGTATTTGTTATATTTAAATAATACATCATGTAAGAATATGATCATGATAACATGTGTTGGCGAAAGATAAAGAGAATACACATATAATTTTGTTATGAAAAGTAAAGTACAATACATGTTTATAAGATATTATTTTGATAACGAATATCTCATAAAGATACACGATATCAATACTATTCATGTATATGAGACATCTTTTTCTAATACCTAAAAGATTGTTAAGAAACATAATAAAACTGATCGGTCACATGACGATAATGATAGAAAATGCTATAGAGATACAATTATCATAAAGATACGCTTTATAGATATCGGCATCCCGCTTCTTTAGGGTCATATAGATAGAACTCACCGTCTCGTACAGTGATAGTACTTTTAGGTACATATAGTTATTTCCCGTATCCACTTTTAAGGTTTATGCAGGCATGAAACATAAAAGCAAATGGACAGTATATCGTAAATGAGGATGTGCTAAGGATACATGATATGACATGAGAAACATAACACTACTGGAGGCAATGATGGGGTGATACTACATAGCACAGCAGTGAGTCATAGCATTTAATACCGAAAAAGATATGAAATATGATAAGAAATGAAATATGTTATGAAAAAATAGATATGAGAAATGGATAAAGATATGTAAATGTTATATTTGTCATGGGGCATATGCATGTGCTCCAAAGGTGATGATCCTTATTGTGTGGGTCGTCCACGAGTATTATTCCCACTAAGCTATAAGCTTAGCACGAGTGTTTCATCCGTATAGGTACAAAAGAAGAAAGCAAATAATAGGACAATCCGCATCAGCAGTCAAAGTTAACACATCACTAAGTGCCCACTGAAAACCATTTGGTCTAATGTATACATGTCTTTGTTTATTTTGTAAACAATGTAAATATTATAAATGTTGAACACTTCCATTATGGAGCTTGTATATATATTTTTTAATCCGCTGCTACAAAATATATTTCAAGGTTAATGTTTAACATTATATGAATGAACAAGTTTATAGTGAACAAAGAAAGAAATAAATAAATATATAAATAAATAAATAAAAGATACTCCTTTGCCCGACACCGGGGTGCCAGTCGATGTCAAGGGAATATGTCTCCTCAGAATGGCAAAGAGGATTAGTGGAGTTATGGTTAAAAACTTTATGTTTACCTGTTAAGACCAAACTATATATAAAAATTTATGACACTATTAACCAAATGACTATTATCTAATCCCTGGCAACGGCGCCAAAAACTTGTTAAGACCAAACTATATATACAAATTTATGACACTATTACCAAATGACTATCTAACCTCTAATCCGCGCCTAAAAACTTGTTGACCAATTTTCTTTACACTACTACCAAGGACCTAAACTAAAATCCCTAGCAACAGTGCCAAAAACTTGTCGAGACCAAATGATGCATATATGAAAATATGGTCATGGAGTAAATGTGGTAAATACTAAAACTGGGATTAGAAACAAAAGTAAGTGTACTCAAAATTGAAATGAAAAGTATTATCAACACTCAAACCCCTTTCCTCCTGCGCATCATGTCAAACAGTAATAAAAGCTCGACTCTAAAAGTCCTGATATCAGACTACAAGGATTGGAGGTTCTCTCCAATTGGAATTTGATCACCTCGATTACAAGGGCTCTTCTAATGGGCAATCAAATAGATGTGGAATAAAAAACCAATTTAATTGAACAAAAACTGATTTAAAACTAATCCTCAAAATCTACCAAATAAACAACTACTTAATTCTAGTAAGGTATGAAAAGAGACACTAGGGATGAGGATAATTATTTACAAAATAGTTTGCATTTCCTTGAAAGCGCAACATTTGTGAGTTAAATGCTGAATTTGTCCAAGAGCAATGTAGTATAACTTGGATTTCTCCATACACTATACATTTCACTAATTAACACACCATATTCCTTTTCATGACAAATTTGTCTAAATAGCTACTTGTAGAATCTGACCCTCTTTAAGATTTGATTGTTTTTCTTTTCTAATACTTCACAATCATTTCTTAGACTTAATTTTCGCCCATGTATGATAATGCAAGCCTCCAATGTACTCAAGGTATCTCAACCATCAAATATAATAAAGTTCTCTCTCTCCTTTGATTAGGACCCAAGCAATACTCCGATCGAGGTCATTCTATCAATTGAGTTTTTGTGACCCTAGAAAACACAATTGATACATAATCTAATTAATCCTCACATCATGAGTAAATTAGTGATATATCAAAGTAATCTTTTAGAGTTCATTAGTTCCATAATATTAGTCTAACATATTCCAAAGTTATCGCTTTTTACTTAAATCTCCATCTCTGTCACTCGAGGGCCTCCGAAAATCGTACCAAAAGATACACTTTGGGGTATAAGCTACTATTATTCCTAACAACCAATTATATGAACAAAGTACTTCACTATATAAATTCGCCCCTTTCAACCCCACAAAATAACTGAGAAAATGCAAATCTAAATGTTCAATAATTAATCCCTACCCCTAGAGGGTGTTTAATGTTCCATTACTAGATTCCAATCAAACAAAAAGAAAAAACACGAATAAAGAAATCAAGAGACATAATTATATGAACAGTACAAATTATATAAATTCAGTCTTCAACCCCACAAAATAACTGAGAAACTGCAAATCTGAATGTTCAACAATTAATCCCCACCCCTAGAGGGTGTTTAATGTTCCATTACTAACAAAAAGAAAGAACACGACAAAGAAACCGCGACAAAGAGCGAGAAAAAACTGCATTTTAGTTTCACCTTTGTCTAACAATAATGAAATTTGAATCTCTCGTTATACAACACTCGGATCTCTTCAATAGAAATAAAAATCTGCTCTAAAACTACTCTAAGATCTATTAAAAATCAAAATATGCAACAAAACTAAGAAAAATAGGCAGTTTAGAGAGAGAAACCCCATGAAAGGTGTTCTCCCACCTCCCCGTTGCCCTAAAACCTAAAAAATGAGTATTTATAGTTCTAAGGTGAAATGGATTTGAAAACAAGTCAAAATATCCATTTCGGCCATTTTTGGTTTTTTCCGGCCGTTTGTCGCAAATGCTTCTTTCAGAAGACATGATTTTCTCTGTCAAGGACAATTTTTTTCTCTGGCCACGACATAGTTTTCGCGACAGAGTTTGCTCTATGCGACATAAAACTTTGTCGCGACAGAGAAAACTTTGTCGTGACAGTTTTCTTTGTCCAACTTGTTGGGGCCATAACTTATTCGTTTTAACTCGGATTTAGGCGTATGAGGTGTCATTGAAAATCTCTTTGAATGTAGAATGTAACCATGAGTATAGTTGAACCATTTGATGCTCCAGATGATACATAAAAATTTGATCTTCTCAATGACGCACTGTGAGACATCCGATTAACTCTCTTTTGGGAAACATTTTGAATATTTTCTTACTAAATCACTTGCTTTCCATCAAAAATCCTACAAAATCATATTAGAGGAATGCATGAAGACATGAATATGATATAAAATACTCAAAATAAATACGCGAAATGAACTCAAAACATAGACGAAGTTTTACACCATCAAATAATTCCTCAAACTTAAAGTTTCGTCGTTTCAAGCAAAGAAAAGAGTTGAAGTTGTCATTCAAGCAATGGAAGAGAAGAGTTCATTTCACCCTTTTTATTTAACCAAAACTGAGTAATCAAGCTTTCCAAGAGATATGTGATATGTGTCTCAAGAATTACCCTTACAAGGAGTATAGGGAATATGATCAAGATAATTTATTCATTTTAATAGTGAATTAATCTCCTAATAGACAAATTTAGATCATGGTTCTCACTAGTGTGTGTGTGTGTGTGTGGTCTTCCCCTATCCAAACAATTGCAAGCTAGATGTGTTTATGAGAATTGAGATAAGTACGTGAATCTCCCAAGATAATTCATTTGTGTCCATAGGCTTGTTGTTCTTATCACTCCAATTAATGTAGGCACACACGACTCTTAAGATCAAGTAGTCTTTAAGCTTGTAGCAATGCAAGGCTTGGGGGCAAAGTGGTAGTCTTGAGTAGTCATTTTAGGCTAAAACTTACCCAAACATACATATTTTTTTACATTGACAGCTCTTACTCCATCCCATTCTTACCATCAGCACAATGACACTCTCAATCACCCCCAAAATTCCAAGAGGTAATTGGCTTTATTAATTCTCATATCACCTTTCTCAAAATTATGCATTTCTTTCAAATAAAACACCACAGCCTTTTTCTCCTTTAAGACAAGGTTAGAGTGGTGCAATGTCAAAACCCCTTAAGCTTTCTACCAACCCTTGCGAGGTTTAAATCAATAGTCGCACTCAATTGCCTAGGGTACTTGGTGTTGAGACACTTTAGGATTTACTACCTAGCAAGGAAGGCTACAAGGCTAAATTCACTCTTCCTGACTTTATCAGGTTTTGCTTCTTTTACACTTGATATTTTTCTCGTTTTTTATATTTTCTTTTATTTTCTCCTTCCTTTTACCAACCTCTTTGATTTTCAACTTCTAACTCATTTCAACTAATTCTTAAGCTGGTTTTTCATGAAAAAATAGAATTCCCAAACTCGTCTCCCTCAAATTGTACTTCAATTATGTTCAAACTCTCAAGGTTATAGAGTTTGAATTTCACCAGGGACAGTAGATGTATAAGAATGATAATAGCTTCAAACATGGTTTGGCAAATAGAATTTTGCCTTATGCCAACATTCTAAGATTAGAAGAATATGCATATGCATATTAATGTGGTTAGCTTCAAAGGCACAATCTTTCCAATTTGATGGTAGTTCTATATCATTTCTCAATTGTCAGGTCAATAGGATTTTCGCTTCTTCAGTTTTATAATAAAACAAGTTCTAGAACCGCATGGGAGATCAAAATTAGATGGATTTCTATAAACCTTCTAACTCCTGGGTTAAAACTATTACTTTTCAAGGGTACTTGGCTAATTCATGCATGATTTCTTAGAACCAACGACTAAATAACTATTAGAGAGAACTCATTAATCATTAAGTCACATTATTCCGGATATTGAACCATATCTCAAGGGTCTACTATGATCTTTATTGACATCACAACTACTCCAAACAAAACTCAATTAACTAAAAAAAAAAAAAAAAATCTAACAAACAAAATAAACCAAAATTAAGATGTAAGTTAGAAAGTATCAAACAAAGTCATTATCCATAAAAACACCATAAAATTTCATTCTCAAAGTTATCATGTGCAACATGTGGGGTGTGACATGATAAACTAACCAAAAAATAAATACTCCCAAACTTTGAGATGAACATTGTCCTAATGTCTAGCAATGAGCAAAGGAAGCAATAAAGCTAAAGGGTAATAGAGAGAGTCGGGAAACTTAACTCCCCTTTCTTTCTCTTAGTCTCTACCACTTTGAATAGAAACCTTGAAGATTTTCAAACCTTAACATTAGTATGCTGCCCCATGATATAGTCTTTTGCTCTTGCAAACTAGTTCTTGACAATATGTTGAGCTTCAAACTTACTTTATTCTGAAAACACTAACAAACAAAGTTAAAACACTGCTGGAATTTTCATCATAGCAGTAAAAAACAACAACAAATAAAGTAATTAAAAATAGACAAAGGAATAGAAAAAAGAGTGGATAGAATCCTTATTACTTAGCTTGGATTGCCTCCCAAGAAGCTGCTTCGTTTTTAGAGCCATCTAGACTCATTGGAAAAGTACTAGTGCTTCACTTTCTTTTCACAACCATTCAGCTCAAGGATGATTTCTTCCAGACTTTGAAGAGGAGAAAGAAACTCAGAATCCCCTTTAATTGTGGCTGGTGGTTCAGCCACAATTTCTTCAAAGGGCCCCTTTATGTGATGATGCAAACACATATTTATGCTTAAGGGGGACTGCCTAAACATGTGCCTTGATAAAGAAAGATGTAGAATTTTTATATTATTTGTCTATTCTTGCTCACAAAGGTAATGGTTGGTAATGTGGACGCCCTATCCCCAAATCTCAAGACAACCCATCAACTCAAGGGAAACCTCGTGGAATATCGGGCATGACAGTCACACCATTGTCTCATATATTGAGACCCATTCCCGCATATTTAATTCACAAATATACAAAATATGATGTAATATTTAGAACTACATCCATATAACAGCCTTCATATAACAAAGGTATACATGTTTTAGTCCCGTCGAATATAATACAAGACAAAAACAAAACCAAACAAAGCTGCATCTGGCTCTCATCCCTCATGCTGTCCCATATGCGGGAGCTGGGACGCTCAAGACCGGACCTCGCACTGAAAGGGGGTCCCACGATGGGGTGAGCAAAGCCCAGTAGAGAATGACTTCTATAAGGGCTACTCTCCATCTAAGTGCACTTGCAATGGTCGCACAACAAACACACATTCAAGTAAAATGTCTACATGAATGTCATATGTCATGCATGAAATGTCATCATGCCCATATCCCGAGTCACTCATCGACTCCCTCACACATATATGCCAGCGGTGAAACCGCCACCGGTATCAATGACCCATGTATTGAGCCCTCACCGATTCACCAATACCCAAGGTAAGTGCCAATGGGCAACAAATCCCGAGTCAATCCCGACTCCTATCACACAACCCAAAGTCTATGTGATAAACATGACCCGTGTGTCGTCTTTGGGCAACAGAACTTTTCGGATCACACTGCGGGTCTCTTACACCCATGTTCCAGTCTTTTCACATGAGGGGGTTAACGATATCCTTCTTGCTCCGCCTAACACACATTATTTATATTTATTTTTATGTTTTAAACCAGAGGATATTCTATCGACATCGTCTAAAGTAATGAAAGCCACTACCCATTCATCAACACTGATGATGAATGACCATATCCATGCACACACACCCGATATGTTAATGTCCCTGTGCATATGTAATGCTAATGTCACTGCAAATTCTCATGTTACATGTATGATGCACACTACATGGAACATTCTAATCAATCGTACTTCATGTCAAGTATCATGCAACATATAGCCCATAGTTATTAAGTTCCATACAAGAGGCATTTCATGCCAATCTTATGTATATCGAGTATCATGCATATTAGCATTCTCCAATACATGACTAAACAAGTAATGTCATATAGCCTTCCTTACGCTAACTCATGGAAATTCATACCCAATACAATAACTTACAGGATGCCATGAAATGGTCATGTCAAAACCCGGCTATTCACATCGACACAACCAAATAACCTGCACACTTGGTGCAAAACATAGATTTTCAGCAAGGTTGTGGACACCCACTGCCTTCCACATGAACATGGAAAGAATCTTGACTCAATGGGCTTTCCATAGAGTTTAAGAACACCCCAAACGGAGTTCGGACACGAAAGATATGGTCGTCCGAAGTTGGAGGCGAACAAAACAGGAAATGACCCTTGTGTCCCACCTGCACACTTGGTACAAACACCAAATTTCAGAAAGGTTGTGGATACCAATTACCCTCAACGCGCATATTTCTAGGTTCTCGACCCAATGGGTTTTCCATAGAGTCCAAGAACACCCGAAACGGAGTTCGAACGAAGAAGTTATGGCCTTTTCATTAAAAAATTGTCAGTTTACTCTGCTTACACTAGAAACAGTATGTGATACCCGATTTCAGGGGTCTTAATCCATAATTTGACACTAGTTCTTTTTACTCATGTGAAGATACGATTCTTAGGGTTCTTCTCCAACTGGAATCACCTAAATCAGATCATCGAAACTCAAGATATGTTCTAACGAACCGAACTACTCGGGGCCAAACAAAACCGTAAACTGGGTTCGAACATAGCTCCACTCCTCAATGCATTTCTAAGTCCAAAGGGGTCGACTCGGGATAAACCTATTTCCAATGAAATATGTTCTCCTATGTGCAAGCCTAGTTTACTCCATAAATTAAAAATCACTAAATGCAAAATGGAAGTTGCGGCGCTGGTTATGGCCAAAACACAAATATGGGTCTCAAAACAACACCGAAAATTGCCTGACATAGCTCCACTTTGAATGCATTCAGCCTTAAAGTGTCCAAACTTGATAGGACTTATTTCAAGGAGATATGTTCTTTAGAAGTCTAGTTTACCCAGCAATTAGAATCACTCCATTCGGATAAGGGATACATAGTCATGGGGTCTAAGGAAAAAAAAAACTGGACAACATTCTCCACTTTGACACACACACACATGCCCTTAGAAAGAAATTAAACCGAGTAGGATAAAAACCCTACAATGAGGATTGAAGGTTCTCTCTAATTGGAATTTGATCACCCCGATTACAAGGGCTCTTCACTATTTAGGCAATCAAATGGGATGTGGAATAAAATCAATTTAATTGAACAAAAACTGATTTAAAACTAATCCTAAAATCTACCAAATAAACAACTACTTAATTCTAAAAGGTATGAAGAGAGGCACTAGGGATGAAGATAATTATTTACAAAATAGTTTGCATTTCCTTGAAAGCGCAACATTTGTGAGTTGAATGCTGAATTTGTCCAAGAACAATGTGATATAGCTTGGATTTCTTCATACACTATACATTTCACTAATTAACACACCATATTCATTTTCTAGACAAATGGGTCTAAATAGCTACTTGTAGAATCTGACCCTCTTTAAGATTTGATTTTTTTATTTTCTAATACTTCCCAACAATTTCTTAAGACTAAAGAATTCTTGCCTCCATAAACAGGATAATGCAAGCTTTCTTCAATGTAATTGGTATCTCAACCATCAAATCTAATAAAGTTCTCTCTCTCCTTGATTTAGACTCATGCTAACACCCGGATCGAGGCCTGGCTCCTATCAATTTGAGGTGAGACCTCTAAACATTAAACCGATACATCATCTAATTAATCTTCACACCATGAGTAAATTAGTGATCTATCAAAGTAATCTTTTAGAGTTCATTAGTTCCATAATATTAGTCTAACATACCCAAAAGTTATTGCTCTTTACTTTCAGGAATCTCCATCTTTGTGTCACTCAGAGGGCCTTCTGAAAATCAGAGCAAAAATACAACTCTTTTTTGGGTATAAGCTACTAATATTCCGAACAACTAATTATATGAATAGTATCAATTATATAAATTTAGTCTTCAAACCCACAAAATAACTGAGAAATTGCAAATCTGAATGTTCAACAATTAATCCCCACCCTTAGAGGGTGTTTAATGTTCCATTACTGGACTCCAATCATCACCAATCAAAGAAAAAGAAAGAACATGAAGAAAGAAATCAAGAGACAAGGAGTGAGAGAAAAATCTAGATTTTAGTTTCAATTTTTATATGAACAGTAATGAAATCTGAATCTATGTTATACAACACTGAAATCTCTTTAATAGAAATAAAAATCTGCTCTAAAACTACTTTAAGATCTATTAAAAATCAAAATATGCAGCAAAACTGAGAAAAATGGGCAGTTTAGAGAGAGAAACCCCATGAGAGGTGTTTTCCCACCTCCCCTTTGCCCTAAAAACCTAAAAAAACGAGTATTTATAGTCATAGGGTGAAGTGGGCTTGAAAACAAGCCAAAATATCAATTTTCAGCCTTTTTTGGTTTTTTCCAGCGTTTTTGTCGCGACACAGTTTTTTCTGTTGCAACATAGTTTTTCTGTCATGACAAAGAAAACTCATTGAGACGCTTTCGTTCAACTCTGTCAAATACAACTTCTTCGTTTTAACTCCTTTGATTTTGGGCGTGTGAGGTGTCGTTGGAAAGCTCTTTGAATGTAAAATGTAACCATGAGTAGAGTTGAACCATTTAATGCTCAAGATGATACAAAAAAATTGATCTTCTCAATGACACACTGTGAGACATCCGATTAACTCTCTTTTTGGAAACATTTTGAATATTTTCTTACTAAATCACTAGCTTTCCATAAAAAATCCTGCAAAACCAAATTTAGAGGAAATGTTATGAGTTTTACATGAATATGGATATAAAATACTCAAAATAACATGTGAAATGAACTCAAAACATAGATGAGTTTTACACTCATCATTACCATACCATTTATTTGTTCCGATTTTAAGAAGAATTGGTTTATGTTAGTTGTTTATTGAACATGGTTTAACGGAGCAGTTTAATTCCTCGGTTTTGATAAGGATTAATAATACTTTTATTCTCTTCAGATTATTGATGAATGATTTGTATTTCTTAACTCCTTTGTTCAATAGTATTAATGCCATTGAATATATTGATGATGAGCAACTTCCCTTGTCTAAGAAAAGGAAGGTTTGATCAAATGAAACCTATTTATGACACTTTCAATTAGGTCATATTAATCCTAATAGAATTCACGGTTTGGTTAAAAGTGGAATTTTAAAATTTCCTTAATCTTTGAACCTATACCCGTATGTGAACTAAGTGTTTGAAAGTAAATGATCGAAGAGACCCCTTCACGACCAAAGGAACAGCACTATAGATGGATTGGTACACACATGTGAACCAATAAGCGTTCAAGCCAGAGGCGAGTATGAGTATTTCATCACCTTTATTGATGATTACTCAGGATATGTATATGTTTACCTAATACGTCAAAAGTTTGAAGCTTTTGAAAAGTTTCGAGAATATAAGGTTGAGGCAAAAAAGAAATTAGGCGTCCATATCAAGCAGGTTCGATCTGACCGAGGCGGTGAATACATATCTAGAGAGTTCAAGTCTTACTTGGCTAAAAAAGGGATAATTTCTCAATTATCATCTCCTGGAACACCCTAACAAAATGGAGTCTTTGAAGGGAGAAATATAACCCTTTTAGATATGGTGAGGTCAATGCTCGGTTACTCATCATCGTTTCGGGGATATGCATTAGAAACAACTATTTATACACTAAGCTTGGTTCTATATAAATATGTTTCAAAGACACCCACATAGTTATGGAAATGGCGCAAACCCAATTTTAACCATATTTAGATTTGGGGTGCCCCTACACATGTCTTAGCACATAAATCACAAAAGTTGGAATCTAATACAGAAATATGTATGTTTATTAGCTATCCTAATGGAACGAGAGGTGGGATATTTTATATTCCAAAGGAAAAGAAGGTAATAGTGAGCACTCACGCCACTTTCTTAGAAGAGGATTATATGAACAATTTTAAACCTAGGAGCAAAGTGGTTCTTGAAAAGCTTGACTTGGTTCGAGATCCATAAGAAACTCTTAATTTTCCTCCCTTGTTTCCTGTTGATGTTTAAAGGGGGGAATATATATAACATGTACTCGAAAGGGAACAAACACAAGAAACAACTCAAGACTAAATTCAAGAAACTCAAGAACAAGCAAATAATGAAGAGATTAAAAATCCACCTTAACCACAAAGCTTGAATCTTCTTGTGCATGTACAACAACCAATGTAGTAAACTTGTAGTGGGAGGATAATTCATAAACCTGCAAGGCATGTCTTATTAGGAAGGATGTATCAAGTCACCACATACGGCTAAAGCATTGAGGATGTTGATACAAGAGGAAAAGTAATGGATCGTGAGATGGAATCTATTAGTACAAACTCAGTATGGTCTCTTGTAGAAGCTTCTAGAGGGGTAAAACCCATTGGAAGCAAGTTGATCTACAAGAAAAAAAGTCCTGGTAAACCATGTGTGCATAAAAGATTCAAGGTACAGTGGTAGTCTTCCCTATTATGTACATAGATGACTTCATGTTAATTAGAGACAATGTGAAAGTGTTGTCAAACGTTAGGGGTTACCTAAAATAGCATTTTGATATGAGAGACTTGGGTGAAGCTAACTATATTCTAGGAATCAAACTTATATGAGACTGGAAGAATAAGGTGTTAGCTCTGTCCCAAGCTTCCTAGTGGCTAGTTTTGGCATGGAAATTCCAAGAGGGGATTTCCACCCTTCAAATATGAAATTCATCTTTCTAAGGGATAATCACATAAAACTCCTGAAGAGAAAGAACTCATGAGTGAGAAACCTTATGCTTCAGCTGTAGGTAGTTTCATGTATGTCATGTTATGCACTCGGTGAGATATTTTCTATGTAGTGGGAATCGTAAGTCAATACAAATCAAATCTTGAAGAAGAACACTGGACTACAGTGAAAAACATATACTCAAGTATCTAAAGGGAACGAATGATTATATGTTAGTGTATTCCAGTGGAAGTCTTGGAATACTTACAGACTCTAATTTCCAAGGGGATATCGACTCTAGTAAAATTGCATAAGAGGAAAACCTAGCAGACCCTTTTACTAAGTCCCTTCTTGAACGTGTGTTTGAGAAACATTTAAATTGTATGGGTCTTAAGAGTGTCCTAGGCTTACTTTAGAGTAAGTGAAGTTCGTTACATTTATGCTCTAGGAGCCCTACTATTTGTAATTTCATTTTCTAATTTTAATGGTATGGATTTCTTAAATTCTTATACACGCTTTGTTTCACATATAAGACCCAGATTAATTATGCAGTATATGATCATACGAATACGTTCATAGAAGACATGGTCATAAGTTCTCATAATTAATGAATTGTCTCATATTTGATAAATAAAGTTGGACACTTTATTTAGACTGTCTTATTCTATGAAATAATTTGTCTTGGTTATTGTAGAACATTAGAGTGAGTTATGTTGTACTCACTTTGAGAGGGTCAAGAGAGATTTAATTAAAGGTAATATTCTATAAAAATGAATTAAATCTCAAGCAAAATTAGTCTTGCTATTTTTCTTAGTCCTAGGTATATTATAAACACGTAGTTAAGTAATTATCATTCTTTGAGTTATCAATAAGTCAGGTATCCTTTTAAAGACCAATACCTTGATGATTTGAGAATAATGATCATTTGACTACCAGAGTTTAAGAGATATACAAAAATGGAATTAGTATGAAATATCATCTTAATATGTTTCGGTACTTGGATGTTGAAAGACACTGGCTAGTGTATTGGATCCGTTAGAAACACTGATAAGTCATCGACAAATTATTAATCGATTGATTAAAACCTCGGGCGACACTATCGATATTTTACAAAGGAAAAATACATTTAATATGTACATTATTAATCTTGGAGTTCACAACTGAGCTTTATAAATATCCTTTTAATATGTTTTGGTACTTGGATGTTAAAAGATACTGGCCAGTGCATTGGATCCGTTAGAAACACTGATAAATTAAGATAATAAATAATTAATCGATCGATGTAACTTTGGCGACACATCGAGCTTTACAAAGGAAAAATACATTTAATATGTACACAGCGAATAACGCCATATAAGACACGATCCTGCACTCTGCTTCGAGCAAGTGGAGTTGTTGAATTTATGCTCTAGAAACAATATGAGCCGTTGATCAAGAGGCAAAATTAATAATACCAGCATCCCTGCCTAAATGACCAGGCGACATAACTCATTAATAACTGCTTAAGAGGTAAGAAACCCAATAAGTCAAGAGTTTGGTTACTTGATAAGAAAAAAACCCTATAAAACAGGAATTGGTTACTTGTCAGACAAGTAACCTATATAAGGGTAGGATTTTGAGTCTACAATAGACATATTCCTAGGATCTTTCAGCATGACTCCTAGAACCCTTACACACATACGCGTGTTCTCTCCTCTTAGTTTCTCTCAAGTACCAGTGCACCTGGGCGTACATATCTATCGCGAATACTAGAATAGCTTAGAAGGTCTCGCGCCAAGGGGTTAGTAAAGCCTAAGGATGATGACAGTAGTTTATCACACATCTTATTCAATCATGATTTAGGTTTCCACTATACATTGATCTCAATATGAGGTGGTACAAAGGGTGGGTTAAGTGGCATGCATATTGAAGCTACCATATCAGTTAAAGCTTCACCCTACCTTCCATGTGAGCTTTCTAAAGTTGTATCACAAGGATTTAGATACAGAAAGGGTACAAAAGAAGCGAGCTCCACTAGTGGTAATGAAATAGTTTGATAAGAAGATTGATAAGATTCTGAATCGGGCTAGTTGAAAGAGTCGATGTATAAATTTCTTAGTACAATGGAAAGTGATGGAAACTTCATAAGCTACATGGGAGAGATGTAACTTTGTGGCAATTTGAGAAAAATGGTGCAATAGTACCTCCAGAAGCACGTCGACTTCAGCTGGGGGGGGGGGGTTAGGGGGAGTGGGTTTTGAAGTCCCATCTACACTTGACCCGATGCGATCAGTCCCATGGGGTGTGTCTGTGCCCATAAAGACTCAGATAGATGCAAAATGGCTTACTTGTGGGCTTGAAGTTGGTATCAGAGCTTCGGATGACTGCTATGAGAGTGAACCTCGATGCAGTGCGAAAACTAATTGCCAAGATAGTTGGTATCATAGCGAAGGTTTGCTAACATAACCAAGATTGGCTACCGGAGCAAATGATAGAAGCAGATTATTGATTAAGACTTGGGAGCGAGTCACTGTCAATGATGAGTTAAAGATGTCGGAACAGGCTTGATGGTGAAACCAGTGATAGCATGGAATAGTGCAAACACAAAATAGTAAAAAAAACATGAGCTATATTTTTATTAAAGTATAGACACAAAATAGTAATATATATATATATATATATATATATATAGTAATATATATATATATATTATTACTAAAAACTCAAATAAGAAAAACAATCGTTTTTAATGGTTAGGATTTGCAAATAACCAAAATATTTTTAGTTTCTCATAATAGTAAAGTAAAAATAAAGATTTTCTTGAAGTTTATATAGTATTATAGGTTTTATAATTATTTTTTAAAAACCTTTCGAATATTTATATATTTTAAAATTTTGAAAGAATAATGATGGGTACGGATAATCAAATCTCATGATAGAGATTCTGCTTGACGTACAATACTTCATTGGATCTGTTTTGCGATATATTGCCTACTACTTATCACGTTCTATAGCTCAAATTATCGAAGTCCAAATATTATTAGCTGCCTATTCAAAAAATTTAAAAATAATTTAATCTTATCATTATTTTACAACGTTCTCGATTCCAAAGTAAGTAATTTGAAAAATACAAATAATCACCAAAATAAGGCCTTGAGCATATTTAAATATCTTTAATTTTATTAAAAAGTGCGATTAATCTCGTGAGATCTTGAAAATAATCCTTTAATGATATTGAAAGGACTTTGATTAATAATAATTGACGTTATTTGTTTTAATATTGTAACAAAAGTTAAACTAAGTTTTTGTCTATTTTCTTATGTAAAATGAAAAATAGTTACTATAATTAAATAATTTGATATTATAAGTATTCACAAATAGTTGAATTAGTGATAATATATATTTTAGTTTACATTATTATTATTATTGAAATTAATTGTATTTTTGAAACAATTTTTTATTTTGAATTTAGTTACCCTTGTTTTCATAATTCCCTTATTAAGGTATACTCTAATTTGCCAATCAGGCATGACTCAATGATTAAGGATTTGACGGACTTAAAAATAGAGTAAATTCGAGTCTCCATAAAAACATAATACTATAATATTATAATGCAAAATAAATAAATGTAAAAAAAAAAAAGATATACTTCGATATGGTTTTTTAGCTTTCTAACTAATATGATTGCTTAATGATAATTATAATAATACCATTCAAAAAAAATGTTTTCTTGTTTCTATAATAGTAATGCAATGAATAATAACATCTTTTATTGTTATAAGGAAATTTAATATAAGCATCCCTTGCAATATAACAAATGAATAATAGTATTGCATTCTAAATTGGATATATAAAGTTTCATTCAATGTACTACTTACAAGTTAGAACTATGATTATATACCATACTCATAAAATTTTCTACAAGATTATCATTGAGAAACACAAATTTGAAATGATTATTTTCCCATTATGCATAAAAAGTAATTTTTAGCAAAATACAAAATCATACTATAATCAAATTAATTATATCATAGTTATTTTCGTATTTCAAAATTCATTAGTTTAATATAGCCGTTGTATTCTTATGTATTCAATATAACCGTTATGTGCAACGGTTTAAATCATTAACGTTTAAAAGTTTATTCGATTAATCAAATCATTGCTTAATCGTCATGTGCTTATTCGTCAAATTAATCAATATGAAATCATGTTAGATTATATATGATTTTTATTTAATGACATTGTGATTTTGTTATAAGAAAGAGAGAAATTTTGTTATTTAATATAATTTTTTTGAAAATTTAATATATAAATTTGCAACTCAATTGAAAAAAAAAATTGGAAAAATATCGTGATACAAGAAATTGAATACGAGAAGTTGAAGCAAGGGTGTCTATATATAACGCATGGAAGTTATGTTCGTAACTCACCTATTTTTTTCTGAATTTTCTCATTCAAACTTTCCATTTTCTGCGCCTTTCCCTCTTCATCTTCTTCACTGTTTTCCTCCATTTTTAAACCCGTTTCCCTGTTGCTTACACCTCTCACCTACTCATTGATTACATTATATATATCTGGAGATTGCCCTGCAACAGAATCACTGTCTCTGCGGTACGCCACCTTCATTTTCTTTTTGGGTTCTGCAACTCTGATCGTTTTAATGGTTACAGCCTTTTTCTTTTCATGATTGAATGGACTTTTTGGGTGTTTCTTCGTGATTGGGTTGTTGGGTTTTTCGTAGAATTTGCAATGGTATTGTGTCCTTGTGAGTGTGTTTCTTTGGGTTTCTGTTTGGTTCCTGAGAAAATATAGGAAAGCAGGAGAAAACCGCTTCTGGCTCTTGTGGGTCTGCTGGTTTTGTATCAGAAACACGTATGACCTACACCCCAGAAAGCGCAAATTTTTAATTCTTCTCTTTTTTCACACAGTTTATCCCCTGCCAAACAGAGCCTTTTTATCCCTCTATTTCTGATCATCTCTAACGCTGGTTTTTTCCTTCTGATTCTTTCAGAGGCCTAAAAAACTCGGTTTTATCCGAAGGTTTGCGTATAACAGCTCCGTACCAGTCAGCAAAATTTCCCTCTCCAACTTGTCCGAGGGCTGAACTCGACTCAGATAACGTCGGATTGTCCTTCCCCCCGACTTTGGGATCTCCGAAAAAATCCACACTAAACCGTTAGGCTTCACTTTTTCTGTTGGCGATTATTCCGCAAAACTCAAATCCATACTCCAACGGCTATATATTTTGGTATCACCCATATCTTCTATGCCTTGTGGGGGTTTTTAAAAATCGGATTCAAAACTTTAAAAACTCTCTATACATTCCTCTGTCTTTGATTCTGATTTCTGATCTCTTCTTGGTTCTTGCAGTTCTAAATTCCAACCATGCCCAGACCGGCCCCAAACCAGAGCTCTCCCAGAGAAGACGATTACTCCCTGAAGGAAACCTCCCCTAATCTTGGGGTTGGAAGGGTTTCCAGAGGAGATAAACTCACAACCGCATTTGATCTTGTTGAGCAAATGCATTATTTATATGTTAGGGTTGTGAAGGCCAAGGAGCTTCCCGGGAAGGAAGGCTCTGGTTCTTGTGATCCCTATGTGGAGGTCAAGGTTGGGAATTTCAAAGGGTCTACAAAGCACATTGAGAAGAATTCCAACCCTGTATGGAATCAAGTGTTTGCCTTTTCTAAGGACAGGTTTCAGTCCTCTTTCATTGAAGTTTCAGTGAAGGACAAGGATGGTGGGAAGGATGAAATCATGGGGGTTGTTCTGTTTGATCTCAATGAGGTCCCCAACCGCGTTCCGCCGGATAGTCCATTGGCACCCCAGTGGTACTGTTTGGCGGACCGGAAAGGTGGTAAGGAGAAAGGGGAATTGATGTTGGCTGTTTGGATGGGAACTCAGGCTGATGAGTCTTTCACTGAGGCTTGGCAGTCTGATGCTGCTGGGGTTAGTGCTGAGGCCCTTGCAGGTATTCGATCGAAGGTTTATATATCCCCTAAGCTTTGGTACTTGAGGGTGAACGTGATTCAAGCTCATGATTTGGTGCCTAGTGATAGGACTAGGAATGAAGTTTATGTTAAGGCTGCACTTGGACTGGTTGTTTCAAAGACTCGGTTTCCTCAGGCTAGAACTATTAATCCATTCTGGAATGAGGATTTGATGTTTGTGGCATCAGAGCCATTTGATGAGCCCTTGGTTTTGACAGTGGAGAATCGGGTGGCGGCCAACAAGGAGGAAACTTTGGGAAGGTTTGTCATCTCTCTGCAGGATGTGGAGAGGAGGCTGGAGAACAGATCAGTGAGTGCTAAGTGGTATAATCTCGAGAAAACGGCAGGTGAGCAGAAGAAAGAGGTGAAGTTTACCAGCAGGATTCATCTGAGAATCTGCTTGGATGGTGGATACCATGTGCTTGATGAAGCGACCCACTTCAGCACTGATTTTAGGCCAACAATGAAGCACCTTTGGAAGCCTACTATCGGTGTTTTAGAATTGGGGATAATTGATGCTCATGATTTGTTGCTCAAGGAGAGGAAGGACGGGCGAAGAAACACTGATGCTTACTGTGTGGCCAAGTATGGCGTGAAATGGATTCGAACGAGGACTATCATAGATAGCTCTTCCCCAAGATGGAATGAGCAGTATACATGGGAGGTTTACGACCCCTGCACTGTCATTACGGTTGGAGTTTTTGATAACTCTCACTTGCAGGGTGGAGACAAGGCTGCTGGCTTGAAGGACACAATAATAGGGAAGGTCAGAATTCGGCTTTCTACATTGGAAACTGGCCGAATCTACACACATTCTTATCCTCTGCTGTTCATGGATTCCTCTGGGCTGAAGAAAATGGGGGAAATTCAGTTGTCTGTGAGGTTTTCGTGCTCCTCTTTGCTCAATCTACTGAATGTTTATGCTCAGCCTCTGCTGCCAAAAATGCATTATGTCCAACCCCTATCAATGTATCAGGTTAATACCCTTAGGCACCAGGCTACCAAGATTGTTTCGGCCAGGCTAGGCCGGGCTGAGCCTCCATTAAGGAAGGAGGTTGTGGAATATATGCTTGATGTGGGCTCACACATGTTCAGTATGAGAAGAACAAAGGCTAACTATTTCAGGATTGTCGAGGTTTTATCTGGTTTGAAGATTGCTATGAAATGGTTTAATGAGATTTGCCTCTGGAAGAACCCTTTTACAACAGTTCTGATCCACATATTGTTCTTGTTGCTAGCTCTTTTCCCTGAACTAATTCTACCATTAGTGTTCTTCTACCTTCTTGTCATTGGGATATGGCGGTATAGAAGGAGGCCAAGACACCCTCCTCACATGGAGGTCAGGCTTTCCCTTCCTGATACTGTTGTCCATGATGAACTGGCTGAGGAGTTTGACTCATTCCCAACTTCACAACAAGCTGAAATCATAAAATTACGATACGATCGAATCAGGAGTGTGGCATCAAGAATTCAGGCATTGATGGGGGACTTGGCAACTCAGGGGGAGAGGCTGCAGGCCTTACTGAGCTGGAGAGACCCCAGAGCAACAGCTCTGTGTATGATCTTCTGCTTCACTGCTGGTGTAATGTTTCTGTTCATTCCTTTTCGGGTTTTCTTGCTTCTGGCGGTTTTGTATGTGCTAAGGCATCCGAGGCTCCGCCATAGAATGCCTTCTGTGCCTCTGACCTTCTTCAAGAGGCTGCCTGCAAGAACAGACTGCATGTTCTGAGGCCTCCATTGATGACCTTTGGGAGGTGTAGGTTCTTCTTGAGACAGAGACAATGTTCATTTCAAATTTTTGTCATAAAATAGATTAATGTTTGAAACAGAGACTTGGTGGTCTTATACCAGATTCATGTTATTTCCATCACAGATAATGAAATGAACTTTAATTTGCGGATTTTTCAGCAGTTGGTGTTTTGTATTCTTTTGAAGTTGGGAAGTTTTGTTTGTGTATGGTTGGTTGGTTGTCCTGTGGTGCAGTGCAATACGAGGGAAAGCATGAGAAAAAAGAAAATAGATAGAATATTTAAAAAATAAAAATAAAAAGAAAATCAATTTTTCATATTTATTAATACTCATTAATTCATAAATTTCCATTATTTATATACATTGAACAATAAGGGCTATGTTTAAATTTTAATTCACAAAGAATTGCAAAAAATAAAAAATATATAAAAATCAAGAAGTTTGATTTTATTATTAAACCATTAAAAATATATATTATTTTATCACATCCCTATCATTAGGGTTGGTTACATTTTATTGCTTCAATCTTAATTACAAGTTATAAAATTACAAAGATAATATTTAAAAAAAAAAAAAATAATAATCGAATAAGAATTGAGTACACTCAAGCCCACCCATATTAGGCCCGTTAGACTCACTTAGTACAAGACCCATGGCTTGGGCCAAGGGCTTTAACATAATGTAAAACCCGATTCGGCTTAGCCCTTTAACCGATCAACGGCCTATTGGCTCGGCCCTAGCCATGTCGTGCACCTTATTACTCATGGCCGACTTAGCTAGATCCGTTCGAGACCCCTAAGTACACTACAATGTAAAATGAAAAAGTGTAAATGCTATTAAATCTAAAATTTGATTAAATCTTAGAAATATTTGGTTAAAATACCTCATGTAACCCAAAATTTATAAATCTAACCCTTTTATGGTTTTTTCATGAAAAATAACCAATTTTAGACCAAAAATACCTTAAAAAAGGTTTTACAAGAAAATAATTGAGTATTTTTGTCAAAATAAATATAAAAATCAATACATGGTTAGTGTCACACGCCTAATTTATGGCTTGCGTGTGCAACGCCTAGGAACCCGTTAAGTCAACCTTCTCAATGCCCCACGCCCACAAGCACAAGAACATACGGGGCTCTCCCTAACTTGTATTTTATTAACTCTTAAAATATAGGACTCTCTAACAAAGGCTCCCACATGGTCGGGATGCTCAATGCTCTTTATGAATCAAATTCTCAATCATTTAGCCAAGGAGGCACGCAGGCCCTTTATATAGGCTGCTTAAGGGCAGTCCTAGTACAAACATGAGTAAGAGTTCTACTCTCACTCAAAGTCTTCAACTGCAAGCCAGCGTGAATCCTTCCCAGACTAGGAGTCTTGCCTAATCAGGACTCCTAAGCAAAGCAACGCAAATCCCTCTTGAACTAGGAGTCTTCCTTGATCAGGACTCCTACTGCCATAGGACTCCCTTGTGCTTGTGTTTTATGTTGAAGGACTCCTTGTCAAGACTCCACCGGGGAGGCTTGCTCGCCCGCGCTTCCGTGCCTATAAGGCAGGTTTTTCCCACTGATCCCGCTGCTTTCCAAGTGTCGAGCCCAGTCCCCTTTAAGCCAAGATCACAAGTAACTACCACTCGTGCATGTCCTAACTAGGTTGCGTGCTTGCCTTCCTTCATGTGCGTGCTTGGCTCACGCACTATGCTGTCGAACTTCTCATCCCTTGCCAGTACTCGCTTCCTCGATTTGCCTTAATCTCCTTCCCAGATGCGCGCATGGGGCCAAGGTAGTGCCCTCATGCAGCATTGAACTCGGGTCCTCATCCACTTTAGTCGTGCATGCTCATTTATTTGGTCTTCAAATTGCCACAAAGTAGCACCATTCTCCCACCTTGCTTCACTGACGGGCGTCCCCTTCCAATGAATCAAGTACTCGATCCACTTGTTCTTCTAATTTCCCATCTTCCTATCCTGCAAGATGATTACAACCTCTTTGCCGAACTTCACCCTGATCATAGGCGGGTTTTGCTGTGACGCCTAAAACCTCGGGGTCCGCTTGACTACCCACAACTCGCTGAATACTAAGTGGATGCTCTGCCATTCACGCCACTTCAGAAATCGGGCAGCCCTTCAGACGAGAGTCTCACCCAATACAAGACTCGTGATATACCGTTCCAAACAAATTAACATATATGCAATATATATCCAATATATCCAATCACATGAGTAATCCCACTACTCAGTCTGCAAACAATACTCAATATACATACCAACTATGAATCCAACTATATACCCAATAGTTACAAGAGTTCAAATGTTTTACTCTTGTACAACATATATTAAAATACTCAAATTATAATACATGTAAATATCATCAAAGCCACATTACGGCTTTCTTCTAGAACTCAGCTTCTAAGACGAGTCGTCTCCTCACACGCTCCCTGTACCTGTAAAAAGGGGGGTCCCACGACGGGGTGAGCTAATGCTCAGTAGAAGAATCGCCCTAAGTGGGCTACTCACCACCCAAGTGCAAGTAATGTTCCAAAGTAAACACACATCCAAGCAAATGCATGATCCTACTAATGTCTACATGACCAACTCCTCGTATCCTCGAAGTTCACCAATCCCCTCTCTCACACCTCGCCTAAGCCTTGTATGAGGAATTATCGCTTTATTAGTGGACAAACCCTCCGATAGATATATATATATCAATCAATGCCCGACGATCGACATATATATTATTCGCTTCAGGATTCACCTCCTCGAGGAATATCAATTGGGCCTCTCCGACGATTGATATTTTTTATTTGGACTACCCTCCGATAATTAATATTTTAGACTACCCTCCGAACCATTTTTCTCTAGACTCATCTCATGCACTCACTCCTATAATCCTAGGGTGTTCCAGTGCATATGGAATGCATGTATGCCGGTTCCAATACAGTCTAATCACATGCAAATATGTAAACATGCACATATTCACATAATATACAATCATACAATCATGTCATGTAATTATCATTTCAAACATCAAAATTAGCTCAATTGGGCTAATGATCAAACACGAGCAATTTAATTAAAATCACTCGACCAAACACATATTTTTACAAAAATATATTTTTAGAACACTGTTTCGGGAATAGTGAAACCCTCGGTTATTATTCCCGAAAAATCCCAACTCAACGGTTCACTTAGTGAACCCGTAATCCACGGCCATTCCCGGCCCAATGCATACCAAGCAATTCATTTTTATAATTTCAATAATTCAGCCAATTAAAACAGCCCTGCAATGTACTCACTGCCATCATGCTTGCACAAATGGTTTTAATAAAGTCAAACAATTCGGTCCCAAGTTTTGGGACCGATCAAACGGCCATTTAAGGCCTCAAGCTAACCAATACATAATTTATTGCACCATTCATCAATAATATTTTCACCCAAACAAATTCAGAGAAACGTAATACGGATCGTCGGGTCTCAAATTCAGGTACCCTCGCCTGCTCGGAACCGATCAAACGGTCGGCTCAAGGCCCCAACCAACCAAACATTCACAAAGTAGTTTAAAAGAGGGAATAAAACCAAATATGGAGAAACCCTCACCTCTTGGAGTTTGAAGAAACTCCTTAACCGCACTCCACGCGAAGCCCTCCGCTGCAGAGCATTCCTCTTGTTCGAAGACCGCCAACCTGATCGCTACAGATTTCTAGAGAGAAGTCAGAGACTCTCTCTCTCTAAAACCACAATTTTCGTTTTCTTCCCACCTACTGCATCCCCCTCCTTTTGATTTCACGTTTTGGCCTTTACTTTAATTGGAGAAGAGAGCACTATACACTATTTTGTCACTTTGTGACTTAAAATCAAATCCAAAATGACCATTTTGTCCATCTTTTACCAGATTTGATATTCGGCACTACCTCGGCCGTCCATTTTCATCATTCCTCTACTCATACCACTTATGGAACATGAGTACGTGCTATATGTGACTTTCGTTGCATCGAAAATCATTTTACTAAGACCCAAACCACGACATGCCTCAAAACGGTCGACTATGACTCCGTCCCGTAATCCTGACGAAATTTCACGTGCTAGCTAGATTTCTCGCGAGACCTATTCCAACGGTGAAATCTGTTTCTCAATATCCGAGATCTAGAGAATTACCATTTCGATGAACTCGAAATTATAATTTTATAATCAAATTACGATTTGCCATTTTTTCGTAAATTGAATTTCTGGTCTTACATTCTCTCCCCCCTTAAAAGGAATTTCATCTCCAAAATCTCAGGACACCTGGCTATCACGCACATGTACATGCAACGTGCACTCTATCATGCATGTAAACAATATTTTAAATCTTAAACGACCAAACCACGACTTCCTCATCCCCTAAACAAGAAGGGATAGGGTGGCCCTGATCGTGTCCTCTCGATGAGTGCTTAAACACTCGGGATATATCACAATACCGCATTTTCATTGTTGATTTGGCATTATTTATATAATTTTGTAGTGTTAGATTCCTTTATTTAGTTTTTGTTTTGAATACAGCATGATGAGGCGAAAAGAACAACTTCCTGGAAGCCATTTTTGAGAAATGAGGAGCATGCAAAGGAAGTCATTCGCCACGCCGCTGACGCCTCCACGCCGCGCGACGTCACCAAGTCACGACGCTGGGGCTCACCGGTAAATGCAGAAGTCAATCAACCAGTCACCATCGTCAGCGAATGGTACATCACGCCGCGACGCCACACGCCGCGACGCCGCCCTCGAAAATCCTGCCCTCATCATTAAAAAGCAAATTAGTTCGTAAATCAAGGAGACGGGAAGCCGCACCTAATCCGAGGCAATGTGCTCTCGAGAGCGTAGTGACACTCGATTTGGAGGAAGTGCCCGAATTGTAAAATCTTTTGACTTTTCGTATATTTCCTCATTTTTTAGAACAATGTTTTCATTATTAAACAATTCTATCTTTTCTTCCATTATGTTCTAGATCTTTTCTAGGGTTACATCAAACCCCCGTCATACGATATGGGATTAAGCGATTGATCTTTTTTATGTTATTCAATTGTTTATAAATTGTCAATCTACTTATACCGTATTTAAATTATATGATAATGTTTGGCCGCATTAGCATAGCCACACTAAGATCCGAGATTCGAGAGATGAGAAGTATTCGTGATCTCGGGGCAGGAGTAGCCTTCAGCTGATTTGGTCAATAGAGATATTCCGACCCGGTTAAGGTGGTATTTAGGTAGAACATTTAAGTATTTTCGAATGGTCGCAGATAGATATACTCGATTCTTATTTGCGAGATAAAGATATACTCGAGAGATATCTCAGGCAAGATCACCTCACCATAGGCAGATTATAACATTGAATAACAATCTCTTTAGAAAACAACTATCAACGATGTGGGGAGATATAACCTCTAGGTTTTAAAACAATACTTTAATTAAATCAACAAGGTTAGTTTTTACATAATTGAACTCCTCTCTCTTAAAGTCATTCTTCAGATATTGTCTCGAAAAGCGCACTTCTCAGTCAATTTACCTTTCCCCGTGATCGATATTCAGACAAGCAAGTACAATTATATTACTGGGTTACGCGCATTCTTGCGCATCTCAGTGATTCATTTTATACAATCGCGCTTTCTACTGGCTGTTTTCTTTGCGCCGCTGTCGTGAAAGGTTTAATTTGATATAGAGAAGTAAGCATATAGATAATATTCTGAATTTTTCTTTATTTTTGTTATTTTTACAAGTACTGGTAATTGGGTTTTGTTAGTTGGTGTGTTATTGCAAAGATGTGTTTTAAGTGGAGTACATGCGACAAAGAAACCGAATTAATCAACACCCTGTGTGATCCCAGCCGAAAGACCCCCTCGCACGCATTGCGCCGAGAACGCAGAGAACGTAACGCAGCAGAACTCCAATAGTCATGGAAAACACCTACAAACGTGAGTTCGTGTCGAGCAACCGAACCACGTAGCCGAACTAGAAACTGCATTTAGGCCATTCATACAAATGACGATCCGTACATGCTATTAGATGAGTTTGTTCTACTCCTCCAACAACGCCAGACAATGATCAGACGGCCGCCAATTCAAGCAAACAATTTTGAATTGAAGTCACACAAGAGCAAATGCTTCGAACATATCACTCACTGGACTACCCTTACGAGAACCGAACATGCATTTGACTAACTTCCTCAAGCTCATGACATACCATCAAATACAATCCGGCTCACCTTAAGAAGTCTCTAAGATCGCAGCTATTCCCACCTCACCGGGATAGAGCTGAAACATCGCCAACCGGCCACCACCGTATTCCGTTAATACTACATGGAACTTAATTGGTACAAAAGTTTATGACCAAGTTCTTTCCACCTTCGAAGATTGCACAACTGGTGCAAGAGATCAATACGTTCTGGCCAATTGTAGAGCGGTGAGAACCTCGCGTGCCACGACGTTCCATGAATTATCAAGGAAGTGTCCTCACCATCGACTCAACCGTATGGATGCAAGTCCACACCTTTTACAATGGTCTCGAGAAATACAACCCGAATAATGATAGATGCCTCACCGGAGGATCATTGATGAAGAAACCACGCACTGCCGTATGAGATAGCTCGGAAGATGCCGCAACCAACAATTAATCGCGGCTCAGAGAAGGCTACACCAAAGAACACCTGCAGGCAATGCACAATGCGTCCTCAATAATCGTAAATCATGTGGCTCACCACTAAACAGCCTAAATAGGCAAAGAAGGGAACACACATGTTATACGTATCACTCCATGGGAGTTGGGTTGTGTGAATTCTCGTGGAGGACAAAGATAGTAGTGTAGAATGTCGTACGTGAAACCCTACGCGGGAGCAAGCCCAAAGACGGTCAGATTAATCGAATCAATCACGCCAGCGAAGGGACCGTATGGGGTAACAACTGGCCGTAATCAAAAATCAAGGCCAAGGTGGGCGTACTAATCGAATCCACAAATAACAATCAAGGGTAAGGGATGGAGGAACAATCCTGCAATCAATACGCGCCATCAAACCGGAAGCACGAAATCCACTCGAAAGAAGCCGGATTTCTTGTAGCAAGCTCTGAAGACAGATGTTAACTTCGCATTCCGTTCATGTAATGAGACTAAGGCGAACATGCAAAGAATGTGCAACCCAATTGAATAATCAAGCGGTACGCTGGAGAAATTTAGAGATTCAAATGGGGTAAATGGTCAATCTGCTAAGGTAAGCAAATGGGATCATCGCAAGCAATTCTGAGGTAAACCCTAGAGGAGAAGGAAAAGAGTACTGCAAGGCCATCACTCTAAGGAGTGGAAAGAGTTGAAATCCCAAAGCCGCCTTACTCAGCGCCAGTTGAGAATTAAAATTAAGGAGCAAGACCAAAGCATCCCAAAGGACCGTATGCAACATGAGCAACCCTAAGATACGATATTAAAGATAATAAAGTCGTGGAAGGAACAACGTAACAAAGTAAAAAACGTATGAACCCCAGCCATACACCCCGTATCTCCCTCAAAGGTTGAAGAAAGGTAAGTCGAGAAGTAGTTGCAAAGCTTCTGACATCTTCAAGAAACTACATATTAACATACCATTGAAGCATTGAGAATATGCCAAGTTATGTGAAATTTATGAAAAAAAAATTCGCAAGTAAGAAATTGAAGAGTATGGGACCATTGCCTTAATCGAGGAATGCAAGGCTTATCTTGCAAAAGAAGCTTCCTCGAAACTTCAAGATCCTGCAATTTGTTATACCGTTTTCATAGGGAACCGCATCTGAAAGCTCACATGACTTGGGAGCGCATAACCTCATGCCGGCCGATGTTTAAAAGTGCTAAAGCCGGGAGAACCGAATCGACCACAATCATTTACAACTGGCGGATAGGTCCTACCACACCCGAGGTATAGCCGAAAATGTGCTAGTAAAGTTAGTAAGTTCGTCTCGCAGACTTTGTCATTCTAGACACGTGAGGAGGACGAATTCTTACCCCATCATACTGGGTGCACCCTTCCCGGCCACTCGAAAAGCTCAAAATCAATGTGCAAGAAGGTGAACTCATAAATTGAGAGTCCAAGGAGAAGAGATCATTTTCCATGTATTCTAAATTCATGAAGCACTGGATTCACGATCCAAATGTGGTGAAGATATCTCGTAACTTCATTATACGTAGATTTTGCAAGACAGCGCTTTAATAACTTCCAGAAAGCCTATTATTGCACGTAAAAGACACCGAGGAGGGCAAGTACATGAACAAGAGTATTTCATCCACCTTGAACATGGGTGTGCGGCACACTAAAAGGAGACGCTGCAAAAATCTCTCCCACTTTCTTCTAAGAATACTCCACACCGAGATCTCGTATCGTCGAGCTAACGACATTAAACATAGCGCTTCTTGGGAGGCAACCCAAGTGTTCTTAAATTCTGTAGTTTTAAGTTCTATAAGTTATTTTCAGCAATTTTTGGTTTCTAGTTGTGTTCATGATCAATGTTTTTGTTTGTTGGTTTAATTCGCGTAACCCGAAGCGTGGTGCAGTTCACAAACAGGTTCAATGACCTGAATGAAGTTCACAATGCGTGGAGAGTTTCGCGAAAGCGGGCCGCATAATGTATCAGTACCTCGGGAGACCACACACGCCGCGACGTGGAGCTCCCACGCCGCAACGCCATTTTAACACTTCACACGCCGCGACGCCGACTTATACACGCCGCGACACGTCAAATTAGGGCTACCGCCACGCCGCGACGCGGGGATTTCACGTCGCCGACAGCCGACCACCGCCGCCAAACGCCATTTACACGTCACGACGCCATCGTCGCTCTTCTTTGACACGCCGCGACGTGAATATCCATCGCCGCCGACGCCATTTTGACATGCCGCGCTTTGCCACGCCGCGACGCGCTGCTCCTCGCAGACGCCGCGACGTCGCCAATCAGTTTCACACGCCGCGACGCGGCCGCACGGGCCGCACGCGAGACCGGGTTTCAAAAGTAAAACCAAGAATGTGCCATTTTTTGGCCTTTCACCGCACCCTCCATCGCCCTCCCCGAAACCCTAGCCTCCTCTGCACGCCGGAGCTCACTGGACCGATAAGAGATCTCCTCTTTGCTCGCCGACCACTGTAAGTCACCCACATTGACCGGTTTTGGACCATAGTGGCTTCTCCACCACTGTGTGCCCGATTCTCTAGCTTCGGGTATAGTAGTTGTGGTTTCTTTATGTGTTTTTTGCGGTAGCCTGCAGGTCTTTTAGGGGGTCATCATTTCGGGTTAATCTAGATTCATTAGGGTTTTTTGAGTCCTCTTTTTAGGTCTCTCGATTGAGTCTTTAGGGTAGTGTTTAGTTAATTTCTTGTGTCGTACTATTAGGTAAGCCATGGTTACCTGGGTTTAATCCTATGATAACTGCAAATCCAAGAAAAGTCATTCGCTGCGAGTAAAGGCTTCGCCGGGAGAGGCCCCGACTCCCACATCTCGATGCCTCGCGCTTTTGTAAATGCGATGTCGGCGGATCTGTTTAGAAGCACACTTGCAAAAACCGACCTCTATTATGAGAAGGGGTTTCACCCCGACGGTTTTAGCAAAAACCATCGGCGCTGGGCGGTCGGGCGTGCTTTCAGCCAACCCCTCGCCCGCCCGCCATGCGAGCGTAGCCCCGGCCTCTACGCAACCTCGCCTCCCACGCTCAAAAGGCGTCAGCAGGCGAGGTGCATGGTCGACTTCGCCGCCGAGTCGATCAATAGCTACTACGGTCTCTGCATGACCTCCACGGCTCCCTCGCTTGGGCCCCGCGAGCACCCCGACTATGAGGTTTATCCGAGTGTCGACCAAAGGTCAAAGTGAAGTGGCGGATTCAATAGGCCATGCCACGCAGCAAATTTCAAGCGCCAAGCATTTCCGCCTACATTCCTAAGGTGTGGCATCACTTTATCACTTCGCGTCTTATACCGACGACGAATGTGTGTGAGGTGATCGCTTCGCCGCTTCGCTTCAACTACGCTTATCTTACAGATATACCATTCGACGGCCGCAGTTATCGAGGATGCCATCCTCCATAACCGGATAAAATGAAATTGGGCACCTCTTTTTTTCGATATTTTACCAGGCAAACAAGTCGGTGCCCCTTTGGACACCAATGAGGCCCGGGCTTCACCCAATTAAGACCATATCAACAAGGGACACACCCAAACCCCGTGAACCCGAGGGGGTTTATGACTCGGCCAGAGCCCTCGCACGAGGACGAGCTTCCGACATCTAAGCCGCTATGGATTCCCGGGTGACACCAGAGGACATTGGCCGGGCCCCTCGCCTCTCGACACTTCCACCACCTCCACTCCCGGGGCCAGCCTCGGGGCGACCGTCTCCTTCTCCTACCCTTCCCCCGAGATTATGACCCCATGCTCTCACTCACCGAAATGCTGACGCATTCTCGATGAGACCCAGGAGCACCGGTCCTCGTTACTCAGACATGGAGGCGCTCGCGCGGCCGACATGCGCACGCCCGCACCAGCCAATATTCTACAGCAGCCAGCCAGCTATGCAGTGCCCAGCCAAGGTGCACCCGCTTCCACCGCCACCGCCACCGGCCACCGCACGACCCACGTGGGAGTCCCTACCCTATGTTTTTATTTTACCAGACACTGATCTTTTGTTTGGGGGGTATTTTGTTCTGGATACTATGTTTTGTTTATCAATGCTTATTTGCGTTGTTTTAGTTCTTAGCAGGTTTATAGTACTGTTAGTCGTTTCCATTCGTTTGCCTTTGTTTTTAGTATTGCATGCAAATGGTAGGTAGTGTGCTTAGTATTTGTTTGAGTTATTGCACGCATATTTTGCTTATGTTGGTGAGTCGCTTGTTAGTTGTTTGTTTGTTTTAGGATATTCATGCATAATGTAGTAATTGCATTCAATGAAGCATGTTGAAAATCGAGGATCGATTTTAGATCGAAGTTCACTATAGATTTGTTCGCATGCATTTGTTTGATGCTCGGGTAATTGTATTTAACAGTGGAAAAGGCTAGTGAACCAATCCCGGTAGTCAAGAAACCACCAAAAAAAAACCCATCACACTCACACACTGACGATCGAGTATGCATAAGTACCGAACCAACTACTAAAGCCGACCAACCTAGGAGATTCGAACCATTTGAGTGATGGGACACCTAAACAAAAGAGGATTACATCGAGCCCCAACCAAAAAGAGAAAATACAAAAACATGAGAAAAAGAGAAAAGAAAAAGAAATAAAAATAGCATATGCATAAGAATAAGCTGATCATCCAACCTGAACTCTGCAAGTACGCCCCAGGGGCCTATCAAAGCCTAATGCCCCAGCCAACTCGGGCCGGGGGAGTCATTGACCCCCACCGGCCTCGCTACATGGGACAAGATGGATCATTCACGCAACCTAGGGCCATCGAGTTTGGCTAGAGCGTTCTGGGTGAAGTTTGAAGGGAACTTAATGCCTGTGCCCTTAACTAACTCGTGTGGGAGCTCACTCACGGATCCCCGCTTACGAACACTTGGCTAAAACTTCTTGGCACTAGGTCTTCTTCCATTTTGTTTTTGTAAGTACATATGGAAATTCTAGATATGTAAGAGACACATTAGACTGGTGCCCTATCCTCGCTCAGTTCTATTCTTCCTAATGGGTTGAACTTAAGTTTCCTCGGGGGTATCTCGAACCTCAGCATATTCCTGAGGTCACCCAAATATAGGGCACATAGGGTTTTGGGAACGGCCATTGAATTATGGGAGTGGATGCATTAGTCGCCTTCACATACCTCAATCGGGCTTCACCGAAAAGTCACATCTCGTATGCCTTCATCAACATCGAAAGCAAAACAAAGGTATGAATCATCTACACCGATCCTCATTTTTCAAGATGGCATTACCGGCTCTTAGTGTGAGCTGGCATAGTGTCAGGTGTGTGTCCTGTTTAGAGTCAGTTCTTGCTTGAAGGCAAGCAAGAAACTAAGTTTGGGGGTGTGATGAGGCTTAAAAACACTGTGATATACTGTCAAATGTGTACTTTCATTGTTGATTTGGCATTATTTATATAATGAAGTGTTAGATTCTTATTTAGTTTTTGTTTTGGAATACAGCATGATGAGGCGAAAAGAACAACTTCTGGAAGCCATTTTGGAGAAATGAGGAGCATGCAAGGAAGTCACCGGCCATCGTCAAGCGACGCTCCTTCCACGCCGCGACGTCACCAAGTCACGACGCGGCCAACAAATGCGTGTCAACTACACCACGCCGCGACGTCAATTATCGCCGCGATGTCACCGAAAATCGCCTCATCATTAAAAGCAAATTAGGTTCAGAAAATCAAGGAGATGGGGAAGCGCACCTAATCCGAGGCACAAAGCTCTTCGAGAGCAAGAGTGACACCGATTTCGAGGAAGTTCTGAATTGTAACGCTTTTGACTTTTCGTATATTTCTACTTTAGGAACAATGTTTTCTCATTATTAAACAAGTCATCTCTTTTCTTCCATTATGTTCCTTAGGGATCTTTTAGGTTACATCAAAACCCTTACATAGCCGATATGGATTAAGGATTGATCTTTTATGTTATTCAATTGTTTATAAATCGAATCTACTCTTATACCGTATTTAAATTATATGATAATGTTTCGCCAAGATTAGCATAGCCACACCGAAGATCCGAGATTCGAGAGATGAGGGTGGTCTGTGTGATCTCGGGGGTAGAGTAGCCTTCAGCATTTGGTCAATAGATATTCCGACCTCGAAGGTGGTATTTGTGGTAGAACATTTAAGCATTTTCTAATACCGAACAGATAGAGATATACTGATTCTATTCACAGATAAAGGATATACCCTCGAGAGAGATATCTCGTAGGCAAGATCACCTCACCATAGGCAAATTATAAATGCATTGAATACCCTGAAAACAATCCATTGAAAGTGACAGGGGAGATATAACCCCTAGGTTTTAAAACAACACTTTAATTAAATCAACAGTTAATTTTTACATAATTGAACTCCCTCTTAAAGTCATTCTTCAGATATTGTCTGAAAAGCAGAATCTCTGTAGTCAATTTACCTTTCCCTGTGGATCGATATCTGTACGTTAAGTACACTATATTACTTTTGGGCTACGCGCACTTCATGACTCAGCATTCATTTTATACACCGCTGCTACCGTCTCATCTCGCGGCCTCATCGCTGACTCTCCACTACGGGTCCCATAAGATCTCACTAGCCCTCACGGTCTTGCATCACAAACCCCGATCACTGCATCACAATGCACACCGTCCCTCATCGAAGGTCCCATCCTGGTGGTCACCCCCACCCGCCCCAATCCACCACATGAGCTCGATCCGAGTATATTTCCGAGCATGGAGAAGCGAAACACCGTGGACACCTGACATGCTGGGCGGTAACGCTAACCGATACGCAACTGTGCCTACCCTCTCGAGTATCTCGAAGGGTCCAATGAACCTCGACGATAGCTTCCCACGCTTGCCGAACCTGACCACTCCCCTATTAGGCGTCACCTTCAAGAAGACGTGATCCCCAACCTCAAACTCTAAGGGTCGACGTCACACATCCGTATAGCTCTTCTGCCGTTTCTGAGCCGTGAGAAAACGCCGCCGCATCGCTTCTCACCTTCCTGAGGTGTCTCTAATCAAATCAGATCGCTGATGGAGCCTTCTCCCATCTCAATCCAACATAGTGGTGACTCATACGCCTTCCATACGCTGCCTCATACGGTGCCATCCGTATACCGCCCGAAAATCGTTGTCAGAAGCACTCCACTAAGGGAAATTGCTCCTCTACCCTTAGGACCCAGGACGTATGCTCGCCGCGTGTCCTCTAACACATGTATATAATCCTCACAACACGTATCCCTACACAACCCTTGCTTGGTGTGTAAACGCTGACCTTCCCAAGGTCTCAATCACTGACACTCTAATGGACTGTCAACCTAGTCCATGTCATGAATGACATCCATATACAATATGTGTTCTGGCCTCCCCTGCGTCCACTACGCTTCGCCGCTGTAACCCCGATCGGTCCCCGACCTCGACTCCACACTCGTCCCTCCGTCTATTCACAGGCCGGGCTGGAGTGCTTCAGATAGCACCCCGAAACCGAAAACCGGTTCCTCGACCGGGCATTCAGGTGTGGGAGGAATGAACTCGGTATACTCTCCTCGCCCTACTTCCGCTAACTCAGGACTCCGCATTCTCCCAAAGTATCGTATCCTGCCTCGGCAACCTGGCCACTCATGCTCAATCCTGGCTCTAGTCTTGAAACTAGTGTGAAGCAGAAGTCTTATGCCTCTTCCCCGAACTAGAAGAAAGATGATCCTCCCTCTTGTTACCAACACCCGTATCCCGAGTGTTCCAAGTATCCTCGATTTCTATGGTCGTGGTCGTCCCAACCATGGAGTCCATATCCCATAGGCGAAATCCCACATTCCCCGCCCCGACGGACAACTCTCTCACCCATCTCACACCGTGACACCCTACCTAACTCCCAGCAAGAACTATGTATCTTGAAGATTGACATCTCGGTCTCTCCCCAATTCATCATTGCTCAATCTTCTCAGTCGATCGACACTTCCTGCTGGACACCACGTGTCCCAAAAATCTCCCCTCGCAGGCCAAACTCAGACTTATCGAACTTAGCGCATGTAACCCATGGTCTTCAACAACTTAATACAACCTCGCGATACCATGCTCCCACTGACCGGGAGTAGACCAAAATGTCATCCACGAAGACTACGACAAATCGATCTAGATGTGGTCGAACACCCTACGCATGAGATCCACGAATGCCGTGCTAGTGCATTTGTCAACCAAAGCGCGGGCATCACTGTAAACTCAAAGCCCATAATGCGCTCCTAAACGCCGTTTTGTGGGATATTCGTCTCCCTAACCTCACCGATGGTAACCCAGTGTGAATGTCTATCTGGAGTAGACTCGCACTCCTCTCAATCGACAAATAAAATCATCAACCGTAATGGGTAACGATTCTTGATCATAACCCCGTTCAATCGCCGTGAAGTCAATGCACGCAAGGGTCTTTCCTTCTTCTTCGCGAAATAGAACCTCAGCGCCCCATGGTGAAGTGCTTCTGGCTTTATCGAACCTTCGCCCGTATTCTTTAATCGGATCTCCGATTTCCCCGCAGCTCAACCGGTTCCATCCTATGTGGAGTCATAGAGATGGGAGAAGTACCGGGTCGCGTCAGAGGTAATCTCCATAGCCTCTAACACTTTCTCGTTCTGCATGAACCAATGGTTTGTCACCATCTGATCTCCTCCCCCTGTGAAAGTCGGAGGATGATGCGCCCTAAACCTTTCAAGGCCAGGATCTTTCCCCGGGTTTATCCGCCATACCACAGGTTATAGCATTCGTGAATACCTACAAATTTCTCGCAAAGTTCGGGCTGATCAAACACCGGTGGTGCCCCGACCAAAGCACTCGTGACGCCCCACGCCCCGTCCTCGACTAGCCATCTATACAGCTCAATGGCAACAAGAGTCATTTAATTTTCTCATTTCGCCTAACTAGTACGCGGATGCTAATTACTAATAGACTTCTGACAACCATGAACTCCGACTGCCATTTCCTAAGTGGTGTTAAATTCCAACCACCTCAATTTATTTATTTCCAAGAAGGTTCTAGCTCTCTGCTCATTTTAGTATCCAATTCCTAAGGTCATAGTTCCTAACCTTAGCATTCACTCTTTTTCCTATATGCATTACACCATGCATATAATTTTCTACGCAACTATCGCGCAATCACGATTTCAATTGGTAGTTAAATCCAATACAGTATCTCTAAGGCATAAACACGCTCTCGGTATCAATTAATCATACACTTAACTCAGTGTATACGCAATCAAGTGTATACGCAATCAATTTCGCATTTAAAATATTGTTTTCAATGAAATTTTATTTTCAAAAAATTTATTTTTGAAAATTTTATTTTTTGAAAATTTTATCAAATTTTATTTGATTTTATTTAATTTTAATTAAATTTAAAATATTTTTTTTTTCGAAAAATTTGAGATGAATAGTATTCATGAACCGGGTTCACGAACATTGTCCAAAAATTTGACTCAGGAAAATACCGAGTCGAACCGGGCCAAAAACAGGCCGAGTGCACCGAAAGTGCAATGCCCCAGCTAGCCCGCGCCCCGCCGCCCGCCGCCGCGCCCCCACGCCCGGCTCCCGTCGTAGCCAGCCTCACAGCCAAGGCTCGCCGCTGGCACTCTCGGCGCTCGCGCGCTTCGCCGCCACTCGCGCCAAAGACTCGCCGCTACCGCCGTTGCGACGCCCGCAAGGCTACCACAAGAACCCGCGCTACGCCGCGCTGCTCGGGCGCGACTCGCGCAATCCCCGCCGGGCCATCGCGCTGGCCGGGCATGGGCCGCCGTATGCCTTCGGCGCGCTTCGCCGCCGCTTCGCGCCGCCGCTGGGCGCTCGTGCCGCACGGGCAATACCCGCACGCCCGCTTGCCTAGCCCGCGGCCGTGATCGTGCCTAGTTGCGCGCCGTGGTCGCGACAACCCGCCCTCATGCAACTCGTGTCACAATACACTATGTGTATCATGATATTAACGCCCAGCAAGCCGCTTCTATTGCAATACTGGCTGGCTCATACCTTGTGCAATACAAATGAGGTGGCAAATTCGGGTCCACCCGGTGGGTTAGCCCGTCCGCCCGCACGGCCGTTATTAAATTATCGCTCGAAACCGGGCCAAATTTTGCCAAGCCCAATATGGCCCGGCCCGCCGGATTTTTTTTTGCCTTGAAAAGAGTATTTGGCCCGCCCACCGACATTTTGGGGGCGTGGTCGGGTCGTTAAAATTTGGTCTCGAAAAACCAAGGTTAATTTTAAATCGGCCTGCTTTAGCACCGCCGGGCTTTGCCCCGCCCGCCCGCCCAATTGCCACCCCAATACAAATTATCTCTTCACATCATTTTCAGCGTGAAATTCAAAAAGTTTCGCATCATTTTAATTATTATTATTATTATTATTTTTCATTTATTTCCAGCAGTATGAAAAATCACTAAAAATCATAATTTTTTTTTCATTTTCTTGGACACTTAAATAAATTCATAAAAATTTATTTTACCCCTTTTTTTTAAATTCTACACCATATAAAACCTTAGAAAATTATTTTCTCACCTCATAACCAAATAAATTTATAAAATTTATTTTCTTTACTTTCTTTTTCTAGTTTTACACTGAAATTTTTTTTTCTCCACCTTATATACATATATTTTGTTTCTCATTTCTCAATAAACCAAATAAATTGCTTAAAATTTATTTTATTTATTTTCTTGTTCCAGTTTACACATTGTAAACTCCTAAAATCTTCCACACTTCATCCTATGCTATCAACCAAGCATATATACACACAATTCATCAATTAATCACATGATCACACATCATTTTATCCAATCACACAAAACGCACCAAACACATGCATGTCGTGTCCTAGTTTTGTCCCGTGATTTCCTAGGCAATCTTATACCTAAACCGACATCGAACCACACCTAGTGGTGATGTTCTTCCTCAACTATGGCCTAAGCCCAAATCCTCAATCTCTAGGTTTCCATATACCTATACTCCACATCAAACCACCATGTGGTGATGGATACCCAAACCCGAGCTCCCTAGGTATTCGTATATCTAAGCTCTAATACCAAGCTATGACGCCCCAAAACCCGGGGGTCCGTTGACTACCCGTCAACCCGCGGAATACAAGTGGATGCCTGTTACCCGGGACGCCTACTCAAAATCGTGCGTAGTCTCCTTTCAGACAAAGAGCTCTACCTAAATACAGTACCTGCATATACATGTCCCAAACAGTCCAATATATATGCAATATATATCCACTATATCCAATCACATGAGTAATCCGGCCACTTGGGCCCGTAAACAATACTCAATATACATACCAACTATGAATCCAACTATATACCCAATAGTTACAAGAGTTCAAATGTTTTACTCTTATACAACATATATTAAAAATACTCAAATTCTAATACATGTAAATATCATCAAAGCCACATTCCGGCTTTCTAGAACCTCAACCCCAGACGAGCCGTCTCCTCGCACGCCCCGTACCTGCAAAAGGTCCCACGACGGTGAGCTAATGCCCGGCAGGAGAATCGCCCTAAGTGGGCTACTCACCACCTAAGCGCAGCGGTAACACTCCAAAGTAAACACACATCCAAATGCATGATCCTATCACTTTCTGAATGTCTATATGACCAACTCCAGCCCGAGTCCTCACCGACTATCTCACACTCGCCTAAGCCTTGTATGAGAATTATTGTTTTATTAGTGGACAACCCTCCGATGTATATATATATCAATTGGGCCGCTCCGAAGATTGATATATTATTTGTTTGTGGACTACCCTCCAAGGAATATCAATTGGGCCGCTCCGACGATTGATATTTTTCATTTGAACTACCCTCCGATAATTAATATTTTAGACTACCCTCCGAACCATTTTTCTCTAGACTCATCTCATACACTCACTCCTATAATCCTTGGGTGTTCCAGTTGCATACACGCATGTGGCGCCGGCCCAATACAAGCCTTAATCACATGCAAACATGCACATATTCACATAATATACAATCATACAATCATGTCATGTAATTATAATTTCAAACATCAAAATTAGCTCACTTAGGCTAATGATCAAACACGAGCAATTTAATTAAAATCACTCGACCAAACATATATTTTTACAAAAATATATTTTTAGAACATCAAGCTGGAATAGTGAAACCCTAAGCATTATTCCCGAAAAATCCCAACTCAATGCTTCACTTAGTGAACCCGTAATCCACGACCATTCCCGGCCCAATGCATACCAAGCAATTCATTTCATAATTTCACAATTCAGCCACCCAAAAACGTGTACTCTCGTAACAGCCCCCGTATACCATCGCTTGCACAAATGGCTTCAATAAATTCAACAATTCCGGTCCCAAGTTTTCGGGATCGATCAAACGGCCATTTAAGGCCTCAAGCCAACCAATACAATTCTATTGCACCATTCATCACATTTTCACCTGCAAACACCGTAACGCGTATCACGGATCGTTTCGGTGGGTCTCAAATCCAAACATTTCGGTTCCAAGGTTTGGAACCGATCAAACGGTCGTTCAAGGTCTCAACCAACCGAAACATTCACAAAGTGCTTAAAATAGGGAATAAAACCAAGTAGGGAGAAACCCCTACCTCTTGGAGTTTGAAGAAACTCCCTAAATTCGGTACCCATGCGAAGCCCCCTCCACGTAGAGCATTTCTCCCTCTTGTCTCGAAGACCGCCAACGGTCGGATCGCGCGTATTTCTAGAGAGAAGTCAGAGACTCTCTCTCTCTAAAACCACCATTTTCATTTTCTTCCCACCTACTGCATCCCCCTCCTTTTGATTTCACGTTTTGGCCTTTGCTTTAATTAGAAGAAGCAAAACATACACTATTTGTCACTTTGTGACTTAAAATCAAATCCAAATGATAATTTTGTCCTCTTTTACGGTTGATATTCGGCACTACCTCGGCGTCCATTTTTATCGACCTCTACTCATACCACTTATGGCACATGATCGTGCTGTGACTTTTCGTTGCATCGAAATCATTTCACGACACGTCTGCGCGATACCTTGAAAGCGATGCCGACTCATTGTCTCGAAATTTGATGAAATTTCACGTGCTAGCTAGATTTTGCGAGACGATTCCAACGGTGAAATCCGTTTCATCATCCGAGATCTAGAGAATTAATTACGAATTTTTAACCGAAATTACAATTTTGTAATCAAAATTACGATTTTGCCTTTTTTCCAGAAATTGGAATTTCTCGGGTCTTACATTTGCTTTGTTTGCACTTTGTCCGGACTAGGATTATGATGATAAGGCTTCAAGAAGCTTACATGGAATGTTGGGTCAGAGCTTTGATCTCGGGTAGCCTTAGCTTGTAGGCCACGTTCCAAATGAGCTACAATTTCAAAGAGGCCATCATACTTCGGGAACAAGCCTCTTTGAAACTGTTTATTTCGGATTTTCTTCCATATTTAAGGAGTTAGCATCAACATAACGTTCTCCTCTTCCTCAAATTCCAAAGGCCTCCTCCCTTTGTCTGCATATTTCATCATGCGTCTACTTGCCTTCTCAAGGTTGTCTCGGACTTCATCAAGTAAACCCTATTGGGTCTTTGCAAACTTATATACAGCAAGGCTCACGCTGCGACTAGGTTGCTCATAAACTAACACGTCCAAGGGCGTGCGAGGTTGGAACCCAATTGCTACCTCAAAAGGGCTCATTCCCGTGGTTGAACTTTGGTGCAAATTATAAGATAACTAAGCGGGCTCAAGATGTTCCAACTAGTTTGTTTGAGCGGTTGTCACATAGTGGCGCAAGAATTCCTCTAGCATCTAATTCACTAGCTTAGTCTGATCGTCGGTCTGAGAGTGATTAGCAGTAGAGAACTTGCACTTCGTACCCCACATCTTGAATAACTCAACCCAAAATCTACCTGTGAACTACTTATCTCGATCGCTCAGTATGTCCTTAGGCATCCCAAAATGCTTCACAACATTGCTGAAGAAGATTTGCGTTGCTTCTTCAATTGGACAACCACTCGGGGCTGTTATGAAGACAACGTACTTAGAGAACCTATCTACCACAACCAAAACTAATCTAAAGCCCTCAACTTTTGCAAACCCACTGATGAAGTCCATCGATAAACAATGTCATGGTTAGGGGCTGCAACAAATCTGCTTCCTTCTTCCCAACGAGAAAGATATGGTCGTTTGAAGTTGGAGGCTTAAAATTGTGCAACAAGAGAGCAATGTTGCGACATCGCCACAACATCAACCCAATAACAAACATTTGGGCTGCAACAAATCTGCTTCCTTCTTCCCAACGAGAAAGATATGGTCGTTTGAAGTTGGAGGCTTAAAAATGTGCAATAAGAGAGCAATGTCATGACATCGCTACAACATCAACCCAACCATAAACAATTAAAGATTTGTGATGTGGCCGAGGACATAGCCCACGACATATTGCCCGCGACATTAAACTTGACCACAAACATTTCAGCTGCAATGTCGTGACATTGTCGCACCATCACCCGTAACATCGCGAGTGACATCGATCTTTGGGGCGGCATTTTTCTTGAACACAACCGATAAAGCGACTGAAGTTGTGGCGGTCAGGAAATTGACCATAACTTGAGATACATAGGTCCAATTTGGGTGATTCAAAAGTCTAACATCAAGTTCACAGATGCAACAACAATTTCTATGGAGAACACGAGTCCAAAATCCCTCCATTTCCCAACTGGAAACTTGTCCAAAAATCCAGCCACGTGTAGGACCAAAACTAGGCAGTCTTCCCTCATTCCTAAATTTGGCCAAATAGTGCCTTAGGGCAAAAACACAACCACGGAGCTCTTAGGGTGGAAAATAAACCAAAGTAAGAAGAATCCCTACTTCTTGGAGAGTAGCCCTCGTCGCGTAGATGGACTTTACTCCTTGGTTCGAAGCCAATTTTGGTATCAGGTTTGTAATGACACACTAAATAATATGAGATTCCAGACCACGTTTGACCAAGTTGGCTAAGTTTGGCCATTGACCAAGTTTGACCAACACTTAGTATGGCCAGACCCAAAAGTTGAATTTTCGAGGATGAAAAGTTTTAGATTTACTCACGACCTTTATTTCGTAGGCCCTACCGTCGATCTGAGTTCATAGGCCCAGTTGAGCGTCCATCCAGAGCTTAGGATAAAAAGTTATAACCACGAAATTTCAAAACGGCAGTGTTTTTAAGCGTGTCCAAAGCTTGTCTTCAAATTTTTGAAAAGTGACCTAGGCCTATATACACATAAATTTGGATTCCAAATGAAACCCTAGCCCCCAAAACACCATCTTGAACTCAAAAACCCTAGAGAAGTTCTCCAAAACTTGTGGACCCGAGTTGAGTCATTTTGACCATTTGCGGCGAGTAAGAGTTGGACCAGCGAGGCACCACCGACCACGCTACACATGCTGGACGGGGTGGTGCGCGCCTGGCTGGCCGGCCGTGAAATTTCACTACAGCCAAGCCGGGCCAGTGGCAAGAGATCTGGCCGGAAGGGCTCTGGCAGTGAGGCTGCTCCAGTTTATCCGCGGGATTTTGATTTTTAAGCCATAGGCCACGCCTCCTCTGCATTTTTGGACCCCTGGGCTCATTTCCATGGTGCTTTTTGCAGTTCCTCACCGTTTGCGATTACAGCGAAACAAAGTTGGTCGACAGTTGGATCGATTTTATCTTGCATGCATTTGTTGGACCAAGGTAATGAATCTTTTGATGAGTTCATGGTCTCTTAGGCTTTAAGTGATATGTGGTTTGTAAATTTTGAACGTCGTTTGGTTAGTTTTCCATTTTTAGAGTTGTTTCGAGTTAATTCTGAGATCGGGATGGAAATAGAGTACCCGATTGTCCAAATTGGCAAAAGTGAAGTTTATTAGTGAAATTGGATGTTTTTAGGAATTATTGGACGGTTCAAGTTTGAAATTACATCTCGGGTAGAAAAGCCCCCGATTTTAGGTATCGGGCTTATAGGGCGCCTTTGTGTAGTGGGCTGTCGGAGTTGATTTGGATGGTCTCATAGTTAAAAGTTATTCTAAGGCCTTAGGGATATCCCGATATCGTTAGTTCAATTATTGGAACTAAGTGGTATTTTGTTATATTACATTCACGTAGAAGCTAGGAAACGATCTGCCAGAAGGACAATTTGAGCGTCACGTAGTCGTAGTGGTTTATATGTTTTAAATGGTTGAGGGTACTATGTTGATATATCTATTGTGATTAAATATTTTACATATATACTGTTATGATCAAATGGTTGGTTACATACAAATGTGATTATTGGTCTCATATAAAACAAGTTATCATTTCATGTGCATTTTTTCAACATTTTAACTGTTGGGAAATTGTACTATGTTCGTGGATGAGTGCAGCGATGTTTGATCATTTGGGTACGTGGATTGAGGTTGTAAACCACCTTGAAAAACTATTGTTTTAAAAATGGATCTTGAGATTTTGTGGAATGACTCTGGTGCGATATTGTTGGGAAAGTACATGTGAGTAAGGGAACGATTGTATTAGTCACTACATGATGGAGCGGGTTCTACGGAGGTTTATTTAGAGTGCCCGTGATGGCGGGGTTACTGGAGGTTTATTAGGTGCGTGATGGCGAGGTTTAGCGGAGGTTTATTAGGTGCCACGTGATGGCGGGTTCTTGGAGGTTTATTAGGTCTTGGCGTGATCTTGAATTTCTTAGGAGGTTTATTGGTTACGTGATGGCGGGTCTACGAAGGTTTATTGATTTGCGTGATGGCGGGTTCTACGCAGGTTTATTAGTTGCCACGTGATGGTCGGGTGCACGGAGGTTTATTAGTTGCCGTGGTGGCCAGGGTGTAACCGCAGTTTGTGGATTGCCACGGTCGTGAGTTGGAGCTTCTGAAGCGGTTTATGATGGTACATGGATGAGTGCATTTGTTGATTTACGAATGGCATAACTATTTTGTACTGTGGTTATGGTGCATGTCATGGATTGCTTCGTCACCACGGTGGTTATACATGTTTATGATTAGCCCATGTTATTGATAGCCAGTTCGGATTATAGTTTCTTAACATTGTGATGAGTGTTGAACATGATTTACATGTATTTGGGCTTTGGTAAAGTTAGGTTTTGTGAAATGTTTTAAGCGGGGAACATTACAAAAAGTGGAAGTAAGTCTTGAGAAGAAATTTTCAAAAAATAAAAGCATTATTTTCCGTATAAATTATGCTACTCACTGAGATTTATTTCTCACGTTTATTGTTTTAAATTTGTTCCCTAGGTCCGGGCAGTTCGTAGGGCCTACCTCGCGCCAGATTCAACACCGCTCTTTTTGCTACAGTTGTAGTACTCTACTCCAGAAATCTGTCTTTGATTTGTTGGGTCTATTTATTTTAATTTTGTAACCCTAAATTCGAAAATACTCTTAGAATGCTCTGATATTAGTATTAAACTCATATGGGTCCCTATTATGTATGTTGTGGTTATGACCTACATTTGGATAGGTCGGTCGTGGATTTTTCTATATTATTGAGGTATTGTGATGCTTTGCGTGAATTTACTTCTCTTTTAGGTGGGGTTCCTTTGTGCATTAGGGATTGTCTGATGAAGCTATTCGTGGTTTCCACCCGAGGAGCATTGTAGATCGGAGGAAGAAATCGTCGGTCTCCTTCCTCTCCTTCCTTTCTTTCTTTCTCCTTCTTTCTCTCCTTTCTCTCTTTCTTTCTCTTTACCCGAACCCACACTTTGCATAACTTGACACATGGCTATTCTCAAGCCAAGTGTCACTCACATGGCATGTGTTACATGCCATGTGTCCTGCCATGTGTCACTATGACACCACTTAATCAAGCCAAGTGTCACTTATGACCCATGCACCATGCCATGTGTCGTCATGCCATATAGCACTCGACACCCGTTGTCTCGAAAATCGTGAAATTATGACTATCTCGAAATTCAACGAAATTCACCTAAGTAACTAGATTTTATGAGATGAATTTAGCGGTTATTGTCTGTTTCGTCATTCGAGATCTAGAAAATTTCCAGGGTTTCAACCTATACTGTAAAGACAAATTTCTATTTTTCCATTTTTCATAAAAATTTTGATTTTTCCTGGGTTTTACAAATCTGAGCTGAGATTTTGAGCTGGATCGTTATACATCAACCTTCATTTATGTCTGAACTCGAGTGAAATATGGATTTATTTCTAGAATTCATTTTATTTAGTTTTGATTACATTCTTAATGAATTTGTTTGATCAACTAGTCATTGTTAATTGTGATCTAGTTATATAAGGCTAAGCTCCCTCTTGAAAAAAATTGGTGTTTTGGTTATCATTTTGTAGTATTTAAAATGAATGTTGTGGAATATTGGTCATTTAATTCGTATTGTTCTAAGCGATGAAGCGATTCTAAGTTATGTGATTGCCTTACCCAAAAAATAGTTGTATCATTGCTCACGATTTCCGGGATCCTTTGGTGACATGAGATGGTTAACATGAGAGTAAAGAGCAGTAACTTAGGGGTATGCTAGGTTGATATGTTTAGTACTAATGCACTCTAAGTATCTCTTGTTGAATCACTAGTGATGTTCTAACCTTTGACTTCAAGGTTCCCTTCTAGGTAACAGTAGAAGTGTGTTCCTGAGGCATAAGAGCCATTTGTTGATTTGCTAATTTAATACTTAGAGGTTTCATCTCAATTTGATAGAACAACCTTGATCCTATGTTAGCAAAGATTCTAATCAAGGACAGAGAGTATTCTAATTGAATTACAGATTGAGATGTCAATTAAATTGAATGAGGCTTGTGTTATCCTATCTATAGGGGCAAACAGACTTCAGTCCTGAGAGATGGTTGTGAAGTACTGGTTTAGGAAAAACAACCAGATCTTAGAAATATGATTAAATCTTAAAAGTAGTTGTTTACACCCATTGAAAGTTAGTTTATGAATATGGTGTTGTAAAGAGTGAAATGTATAGTGTCAAGAGGTATTCCAAGGTTATACTACTCTGCTCTTGGACAAATCCAGAATTCAAGTTCATAACTACGTTGTTATTGAACCATATGCAATCGATAATCAGAAATAATGGTCCATTTCCAGTGTTATTCCAACTCAGTGAAACCTCTAATCCATTTAGTTTTAAATTTTCTTTTTCATTAAAGAACATTATACAAAAATTCTTTCATTCATTTAGGCTAGTTAATCAAATCTTCAAATTAGAGGTTCAAATAGTGATGATCTTGAGTAGTAGGGGTACTTGATCTTTAGATTTTCTCATCAATCCCTGTGAGAATGATATATGGACTTATAATTCACTTTATTACTTGTATGATCTATGCACTTACAGTGATTTAGACTAAAGTAAATTTTAAACACGATATTTTAGACAAACAATAGAAAATAGTTTTCACATATTTGGTCCGAATAAGTTTTTGGCATTCTTGTGGGACTGATCCCGGTCGCGGTGGTTGTGTCGAAACACTTCTACATTGGTTATTTACAAGTTTTTGGTGTCGTTGCCGGGAACTAATCTAGTCCTTAGTAGCTATGTCAAAAACTTGGCCTTAATATTGGTCTTTACACCTAGGAACTCATTAGGCTAGCCTTGTCAATGCCCTACGCCCATAAACACAAGAACATACAAGGCTCTCTCCAACTTGTATTTTATTAACTCTTAAAATATAAGATTCTCTAACAAAGGTTCCCACATGGCCGGGATTCTCAATGCTCTATATGGATCCAATTCTCAATCATCTAGCCAAGTGGGCACGCATGCCCTTTATATAGGTTGCTCAGGGGCAGTCCTAGTACAAATCTGACTAAGACTCTAACTCTAAGTCGTCAATTGCAAGCTAGTGTGAATCCTTCAGAGAATTTTCTATGCTTCCCTGAGCTATTCCAGTATTATTACAAAACGACAAAATTACCGTTTTGCCATTTTTCATAATAATGTCATTTTTTTCTCGAACGAATACAATTTTAACTTATTTTATACCCTAAATATATTGTAAAACTGTTAGGGTATATTTTGGGATGTTAAGTACCCCCCCTTATAAGAATTTCGCCCTTGAAATTCATACTGGCCGCTGTAATGCTCTATGTCAGTCCTTCTTTCATGTCTTTTACCTATGACATTTCTTATATTTTCTTTTCATTTGGCTTAGCTGGAGCATGACTCTCACTTCTGACAAATTTCTAAGGATCAGAAGCTGGTAAACCTTGTTCCCTGGGGTTATCACTTTCAACAGCTTCTTCCGGACGATCCATCTATACAATACACAAGGACATCCACATCAGAGGCCAACAAATTTTCTATACATAGACTTTTCTATCTCGTCTATCTTATACTCTATTTAGAATCGCAGCTTATACTCTATCTATGTTTAGGCAATTCCAGAAACGCCTAAACCTTTGCTCTGCTACCAACTTGTGTTGGTATCATATCCCATCAAGCCCTAGGTTAACGTATACTTATGCTCTGATACCACTAAATGCAGACGCCCCAACCCAAGACCCGATGGGGTGCTCCAGCGAGGTGTCACACTTCGTGGATCGTGGACTCTTAACCTTTTTTCTCAGCCGACACTGCATTCATACGCACAATTCTCGTAATAACAAAAATTCTTTTTACATTTATATTATACATACCACCATAGTGGTATCTATTATATTCTATACAATACATACTACAGAGCCCCTTTACTGCATTATTACAATTCACTATTACAAAATCCATACATATAAAACGTGAGATTTCTGGGCTGTAAATACTGGTGAGCACCTATATCTCGAGATGACCATTCAACATGTGGGATGTCTTGTTCTCTATCCTTGTCTTCTGCTTCTATACCTACACGGATTAAAAACCCTGTGCTAAGCTTTACTCTTAGTGGGAAACATATACATGGATAATCACCAATGGTGACTGTTACAAGCTTATACATGTGCATTTCATATATCTATGCATATTCATATAACTTTTATGGCTTATCATATTTACATGCTTATTGCATGTCAATCTCTTTCTGGCATGTTTTATGCCTTTCTGCATATCTTTATCTCCATACTTTTATCAGATTCATGCTTTTATGATTTACATATTCTTTGCAAGTTTCCTATACTTTCATGTCTATTTCTTTCATAAATTATATATCAGGTATGTATCATATATACTTTCATATCTCGTATACTTTCATATAACATATCTTATATTGTCCTGTACTTTTATCTACATTCTTATACTTTTCATATACGGTACTTTTGTATGCTTTAATCTGGTACTTTTCATGTACTATACTTTCATATGTCTTTTACCTGTTCTAGTCTTTTTCATCTTTCAGTTCTATGTCTTATTACATTCTATGTACTATAACATATATCATTTCTTATATCCCGCACCTATATCACGCTCCTTTCTGTAGTGGCAAGATTTCATGCTATACTTTTCATTCTTCATTTTCATACTAGATTTATCGATACTTCATATTATATGCTTTTTACCTTTGTAATCGCTCATATACTCGTCATCCTCAGAGTTTATTCATATACTTCATATACATTTGTACGCTCTTATTCTATCATATACTTTATGCTTTCGTATACTTTATATACTTTTCTTGTATTGGTTTAAAGTCAATACTTTCATATCATATCTTTATTTTTTCTGACATGAATTTCTATCTCATCTTTCATATCTCCGTAGGAGTATAAGACTTATATTTTTACTATCATATCATATACTATCATATGTTTTTCATAGTATATGTTTTCATGTTTGTATATACTAGGATTTTTCATATACCTTTCATTTTCTCTACTCTTCTCTCAGATTTTTAATTGCTTATATCATCCTTTTCGTACTTGTCTTCATAATTACTTGTACTTCTATATAATGTATTCATGTACTGCTCTCATGTACTATTTTCATATACTTATATCATATAAGATCACTGATGTAATGATTTTCATATACTCTATATATATTCATGTACTGCTCATTTGTTGCTTTCTCTCTGTTATACTTTTCATAATGTTAGTCATATATTGTGCTTTTCATCTTATAATCGTCATATACTATACTTCATATGGATGATTCATATAATTCGTGATTCTCATATTTTTCACATACTTATCCGCTACATACATTTCGCCATCGATACTTTATTTCCCTTTCAGATTTGTATATTTTTCATATACTTTTCTCTTTTCATATAATCAGATCGTTTCATATACTTTTCATGTACTCAGATTTCTTTCATATAATTGGCCATCTTATACTTTACTTGTTCTTATAACTGTTATATTTACTGTGATAGCAAGAAGTTAATGCGATCATATCATATCATATATTCTATATATGTCATTTCTTTTAGGTTTCATGTCTGTACATACCTTTGTAGCTTTATTACAATTTTAGAAACCATAAGGGCCCGGGTTAGCGCTCGTAATTACCTGCATTTAAAACAAGATCTATAAGGCCCTGGGCGCACTACTAACATCAGATTATATCATTCCCATTCCCAGATGGACCCAAACGCACATATAAATATCAAAACGAGATCTATATCATCGACCCAAACGGGCCTCAATATCTCAGAACCTGGGATGCCGAACAATCAGATCCCATAGTGCATGCATTCATCCTCTACCAGCCGCAAGCCAGACAATCACTGTGATTTTTATACAGAATATATTCATATTCCCTGGTCAATTATTATTCTGGGTAATCATACGCGATATTACTATGATTACTTTAATCAATTCGTTATCATATTTGTAAATTATCACTTTATTCTCATATTTCTTTCTTTACAATACATGTATATCATTTCATATATGTCTATTCTATATCGCATTCTCGCTCATGTTTTAGCTATTCGTATTCCATTTATTCACTCTTGTATTTATATTTGCTGTTCTATCATATATTCATCTCATATATTAGCATATAACATTCGATAACCAATCGTATCATATCTTTGCTATCTAATAGAACATCTTATATTTCGTTAACTTATATATTTGCAGATTTCCATCGTACTATCGTGAGATTCTTTACATTTTTCTATACATATTTTAACTTCAATTTTACATTCGATTTCTTTATCATACATGTAAATCATTTTCCTATCATTCGTACTTTATAACATGTTTTGTCTAATCGTATACTTCCTAATTTCATGTATTTCTAATACATATTCCTATATTCACTATCCATATCATTTATCCATTATCCATCTGTGCATTTACCATTTCCACGTACATTATTTATTTACACATTTTTTACCATTTACTTCACGTATTCACCATTCACATTCACCACTCACTCATTCACTAATTACTATTTACTATTTCCACTACTTACTCATTCAACATTAACCATTTACCATCTAATTAACATTTTCGCTTAATACACTATTCATATATCGATTACCACGATTTTACCATTAATATTAATAGATTTATTTACATTTAGACAAAATCACACCTCTGAAACACGAAACTCCACATTTCTCGCAGACGACGCGCAAATTTCGGCGACGCTCGATCACTTGCCTTCTTTTCCTGACCAATTCACCATCCTGAAAAGTTCTAGATTATGAGGAACCAAAACATACAAGATTTTCCACTTTAATCGAAAACTCCCACGCAACCTATGTTCGTTTTTCCACGCCGCACTCGGGCCGAAGCAGGTAGCTCTCTTTTCTGCTGGGCTCGACCGAATCTCGACTCATCCGATTTCCGTACATCGAAGCAGTAAACGTAAAAAAAAAAAAAAAACTAAACGCTGCTTAGTCTCTCCCTCTCTCACGTCTCCTTATGAGACTTTATTATTATTTTTTTTATTTTTTTTGCTAGACCTATATGTCAAGGCATTTTCTTTTCACTTATTGTTCCGTTTGTACCAAAAAAATCATTTCTCATTCCTGCTTCAATTTCCCTTTATCAGAATCAATATTATTTAAATATTTATCATTTTATTTTTCTGTGTCCTGCTGCGCTTTCACTCTACACTGCTTAGCCGTAATTAAAATATTCGATCGCCCTAATTTAATCGAAATTCGACTGGCAGAATGGGGATTTCAAGGCATCTAATTTAATCTGGCAAGTCAAGTTTCTTCATCTGGTATCTGTAGACTTTTTACGCTTTCCCTCGAGATTTATTCTAAAGATTCATTACAAAACGATAAAATTACCGCTTTCGCCATTTTTCATAATAACGCTATTTTTCGAACGAATACAATTTTAATCCTTATTTTATACCCTAAATATATCAGAAAACTTAGTGATATTTTATGGATGTTACATACATGTACACAATTCAACTTAGTAAAAACCTATAAGATTAAACAACATCTACACAATATAATTAATAAACTTAAAACCTGCAAAATTTATAATTAAATTCACACATTTGAGGAATATCATATATTTAATATTATTATTACGACTGAAATATCACATTCTCTAATGCAAGATATTTGACAATCATTGGAGCTCGATTTCATTGCCTGATCAAATATGTTTTAACGATCCGACCATTCCACACACAACAACGCCGATTGTTCATACACAAATAAACGCTGTGAAGCAAGACGGTTTAAAAACAAATAATGTGATCACTATACAACCACACGCTGTACAAGACACACAATCATAAACAGAATTAAGACGACATTCACACGACACAATAAAACGAAATCACGAAAAAACCCAAATAAAAACCAAAATCCGTAGATATGTGTGGAATAATCACTTTATTAAAAAAAATGATAAAAATATGCGTAGAGAGATAATTTTAGGTCAAAAATAATAAAAAAAAACCCTCATAGCTTAAGGAAAAGAGACTAGAAAAAACATATTTTTAATATTTTGATTATATATTTTTTATGATAATAAAATTTTCATAAATTGATATCATTTTTCGTATTGTTGATTATACGGTTTTAAAATTGTTTCGTTCATCACATTTATTTTTTTATGAATGAATGAATTAATTAAACGACCATCATATTAAGATTATAAAGGAAAATAAGAAAGAAAGATTTTATACCCACACCACCGGCATACAACCAGAAAGCTCCCAGACTCTGGGTAACATGGGGAAAACTTGGTTCGCGGTTGAGGCCAAAACATTTGAGATTTCGATCGAAGTGAAGAATAAGAAATTGAGAGGATGCATCTGGGAGAGATGCAAGGGGGCGACATCATGGGTGAGGTTCGGAGATTCAAGTCTTCAACGTTTACTTTTGGGGATTGAAGATTGTGAAATGATCTCTCGCAACCAAGAGTGGTTTGCGAAATGGGAGGAAGAAGGAAGAAGCTATAAGATGGAGAGACGCTCGAACAAGGCAGGTGATTTTTTATTATGCTCGGTTCGTGACTCAGGAATGAAAAGTTTCGGCATATGCATTCCGGAAGGAAGAGGCTTGGTGAGGGGATGGAAGATCATGGCAGAGAAACTACGTTCTCTCGGAGTGGAAACTAAGAGATTAGAACGACAGAAAACCAACGACTCCAACGACTGTGAGGAAAGAAAGGCCCCGGTGATAATGGATAATCCCAAATCCTTCGCAAGAGTGGTGGCAGGAACAGGATTCGGATTAACAGAGGAATTGATTAGGGTGAGAGTGGGCAAAAATGAGATCGTAAGATTAGGCAGTTAGGAGTCATGTTTGGTGGACAGGTATAAGTGTACCTCCTCCTGTGTCCAGATCTTAAATTTCTGAAGAATAGGTTTACACCTCAAATGGTTGACTGGAGTTTAAGTGGAAGAGCTGAGAAGAGGTTTATGGTTGTTTGGCTTTGAGAGTCCAAACGAAGCGCGAAGAATCCTCAGGGAGGGCACAGAAAGATTGGGGGGTTTTCCGATATCTCTCAGGGAATGGGGAGAGGATGTCGGGTGTCTGGTTGGGAGAGAAAGAAGTAAAACAGCGTGGGTCAGACTGTTAGGGTTGCTGTTGCACCTTTGGAGTCGCCCTATTCTAAAACGCATAGGTGATAAATGTGGTGGATTTGTTGAAGAGGATGAAAAAACAGCGTTTATGATCGATCCAAGGTGGGCAAGGATCCGGGTCAATTGGGATGCGTCTGCAAATCCGAGGTCGGTGGTAGTATCAGAAGGTGATAGAAGCTTTGTGATACAGTTATGGTGGGAGATTCAGCCTCAGTTGATGGGGGAGAGCCGGATGTCGAAACAGAACAGGGGAAGAGAAATCAGGGAAGAAGGTGATGCGCGTACACGCGCAAGAGAAAGCATGGAGCAACCTGTACTGGAAAAAGAGAAAATGATGGAAAAACCAAAAGGGGTCCTGCATGGGGAGAAGGAAAAGCTGGCGGAAGTGGAGGGGCAGATTGATGGGATTTCGCATTGGGAGGAGAAAAAGCTGAAACAGGTGGGGGAGCAGAAGGGGCAGGCGACAGTTTGTTGGTGCAGAATGGGCCCCACTAGTATGGTCAAAGAAAGGAACCGGGTAAGGAAAGGAAATAATATGGGCTGGGGGTTTTTGGAGGTGTAATGCCCAATTCAAATAGAGCCCAGACAAATCAGTTCGGGCCACTTTTGTCTCTGGGCCCAGCAGATAATAAATTAAGCCCATTACAAACAGGGCTGAGCAAAAATCCAGCAGAGAAGCATGTAAATGCAGAGCAACAAACCTGCACTATTTTGGCAGAATGGAAAACGATGAAACAGCCCAGCAAAGGGACTCCTATTAACAATTGGAAGGGAGGAGACAGGAGAGTAGATCAAGACGTATTGCCCTCACTAGAAAATGACGTTTCCATGTATGTAAAGCCTACTCATGAAGATTTTCCTTCATCAAAGATTTCAATTTTTGGTAGGCCCCTTCTTACGGGGGGCTCTTCAGACCAGGAGGATCCTCTAAAGCTCAAAGAGATAGATGACTCAGTACCACTGAGAATGGTTGCAGTGGATGGGAGGGAGTGGGGTATGGAATCCTCGGACGCTCTGGAGGCATTTGAAGAGGGTCCACGTGGGGAGGGGCAGCGGGAAGAGGAGTCAGCCTCTGGGGAGTCAGAAGGTTCAGGCTATGAGAATTGGGAGGATAGTTGTTTGATCAAATTCAGTGAATTTTTGGGTTTCTCAACGGTGGGATTTGAGAGCGAAATTTTGGATCTTCTCAGGAAAATAGTGGCAAGGCAGCATCAGGGGGAAAATAAGGGGGTAGTTACAACGACCAGGTGTGAGAGGGAATTAAAGAAACTGGTTTGCACTATTAATTATGATGGGAGAAGTCAAATAAAGGGAGGAGACAAAGAAAGGGGGAGTTTAATGCTAAGGTCAAAATGAGAGTAAAAAATAATGTCTTGGAATGTTCGGGGGGTGAATGATCCTGACCGAAGGAAGATCATCAGGAATGTTATTAGGCATCATAGAGCGAACTTGGTCTGTCTTCAAGAGACCAAAGTTCAAAAAATGACTACTATGGTGGCTCGCAGCTTGGGAGTGGGCAGAAATTGTGACTGGAGGGCACTGAAGGCTGAGGGGACTGCGAGGGGAATTCTTTTGTTCTGGGATAAAAAAATTATGGAGTTAGTAGATTCTGAAACAGGTCTTTTTTCAATTTCATGCCTGTTTAAAATGGTGGAGGGAGGCGCCTTGATAAGCTGGAGTTTATGGTCCAAATGAGAGGAATCTCAAGGAAAAATTTTACGGGAGGAGTCGGGAAGCATATAAATGTGGGATGGGCCTTGTGTCCGGGGGATTTAATGAGATTCTCTCCCCCTCCGAAAGAGCTAGAGGGGGTAACATTACCCCTCCAATGAGACGTTTTGCTGAGATTGTAAATGAGATGGGGCTAAGAGACCTGCCTCTCCAAGGGGGACCTTATACTTGGAGTGGGGGTAGAAATGGAAGATCCATGTCGCGTTTGGACAGGTTCCTAGTCTCTTCCTCGACGGAGCTACTTTAGTGAAAGTTTGTTCAAGTGTCTTCCTAGACCCATTTCGATCATTTTCTATTTTGTCGGATACGATAAAGGCTGTACTGGCCCTCTTCCTTTCGTTTTGAGCTTATGTGGTTAAAATTTAGAGGGTTTAGAGAGCTTATGAAGGGTTGGTGGCAAAACTTGACGTTTCATGGTTCTTTCACGAGTTACATCCTGGCTGCTAAACTGAAAGCTCTAAAAGGTATATTAAAGTCCTGGAATATGGAAGTTTTCGGGAAGAGCTGAAGAAGCACTAATGATATTTTATAGTGGATTCCTGTTAGACAGTAGAGAAAAGGGGTGGAGTTGATCAGAGTAAAGAGAGAAAAACTGGCAAAGAAGAGTTCAAGAGTTAACAGAGAGGAGATTTAAGAGCGTAAACTGTGGAGTTATGGCTAAAAGATGGCGATAAAAATACGGGGTACTTTCACAAAATGGCTAATGCTCATAGGAGGAGGAATTGCTTTGGAAAAATCAGTATCAATGGCAAAATGATGGAAAAGGAGGTTGAGATTAAGGTTGGGTTGATAGAAGCTTTCAAAAACATCCTTTCAGCACCTTCAGAGTGGCGTCCTTCCCTTCCGGATCTCTCGTTTGATGAAATTAGTATAGAGGATGCCACAAAGTTGGAAGAAGATTTCTCCGAGGAGGAAATTTGGATGGCTATCTCAGGGTTAAATGGGGAAAAAGCTCCTGGCCCAGACGACTTTCCCTTGGCTTTCTGGTCCTTCAGTTAGGATTTTGTTAAGACAGAGGTGTTGGGTTTTTTCAAGGAATTTCATGAACAAGGTAAATTTGTTAGAAGCATTAATGCCACCTCCTGCGGCCGATTCCAAAAAGGTAATGTATGGATCTCGCGACCTAAGACCGACGCCTTAAAGGCCGGTTTATATAAGATTTCGCAAAAGTACTCGCTAATAGGATTAAAAGGGTTCGAAAGCAAGGTCATTTCTCACGGGAGTAATCGCCTTGTCGAGGGCGCATGACTCGGATGCGGTTCGGGAGAAGCCAAACGGTTGTGGATACAATAATCAGGAGAAAGGAAAAAGGCATTTCGCGGTAAATCGGGACACCGAAAAGCATACGACTACTTAAGTCAGCTCGATGGCTGTGCCTTTGGATAAGATGGGTTTTGGCAAGTCGGGGCCGAAGGTCATAATGGCAGATTTTCCACGGGCTACGCTCTCCATTCCGTCAACGGTCTCCCGCGCAGCTCTTCCAAAACTCGAGGGGTCTAAGACAAGGGGACCCCCTTTCCCCTTACCTTTTTGTGATAGGGATGGAGGTGTTAACTCGGTTATTGAATCGTGCAGTGGATGGTAATTATCTATCCGGGAGTAAAATTGAAGGCAGGGATGGGGTCTTTTCTGTTATTTCGCATTTGCTTTATGCTGATGACACTTTGTTATTCTGTGGTGCCTGTAAAGATCAGCTAAAATATTTGAGTTGGATTTTAATGTGGTTTGAGGCGTTGTCGGGTTTGAAAATCAATCTAAATAAGAGTGAAATTTACCGCTGTCCCAGACAGGCGGTCGACACGCTGAACTTGGTCAGGGAATTGGTTCCTTGCCCTCTTCTTACCTTGGTCTTCCCATTGGGGCTAGCCATAAAGCGTTGGGAGTGTGGGATGCACATAAGTCTGCCAGTGGTTAGCTTTTGGAAATCACAAGATATTTCTAAGGTCGGGCAGATCACGTTGATACAAAGACGCTTTCTGAGCCTCTGATCTATTGCCTCATTGCCCCTATTCAAAAATGCCAAGGCCGATTTGTTCTAGGAAGTTGAGAAGATTCAAAGAGAGTTTTTGTGGAGTGGGGGGAGCCTTGCAAAGAAGACTCACTTGGTGAATTGGAAGACGGTTTGTTCAGAGAAAAAGAAAGGGGGTCTTGGCTTGCGCAGATTTTCTATTCTCAACAAAAGTTTTCACGCGCAAATTCAAGGCCGGAAGCTTGCAAACGGTATGATTCCTCCCTTTGAGAAAGGTGTGCTATTCGTAGTAGTTCGAGAAGACTATGGGGGATGGAGTTCTGGTGAAATCAAAGGGGGTTTTGGGGTTGGTTTGTGGAAGGAAATCAGAAAAGAATGGACCCACCTTTTCCAAAATACCTATCTTGATCTTGGGAATGGGAGTAGGATTAGCTTTTGGAAGGATGCTTGGTGCGGTGAGGAGGCGTTGAGTCTTATGTTTCCCAATGCAACAAGGCATATTTGTGCAAACAGAGATGCTTTTACCTCCTACACTTCAAGAGGTGTGACAATAAAAAGCGCTGTTTCATAATCTTAACGACTTACACCGCCTGTTTTGGGAAAGGCAAAGTCATGCTGAAGCTCTATTCGGGAAAGACTCTAGCTTTGAATGAGGTGCTGCATATTCCTAATATTAGAGAAAATTTAGTTTTTGTTACTCTATTATGAAAAGTAGGGGTTAAAGTGTCATTCAATCCGAGTAAGATCAGAATGACAAAAAATAATGTCTGTGCTGTGAAAAGGTTTTGTAATCAAGGGCTATTTGTACTTAGTATTTCTAAAGTCATGAATGGAAATTCTTCTTCTGCTTACTTGGTTGATTCCTATAATGTATGGCATGTTAGATTAAGATATGCTAGTGGTGGATACATTAAGAAAATGCAATCTCTAAGCCTTATAAATAATATTGATTATTCAGGATTAAGTAAATGTCAAATATGTGCCACTTCTAAGCTAACTAAAAGGACATGTCGGTCGGTGTCTAGAGAAACAAAATTGTTAGAACTAATTCATTATGTTCTAGGAGATTCGAAACAAACTATGACTAGACTCCCCGAACAACACTCCCCCATGCCACCCCTTGATCTTCAACTCCTTCCTCACCAACAAGCAAAGAAGTGCTTTAGCACACTAGATCCCTTTTTGCTTGAAGACAACAACTAGAGCTCTCTAAATGACCATGGTTAGCATAAGGATATTCCAAGGGCTCAGGCCCATCTAAAATAGGCCCACCACTTTTCGGATCTCCTTTGCCTGGGTCCTCTGCCAACTTAAAACCATCAAGCCCAGCTTCTTGGGCCTTTAACGAAGTAAGCCCACAAGGGGTAATACCCCCATCCATCAACCCATCAACCATAACCATCCCATACAACCCACTAGCCTTTATTATCGGATTTTGACCACTCGATCTGTCTGTAAAGATAAGGGGCCTCTCCGCAGGTCTCCTCAAGCTGCACTCTCCAAAAGTTGACACTGATTTGAAATATGTGATAGCGTCCTTGTACGACATGCCCCCGCTTGCCACTCGCTTTGTCGCGCATGAAACATCATGGAACTCATCCCTGACCTCTACTTCTATGCATTTCATTGGAACCCTAGCCCTATTCAACTTTCCAACACAGTGAGGAATCTCCCACCAAAGCTGTAGTGAGAACTTGTAGGACCCATCTTCCACCTCGACACTACACTCTCAAAAAGCTGACGCTGATTTGAAATCTTTGGCAGCGTCCTTGTATGGCATGCCCCCTCTTGCCACTCGCTTTGTCGAGAGTAAAATGTCGTGCAACTCATCCCTGACCTCTGCTTCTGCGTATTTCGTCGAAACCCTAGTCATATTCAACTTTCCAACACAAGGAGGAATCTCCCACCAAAGTTGTAGTGAGAACTTGTAGGACCCATCTTCCACCTCGACAAATTGCAGCAATTTTCTACGGTCTATTCTAACCAAAATTCTGGCCCAACTCAGAATAGGTGCAAAAAACAACTCCTCATCCAGTTCAATGATGCCACTATATCCATCTCCAATCTTTTTCAGGATACTGCAACACCACAGATGCAACGACAAGCCAAAGATCCTAACCCAAACCTCTTTTCCCATATCTGCACTCTCTGAACAACCAATTCTGATTCCAGTTAACCAGATGAAGCACCAAGCCCTTGAAACTCCTTTGGCCGAAATTAAGGACCTACTCCTCTTCCCCAACACTCTCAAACTGAAAGAGCATAAATCTATCTCCCCATTGCATCACCTTTAGCGATCCTCTTAACTCCCATAGAGACGAAACCCTTATACACATCTCTTCTACATTCAATCTAGGTTTAGTCTCTTCCCGACCAACCCACCAAACAACGAGATAAAAGCCCTATTCTCCATTTTACCTTTTTGTCCCCTACTTTTACACGAACCACGTCTCCTTGGGGACTAAGGTTTGTCGACACAACCTTTGTAAAAGATCTGGCACCAGAAACAACTTACCTAATGGCCTTCACCCTCCGACCCTCTGAACCAGCGCCTCCCCCGGGTCTATTGACCCTCAGCTCCACCTCAATAATATGAAGCTTCTTCGCAAGAAAAACCCAACCTCCCACTAAACCCTTACCTTTCGAGAACACGATACAACGTTTTTTCAACCCAGCATCCCTCACCGAACACTAGAGAAAGGACTCGGCCTTATTAACCCTCCTCTCTAGATTGTTTTGTCTCCCCTCTTCCACCCAAAACGATGACCAGCTGATGAGTGCCTAAAACACTCATATTATACCCGCGTCCACTTTATGTTTTTAGTTGATTTTATATTTAAATAAGCGCATTATAGTGCAATATCTGATTTCTAGATTTTATGTGAATTGCAGGTGAAGATGGTGGTTTTTTGAAGTTTGGAGCTGAAAAGAAGAAGTAGGAGAAAAACTGGCAGCAACGTCGCGACACCTGGTCAATAGAGAAAAGTCAACAAGTGACCCAACGTTGTGACGTTAGCGCGATTTCTACCTCAGAATCATAAAAAGCAAAAGGAACCTAATGATGGGGGCATTGAAGAATGTACGGACTGGAGAGCAGAAAGCAGAGCGGTAGCGACTCGAATCATTGGAAAAGACACTGTTTTTTGTATTTCCTCTTTTCTGATAAACTGCTGATGATTTATAGATTGATGTGTATATTCAGTTCCAACATGTTCTAGATTTCTATCTAGGGTTTTGTTGAACCCTGTCACAATTGAATGGATTAAGGTTTAAATTTATATTATTCAGTTTATTTAGGATTTGCATCGATCTGCTCTATATCTGTGATTTAAATACATGGTAAAGTTTGACCAACATTGGCATGATTCTGTTGGGTATCCGAGATCGAGAGATAATGACTCCCAGGGATTTGAATAGAGCGACCCTCGGTTAAATCGGTAAATAGATATATCTCGATCCCGAGTGTGGCGATTAGGGTTTGAACATTTAGGCGTTTCGGAGTATTGGGTCAAGGTAGAGATGCACCAAACCCTACTAGCGAGATAGGGGGATACACCTCAAGAGAGGGTATCTCATAGGCACGATCACCCCGTCATCGAGAAGTCATTAATAGACTGAATAGTAATTCCTATATGTAATAATCCATCAAAAGTGGCAGGGGGAGACAAATCCCTAGTCTCTACGGCAGAGTAATTCCCCAAGTTAACTTAGCTTTCATTTTAATCTCATACATTGGGCTAGACAAATTATCAGAGTTACGCCCTATATTATAAGGCCAATTTCAAGAGTCAACGACTTCTCCACGTGACGATATCCGTACTTGCAAGACACTATATTACTTGATATGATGCGTGCACTTGCGCACATAGGCTCGACATCTAATTTTTACACATAACACATACGCCCTATCACCAGCCAACTTTCCTGACTTCCTTAGCCACAACCTCCACCCCTTCCAACTATTGTTGCAGGCTACCATCTACAAATTTGATCCACAAGGAGAGACCTCTTCCTCTTTCCAAAATATGCCCTCTTAGCTTCTTTATGGTTTCTTCCACCATGATCTCCAACGAATTGGCTTCAACCGCAAACCACTCTTTCCCAACTCTTATTGAGAAGGTCTGAAAATATGAATGCTTTTCCCTTGCTAGACGGTTTGAACGATTTGACTTCCTTAGATTATTTTTTTGAAACTTCAAATTTCATTTATGTACTATAACCGCTTTCAATTAGGGATTAGAAAATAGATTTCAATTTGGGTTCCTAGAGGACATATTCATCATTAATAAGAGTTGCAATGAATTTTTAAGTATAACCACAATCCTCATTTTTCTCCCTCTTTCACTTGTTTTCAGAAATGCCTACTACAGACCCATGTCCAAGAAATCGACTGTGGAAGCTGCTTGTGCCCTTACTAGGATGCCTGCCTGCCCAAATTAGGGTTTTACATGGTCAAATAAATCAAATTCTACACACTTGAAAATAAAAGTAAAACGGGTAAAAAAAAAAGAAAGAAATACTAGAATTACGTTTTCAGAATAAGTATATAGTTGGTTGTTTTTTTTTTTAATGCTTTAGTTTTATTTTAAGTATTAAGTTTTTTTTTTTTTTGCTAAAAGTTATCATCTTAACATCCTAAAAAAGCATCTTAAAAATATAATTTAATTTAATGTTTACTTGGTATGATGATTTAACTAATGTTATCATTAGGTACTGTAGCCTAGGTGTAAGCATTTGATCCTAAGCTCTTGAGTTCCCTAGCTCATTTCGGTCCCACATCGGTAAGGAGTGGGAAAATAAAAAGCTCTCTCTAAACATTCTCACATAGGCTGAGTCATTGTGTTAACCTAGAGAATTTAGTTGAACTTGAGGCTCACTTTGTCAAAAATATACACCCTGGCCGATCATGTTTGGGTTTTTGTCCAACTATTGATTTGGACGTCCAAACGCGGTTTAATGTGTAGGCAGTTAAAAAAGAAGTTCCCAATCGAGTTATCGGTCTGTTTTTAAAACATTGATAAAACTAACTTGTACTAGGATCTGTTGAATTGACGGGGCTTCCAAAAATGACTTTTAAAAGAGTCTCTTTATTACTTTTAGTAATTAAAACTTAACAAAGAAAAAAATTAGAAAGGAAAAATACAAAATTCGAAAAACAAAATTACTTTTTTCTATATTAAAAGATGTATTTTTTCATAGAAAACTTTTGAAAATATGAACAAAAAGTGAAATCATTATGGAATTTATTTTAATCAAGTTTTGAATTTTTATTTGAATGGGAAACTTGGAAACTTTTTTATATGAACTTTATGTTTATTAAACTATTTTTCAAAATAACAATTAATGAGAAAATGTTTAATTTCTTGGAATAATGAGAAAATGTTCAAAATAACAAAAGGCAAATGCCAAAATCTCAGCCCTTGTTGCTGTAGGCAACGTACAATGCCAAAAATGCTATTGAAAAAGTGTTTCAAAGACTCTAATTTGTTACCATGCACTATCATAAGAGATAATAACCCCAATTGCAATAGAATAATCTAGAAGAAAATTCTTGTAGGAACAAAAGGCTCAGAGCGTTATGATTTTAGATAATATCAATAAGTTTCCAAGCTTTCATAGTTTGATGGTATACGATTCTCGTCATGACTACCTCCTCTTCAATAATTTTAATAATCCCAAAAAACCCATGAAAGTTAAAAGGACTTAACAGAGAACCAAAAAGAATGAAGTAGATAGAAGACAAGATCAGACTTCAACATTTAGAAGTGTTGTTGGGGATGCCTTATTTGGTCCGACGTTCCACCCGTTTGAGTAAGGGACCGGACGAATTATAATCGAAACATTGCATGTGTCAAAATTTGAATCACCAAAGTTGTAAATAGCTGGAAACCGTTAGCTACTATATCACTCAGGCCTTCAATTCTCGTTGAGAATGAATTCGGTTTCGATTCGATCCTCTGCTTAGTTCATGGAACAAATACAAGTGTTGGGAGTATCAAAAAGAGGGAAGAATAGAGAGAGGATGGGATTGAGAATCTCGACGGCCTCCTTTGACACGTTCAGCTATTTAATATCGGTACACGACCTCCGAAGACAGTGGAAGTGGTGTACAAGACAATGTTGGCGTTGTTCATGGCGATGGGAGTTGGAGATGAAGGTGTATAACGATGGACCTAACAAAGCTAGAGGTGGAGGAGGAGAGAGAGGTGGGAATAATTTTGGATCAGTTAGATAATGACAAGTGGCATGTGATGACATAATGGTCCATGTCATAGGATAGGTTAACCTGCTAAGTTAGTAAGTAATTGTTTGAGACCAAAACAAGAAGGCACCCCATAAACTTGGGATTATTCCCAACTAATCGTAACATGGGACTAATTAAAAAAAATGTGTGAAAGCTGAGATTATTCATGTCAATTAATCTTAATTTTTTTTAGTTTTTAATTAATCTTGTTAAATGAACCTTTTTTTTAGGCATCTATTCATTTTCCATTGCATCCTAATATTATGTGTCCTCATAATTTTGTCCCAAATGGGACTAAAACCCTAAATTGGACCCTCCCCTTTCTATACCCACCTAGCTCTTTGACCATTTGCGTTAGGCCTCATTAGAAAATAAACTTCAAAATTTGAAAAGATATTTGCTATTTAGCTTTCAACCTCATCGAAAAATGAACTTTAAAATTTGAAAAGATGTTTACCATTTAGATTTCATAATTTGAAAATAATTGCTTGGTTAAAGGAAAAAAAAATAGGGAAGTAAATTATTTTGTATTTAAAAATTGATTTTGAAGTTAAATTCAATGATTAAGAGATTTTAACTTTATTCATTTTGATATGAATTAGTTCTTTTTACTTTTTCTCGTAATGATAATGATAAAGGATAAAAAATTAGATAATTAAAAAAAAGAAAAGAAAAGGTATCATATGACATATCAGTTATCACGAAACTATCAATTGGAAATTATTTACCCATAATTATATTTTAGGAAAATAAAATATTTTCATCAGCATCATAATGGATTTAAACTCAAGAATTTGTGTATATTCTTGATGAAAGGCTTTTTAATGATTTTTTTTACAGCTAAACACTTTAGTTAGAAGGTGGTAAAATTTTTCCATAGAGACTCAAACTCAAAACCCCTCATTCCCTATGTCCTGCCTTTTTAAGGGTGAACATTTGATAACATGAGCTAGACATGATGAGCTTCTAAATGAAAGATTTCTTATCTTTTTAATAAAATAAGGAATAATGCACTTATTATAGGAAACTGTTTCAACTGGGACTCGTTTAATGTCGACTTCCTTCTTATTGGAAATTTGAGAACAAAATTTGTGTGCACCCAATCATACAACAAATAAAACAAAAAAAAAATACTAAGCCTTTCATATTTAAAATTTTAAATTGAAGAGATACCAATCTCCATCCATCTGTTTGATTTTTTTCTCTCTTTAACAAGAGTCTAACATCGATCCATTCACACTTTATTTCCCATAAACTCTCGTAGCTAGATCTCTACATTGTTGTTGTTAGCATCATAATCTAAGTAGAAGGTTATGAAACGATCTCTTCCAAATGGATAAAAACTCATAAACAAAAAAAACTCTAGAAAACAAATCTTGATATCATTTAGAGAGAAAAACCACCCTCTCACAAAAAGAGACAACCTTCTTGGGATTGGCAATAAGGCTGTTTTTTCACTTAACGCTAATGTAACTTTTCAGCCATCAATAAGACTTAACAAAGACAAGATGTTTCGCTTGCTTTTAACATTAAATAAAGAAGAGGGATTAACGACGATTATTTCGTATTCTCGCTTTCGCCCCTGCTCTACTGGGACGGCTTGTGAATCAATGTAATCGCTTAAGAGGCTTAGTTTATTTTTCCTAAATCCGAGATTTCGGCTTTATTAGTGCTCAGATTGCTATTCTACTTAATCCGCCTCGATTATATTTTAAAATATTTTATTATTATTTTATTTTACATTTTAATATAATTAATAATAATAATAATTAATATTTTAATAAATAATTTATAAAATTATAATATTTTCATTTTTTATGAAATATATTAATTTTAATATAATAAAAATAAAAAAAACAAATATAAAAAAATAAAAATAAAAAAATAAAAATAAAAATAAAAAATAAAAACAAAAATAAACGATAACGGATTGCCTGTAATTAAAAATAAACGGAAATGAATGAGATTTTCGTACTGCCGTCCCAAACCCTCCCATCATTATCCCAACAAGGAAATTATTACAAATTCTTCTCTTTAAAAGAATGATTTAAGCTTTTCTTATTTTCACTTAAACGACTTTTCTCGAATAAAATCAAAATATTTTCACGCTTTTCTATTTATAATTTCAAAGAATGCTCGCGAAATTTTAAAAACAAACAGCCTTAATATCGAATTAATAATTTTCAAAGATTAAGCTTAAAAACAAACGCCACTCCGAGATAAATGAAATTTTCTTTTTTTTTTAAGGAAGGAAATTGTTTTTAATATTACATTATAATGGATTTTAAATTTTTTATAGTTCTAATAAACGAAAAGTTGATATTTTAATTATTTAAAAAAAAAATTATTTGTTTTCTTTGTTTTGCATTCTCTCCATTTTTTATTTTTGGCATCACATTCTTTCGAAATTTTTAAAAACCAAACGAAACTTTAATCGTAAAATCAAAATGTATATTTCTTTTTACTTTTATTTTGAAGTAACGGCAAAACTAAAAATGTAAGAAATATGAGGCCCATCTATCTGGCAATATAAAGAATAATAAGTCCCCAAAACAAATATAAAGAACCCTAACCCTAAGCCATAACAGAAGAGATAAAACAGCAGAAACTGAGAACGGAAGAAGAGAAACAAAGCCTTTTGCCTTATCACAGATGAAGCTGTCGTCATGTTGGACATGAAGGAGATACTAGAGAGCGAGGAGTGGAACGGGAAAGGTCCGGTGAGGTTGCCGCCGGTGAAAAGATTGATCAAATTTGAGGAGGCCAATTTGCCGACAGCCATGGGTTGCTTGAAGTTGGAGAACACCCTGTACATGTTTGGGGGAGAAATTCTCACAGATGATTCGTATGGTATTGGAGGCGGTGTGATATCTGGGTTAGGGAAGCCTGGATACGATGTAATGACGTTGGACCTCTGTGACCCTCATTCAAAACCCACTTGTGTGGGTAAATTGAAGGGTCCGAAAATTCTCCCAAATTTTTTTGAATTCAAGTCCAAAATATATATATTATCCACCAAGGTCAAGGATCATCGGCACAATTTTGGAAGTTTGGGATCCGCAACCAGGGGAAGTGTCTTCTCTCCCACCTCCCCATCAAAAATTTGCTTTATATAGCTACTTCCTCACTGAAAGGAATTTTCTGGTCGTGGACACACATGAAAGGTTTTTTTTCGACTTTGATGACCAGATTTGGGAGGTTCGCAGAAAGCAATCAAAATCAAATGAATCTTATTCAAGTAATTTCCAGGATATGAATAGGTTGCATGGGGTGGTGGCTCCTGGATACAATGACGTTTATTTGCGTTATGTTGGTGATGGAATTTTAACAGTTAATCTACTTGAACCAAGCTTGTATCAAGCCCATGACTGGTATGAAAATTACAGGGCTCTTAATGTTGAATACCACATCGAGTCTGATATGAGTCGTATTGCTACTTCTAGGGAACAGGGTCTAGGTCTGGGACCTAGATATACATGTGCATTGGTGCCTTGTATTGACTATATGAAAAGAAAAATGAGAATTATTATTGATGTGTTTAGGGTAGACAAGAATGCAAATTTGTATTCATCCAAGACTCAAACTGAAGTTCCATGGGTTCCAGGAGAAGAACTGTTCTCTGTCACTCCGCTTAAGAAACAAGTATATGAATTCAATTTTCATAACCTTCGACGCCGACAATTTCTTCCTTTCGTGACACGTGCCTTTATGTGAGTTTGCCCTTCCTATCTCTCTCTCTCTTATTCCATCTTCTTCTCTCATTAATTGTATATTAAATGCCACTTATAATGAATCCTATTGTTATGCTGTTTGTAGGATTTTATGGTTGTGATGCATATTCCATTACTTTAACAGATCTTGATTTATGCTTATTCCATTGGTATGTTGTATAAAGCCTCCCTCTTGGTGGGGTATGTGGATTTATGAAGTGTAAGTTAGCCAAAGACATATGAAAGTGTTTAACCTCCTTCATAAGCAACATATTCTTGTGGTTAGGGATAATTCTCTTCTATTGAATGACTAGAAGGAAATTCTGAAGCTCTTTCAATTCCCAATCATTGAAAGATCTATAGAAACAAGGGAACCACCCCCCTCCTCCCTTGAAGACTCCCAAATATCTGCCACTGTGAGCCTCCTTTTCGTATTTTAGCAGCAGAGCAAACAAAGAGGGAAAACTATGAGCAAAGGCCCTTCACATACTAGATGTCCTTCCAAAAGCGCACCCTCCTTCCATTCTCTTCCCTTGAATGATAGAAATTTTTTTGAACCTCCTCCAATACCTAATCTTTGAAAGATCTAGAGAAACGAGGGAACCACCCTCCCTCCTCCATTGAAGACTCCTAAATATCTACTAACGGAGCCTCCTTATTTATTGCTAGAGCAAACAAAAAGGGAAAAACTACACATAAAGGCTCCTCCGTGCACCAGATGTCCTTCCAAAGACGCACTCTCCTCGTCTCGATTGGGCGGGTGCTAATAGGGAAGAATAGTTTTTTGTACCTTCTCCTTTGTGTGATTTGTTTTTTTGTTGAGGCTGTATTTTCCTTGTACTTTAGGCCACTATTTAGTGTCTCGTCTCAATACTTCTCTTGACCGCTTAAAAAAATAAAAGAAAAAAAAAATTAGACCCTCCTTCCATTCCCTACTGAGCACAAGTTGCTAAGGAAAAAGTCTCCCACTCATTTCTAATTTCTTTTCAGACTCCTGTCCCAAAAGAACTCTCCATCACAATATCACCATCCCCCCATTTCCTCCCCAAACTTCGAGCAACTAACTCTCCCTTCGTGAGAGCCCCCTCATTAGCAAAGCACCAAAGCCACTTGCTTAAAAGGTCCCTATTAAGCTTATAGAAACATCTGACTCCCAATCCCCTTTCTCTTTTGTCAGAGCAAATGGTAGCCCACTTTACCATATGCGGTTTTTTGTCTAAGGAGTCTCGACCCCAAAGGAAATCCCTTTGAATCCCCTCTAATCTCATCTTGACTCTCCCTGGCAGCCAAAGTAGAGACATGTAATAGATAGGCAACCAGAAAGGTGCTAAAGGAGGCCAGTCTTCCCTTTCGGGAGATGTATTGTCTCTTCCGCAAGGCAAGCCTCTTCCCAAAACCTCTCTTCTATAGCATCCCAAACCGCCATCAAATTGTGTTGAGCACCCAATGGGAGTCCTAGTTAAGAGGAGGGAAACCCCCAATATTGCATCCCAACTTAATTGCTAGAGCCTCCACATTTTCCAACTTCCCGCTAGAATGATGTTGCTTTTATTCAAATTAATCTTCAAACCCGATGTAGCTTCAAATCACACTAATAACCAACTTAGATACGACATCTGATCCTGCTTAGGTTCACAAAACAAGATATTGCCATCAACGAACAATAGATGAGATATAATAAGCCCTTCTCGTCCTCTGCCTCCAAACTTGCAACTAGAAAGGAAGCCCCCGTCGATAGAGCTCAAAGCTTCCATCCAATCACGAAGAGATAAGGGGAAAGATGATCCATCTGCCTCAAACCTCTAGAGATTTGAACGAAACCGGAAGGGGATCCATTTACCATGAGAGAAAAGGTCGCCGTAGAAATACACCAACTAATCCAACTTACCCACTTGCTTCGAAAACCCATCTTAGTCATCACATTCAACAAAAATCCCAAATGTGGTCATACTCCCTTCTGGGCGACGCTTGCATAATATCTAATCCTTCTTTTTCTAAGCAATGCATCAATAGCCTCATTTGCACAAGAGCCATGCTAAAATTTGTCTTCTCCACAGAGCGTGGTTCTCTCGAGCCTTCCGACACCACTTGTTCCAATTCACCCTTCTATCTTATTAGCAAGAAATCTCTAAATTTTTGTTCAAACCACCCACCGTGGTTCAATAGGTGCAAATCCTAATGTCCATCAGATCCCTCTTTAGGAATCAACACTCAAAACGTGGGAGTTGATGCCTATGATAAATCTTCTTTGCTCATAAAATCTTAGCTGAAAAACCCATGACCTCCTCCTTTACAAAGTCCTTATTAAACTGCCACAAAGCAATAGGAGAGTTATCCGGGCTAGGATTTTTGTCCCCATTTAAATCTGAAACTGCCTCAAACACTTCTTCCATGTTGAAGACATCTTCGAGCCAACAGCCTCCCCCCAAACTTGCGTAAAAGTTAGGCTCGATAGGCTAAGAGGCCATCCATAGGGTTAGAGAGCAGGCAAAGAAATGCTTCAACAACTCCCCTCTTACTAGTAGTCTCTTCTTAATACCATCTCTCATTGATACTATAAAAAAATAAAAATAAAAATAAAAAACCATCTCTCGTTGATCCTGAATATTTTCAAAAAGTTCTTCCTCCTATGGGCATTAGCCATTTTGTGAAAGAAGCCCATATTCCTATCACCCTCCTTCAACCACAATTTTTTGGAATGTTGTCTCCAAGAAACTTTCTCCAACAGGGACCAATATCCCTCCTCAATGCCTTGCATTTATTCACCTCCACCTACCTAAAACATCACCATTCCAAGATTTAAAAAAAAAAAAAAACCCTTCAACTTTCAAGCTAGAATAAAACTAAAAGAGTCGTACCGCTTTGCCAAATTTTCGAAAGTCCTTGAAATCTTTTCTTTAAGCTGCCATGATTTCAAAACAAAAAGGAGTTGGGTTGCTCCGGATTCCATCGGCATCAAGAAGGATTAAGAAGTGATCAGAAACAGGCCGAGGTAAAGTAGATGGAACCATGCTGCTGAAGAATGAAGTTTTGTGCAATTGAAAGAAATCTAGATATCACTTCTAGATACCTTTAGGCTTCACATCCAAGTGCTCTTTGCATCATACAAAGAAAACAGTCAATGATGGAAATTTTCTCAATCAATTATTGATTCTTTTCAAAAGGCTAATCAACTATGGTATAGAACTTTTCTAGAGACTTGTAACTTCTTGGAACTAGTCACATGTTAATAATGCAATTTGAAATAACAAAACTTGGATCTAATTAAGTTAGACCACACATGGACTATTCGAAAATGATAATATTCGTGACTGAAAATGGTGACTTATGACCATTGACTAGATCCATAAAGTGATTTCTAGAAAGTGCTTTCAAGGTTGAACCCATACTAAATAATGTAAGATCCCAACTAAGCCCATTATCATCAAAAGGTTACAAAATTAAAGTTTGTGTGCTTTTGATAAACTTTTGAAGGTGGTTGCCACTTGTCTCCATCAACTCTCTGCTTTAGTTAACTGATGAGTTGAAGGCATGCTTTGAGTGTTAAATTCCTTATATGTGATCCATATGCAATTTGAAAATGGCTTCATGCGCCATTTGACAAGATACTTCTGATAAACCCCTCATCTAGTTGAAACAATTTGGTGGTCAATAACATCTTCAATTTCCGATTTTAATTGAGAAGCTGATGGGAAGTGAGCATTTGGGCCACCATTAGATGTAACATCTTCAAGATTACAAAATAGGGTGAGGACCTAGCTGCCCATAATTTTTTTTGGTAAATCAAGAACATAAGCATTGGGACGAAATTGTCTTGAGCACTTTGTGTGGATCAACATCCTTTGAGTGAAGTTTCATTTATATGCTTTTAGCATGTCATTTAAGCCTTAACTTTACCATAAGCATATCTCCTTTGTTAAAATTAACAAACTTTCTTTTCAAATCAGCATGTGCCTTATATTTCTCATTGTTGAGAACAATCTTCCTTTGAACATCATCACTTAAATCATGTATATGTTTATTGAAAACATTGCTTTTAATACTTGGTTTTGCCTCAATTGGTAATGAAACTAAATCAATAAGCTTTTAGGAAGCAAGCGAATCACGATATCTAAGGGTTTGTAACTTGTAGACTTATTTACTAAACTATTGTATGCAAACTCACATTGAAGGGTGTGATCCTCTAATTAGTTACGTGTTCTCTTAACTAGGTAGCTAAATAAACAATAAACTTTGGTTAACAAGGTCTATTGGTTCACACTTAAAGGTGTAAATTAGAGAGTAAATTTCAACTTAGGTTCAACATCTTCCATAACCGATGCAAGTTGCAAAGAAGAACCCCATTCGGGACAATCAAGATAAATGGAGATCAGCAATCAGAATCGAGGTTGCATAAAGACGTTAACGCTGCTTTTATTAGTAACATTGTTGTTGAATTTTAAGTTGCTATTATTAGCACTTGTTGAGGAGTGAGACCGAGAGCACAAATGGCCTACTTTAAGTTGTCGAAAGCAAATGAAATTACAATCATTTTTTTTAATAGGTAAAGAAATATGTATAAAAAAACTAAAAGGATTAAGTACAAAGAAGAAGGCAAAAGTTCCTTTAGTGCGGAAGGGAAGCGCCCATTTATTTACAACCCACCCAATTAATAAACCCAGCTATAGATGAAGAACCATCTATTATAGTTGTTTTTGTATTTGACCATAGGAGGAAAAGTAAGGATATCTTTGTCTTTTGCAGAGAAAAAGGCTTTTCATTAAAAACTACCCTATTCCTCACCTTCCAAATTGTCCAAAATAAGCATAGAGGACTTGCTTGGCATATTTTTCTTCGTTTTTTTCTCGAGAACACAATCAAGTTGGAAGAAGCTTTCGCATAAAAGGGGGCCTTTGAGGCCCTTACGGACTTGAATAGGGATACAACTCTAGGGACCTGATGTTCTTTCCTTAGCCTTTAGGCAAGATTGCTAGGAGTTAGTGAAGAAGGAGAAAATTAGCTTTGGGAGAATTTTTTGGAAGGGAAAACTTTGTGAAGAGGTTAGGACTCTTACCTGCGTTGTTGATTTTGAAAAGAATGGGGCTCTACGATTTGAGTTTCATAAAATTCTATACAAGTCCCAACTAATAGTCAAGAAAAATGATAGAGAACTAGTTGGATTCTCATAATGCATTTGTGGAAGACATATATAATAATATTATAAATGATAAAGAGAACCAGGTTTGAGTCTCCATAATGTATTTGTGGAAGACATATATAATAATAAAGGCTCTGAAGCCATAGATCTAACATTGTATAAATTAGTTAAGGCTCATGAATCCATAAATCTAAGATTGCATAAATTATACTAATAATAATAATAATAATAATAATAAAGGCTCATGAAGCCACAGATCTAAGATTGTGAATAAATTAGTTAAGGCTCATGACCAGTGTCTTTAAAGGCGAAACATAACGCGAGGCGTTTTCATGTTTGTGAGGTGAGGCATAAGCCTTGAAGCGTGGAGGCTTAAGCTTTTTGTGATCACATAAATATTTTATAATATATTAAAAATAAAATAAAGATAAATACAAACATTACAACAATGCATTGTAATCATGATCATAAAAGGAACAAAGAATATTCAATTTAAATTCAAAATCGCCTTTCGTTGAATAACAAGAGTGGACCATGGACGCAAAAGGTTGATCGTCTTCTGCATCTATAAGAAAACTAGAAGCTACAAATCTACCATCGCCGAGGGAGCGTGGAGCAACATTATCGGTATAGGGAGGTGCGTCGACCGTCGACAAGTGCAGACAACAAGTTCGGTGGCCGGAACTGCTATGTGTGTCCTACACGTGCAGATCTAGAGATATGCACTATTCCCCATGCACGGCGTGTGAGGGCACGTTGGGCTTCCTCTAGCGACGCGACTCCTCCACCGAGGTCGCCAGTCGCCAACAAGCCCTCCTACACATTTGTTTTCATTGTGTGCACTTTGATATGTTACTGAGGAATTTCAGGCTTGCCTCAGCCGCCAAGACTTTCCTCATTCATCCGTCTTCCCGTCTAACGACTAAATACTGCTTTTCTATGAACCTCGCTTCGTGATGCGAATCGAGCGAGGTCCGGCCCTCGATCGGCTTAAGTCGATAGATATTGTCGTTTGAAGATCATGGGAAGAAATTGGAAAGGTTATGGTATCTCGGGGAAAGATGCAAAGGAAGACGCCTTGGGGTAAGATTGGGACTTCATTCAAAAAATTTGCCAGGGGTGAGGATCGCGTGGACAAAATTTCCAAGAGAGAACTCAAGCCGAAAGGAGGAAGAGGGTAGACGCTTCATCCTTTCTTGATGATCAAATCAGGTAGGAACTTATCTACTATGTTCGGTGAGAGATGCAAGCAGGAAGAGATTCAGCATAGTAGTGCCAGAGGGAAGGGGTTTGGCTAGTGGGTGGTGGTTGCTTGCAGAGAAGCTCCAACATCTGGGCGTGGTTGTCATAGAAGGGCGGTCAGTTTGTGTGAGGCCCTCGAGCAGACCCTTCAAGTCTTAAAATGGAGATTAGATGAATGGCAAGAAGGAAAAGCTATCCTATGCGGAAGGGGTAACTCCAAAGTTGTTAGCTTGTGGGGAGTTTGTTTGTATAGAGGTGGGAGAGGAGGACTGTAAGGACAGGTTGGGACAGATGGAGTGTTGTTTTGTAGCAGGAGGAGGCTTCATCCCCTATCCTAGAGTTGAGCAATAAGATGGGCACTTTCAGGATGCCCAAAGGGCGACTTAACCAAAAAGACTGATGTGAAACTATCGCTTCTTCAAACTTGAAACCCTAAGTGAAGCGGATCGAGTCCTCAAGTTTGGAAGATGGAGTCTACGGTTATCCACTCCAGAATCGAGAAAGATGGAACCAAAATCTAGGTCAGGAAACAGAGAGTACCTGATTTGGGCAAAGAGGTTTGGGTCAAGGTGGTGGGCCTCCTCGTCCATCTATGGAATCGAAAGGTATTGAAAAAGATCGGCAATGAGTGTGGCGGTTTTATCGCAATGGATGAAGATACAACCTCCCTTGTTGAATTGTTGTGGGCTAGAATTTTAGTGAAGTGCAAAGGAAAAGACACTCCTAAGACTGCCGAGGTAAGGGCAGGATCCAGAAGTTATTTACTACAGTTATGGTGGGAATTTCCTCCGAAACTAAGGTTTGTTAGGCCTCAGAGCAAGACAGTGAAGCAAAAGAGGAAGGGGCCAAAGGAAGACAGAGACGTGATTAAAGAGAAACTCGATACAAGCTCAGGGTTCGTATTACAGGGCACCTGGCAAGGGCTCTGGCCCATGGTCATCCAAGAACTCACTGATTCATTGAGAGGAACGAGTCCCGATATGGTGGTCTCGGGCCGTTTACTAGCGGGTGGGATAGGAGGAGCGACCTCTCGCTTTCCATGCCCAGCCACTTGGGTGGACACCATCTTATTTTGATGGCCTTGATGTTAAAGTGTATTGGCAAGCCCAATGGCCTGCACTCAGACCCTTCGAGAAGATACTAAGTCATGGAAGTGCGGTGAGCCGAAATGGATTGGCTTATGAGCTCGAGACCTAGAGTCCATGGAAGGTTTAAGCTATGATGGTGTGGATGCCGAGGATCTCAACATTCCTATCATTGATGACTTATTGGGAGATAGGGCTTCGTTCCTGAATGTATCTGATGAAGTTGCTATGGAAAAAAGGTTCAAGGATCAAGCTACTGATAATGGGGAGAACTATGCTTATGTAACTTCCCCATCTTCTCCTCCCTCTTATTTCTACCGAGATCTTATACCGAGTAGCTCTTCTGGAATGGGGGGTTTTTTCTGGCTTTGAATTTATCGAAGATCAAAGCCCATTGAAAATGGTCATTGCAGATGGAAGAGAGTGAGGATTGATTGTGAGCCCAGGGGTTGGTAGGATTCAAGAAGAGGAAGCCTCTCCCCGGTTTGTCGACGACATAGGTATTTCCAATTGGGAAGATAGCGCCCTAGTCAGATTCAGTGAGTATTTGGGCTTTTCAACAATAGGCTATGACGACGAGATTTTAGATTTGTTACGTAAGATCCAGAGTGATCAACTCAAAGACAGAGGAAAGGGGCAACGAAATACTTCGAAATGCAAAAGAGAATTGAAGAAGTTGGAGTGCATGATTAATTACAGCAAGAGAAGTAGTGGCAAAGGGGATGGAAGAAATAGGGGGAATTTATTGTTGAAGTTTAAATGAAGCTAAAGATTCTGTCTTGGAATGTTAGAGGAGCTAATAATCTTGATAAGATGAAAGTGATAAAGGCCTTCCTAAAATCGCAGAGGGTGGATGTGGTTTGTATTAAAGAGACCAAAATTAAGAACAGTGGATACATTGCTCGCGCCTCAAGCTAGCAAATCTCTGATCGGGGGCCGCGAATGCGGCATGAGCTCAGGGGATTATGGTTTTTTGAGACAAGAGGAGTTTGGAGTTGGTTGATTTAGAAGTTGGTTTGTTCTCTGTTTCGTGTCGTTTCAAAATGTTGAGGATGGCTTCGTTTGGAATTTTTTCGGGGTTTATGGTCCAGTTTTAAGCGGCCTAAGGGAGGACTTTGGGAGCTATTAGAGGCTCGTAGCTCCTTAGTGTGTGTCGGAGGACTTTAATGTTGTCATAACTCAGTGAGTGTAGTAAGGGTTGGTGAATCCTCTTCAGCAATGAGAGGTTTTATTGTTATTGAAGACACAGGCACAAGGGCCTCCCAGCAATGGGAGGCCATTTTGCACTGGAGCGAAGGTCATGACAACTGCGCTAAGTCTCAGTTGGATTAGTTCTTAGTTTGTTTCGATTGAGAAAATGGTTTGATTAGGTAGCTGATGCACATCGCTAAGACACATCCCCAAATCATTTTCTATTTTGCTAGTGGAGGGCATCAATTAAGTCGAAATCCTTTTACTGTTTGGCTGTGTAGTTTTGAAGGTGAAGGTTTTAAAACATTTAAAAAGTTGGTGGCAAAACCTAAGTTTCAGTACTCTGCTTCATCCTTATGACAGACTTAAAGCTCCTAAAAGAAGTGCGCTAAATCCTAGAATAAGGAGGTTTAGGTGGATGGATCAGAAAGTCAGGGCTTTGCGTGAGTGACTTTGGGATGATAGAGAAAATAACGGTGTTGAATATGGAGGGAAGTTGAGGATAGGTTGCGACTAAAGACTTAGTAGTTGTCTATTGGAAATATCTTGGGACCAAAATCTTGAACTTTAGTTTGAAAGAAGGGTGATGGAACACGGGCTTTCATAGAATGGCTAATTCCCATAGAAGGAAAACTTCATGGGAAAAATGAAATTGAGGGCAGATGGGTTGAGGAGGAAAAGTAGAGATCATGGCTTGTGTGATGCTTGCAGTGAGCCTTTTCTAGAATTGCTTGGTAGGTGGCCTTCTTCCAGTGTGACTCGAAATTGAACGAATGCGACCAAAGTTGAAAGAACCTTTGCGAAGGGGTTTTGCTCTTCCAGGAGTTGAATGGGGACAAAGCCCTTAGTATTGATGGCTTTTCTATGGCTGTGATTGGTGGGACTTTTGAGAATAGCGTTATGGGCTTATTGAAAAGAATTTTATGAACCTGAAGTTTGTTCAGGAATCTATTCTTTGGTGTTTGTCAAAAGATTAATCTGAAGGATCTGAAAGATTTCAAGCCCATTAGTTTAGTAGTAAACATGCAAACTCACAGCTAAGGTCTTGCTATGAGGATTAAGAGGTTATCGGAATGTTATTTTTCACACTTGAAATGCTTTTGTGGAGGGAAGACAAATTTTGGATGCAACTCTTATCACTAATGAGGGGGTTGACTCCTGGTTATGAAGAAAGGAGAGTGGTATGTTATGCAAGCTGGATATTGTGGCTTTGTGATCACATAAGTTAGGATTTATCCCTTATGGTGTTGGAAAAGATGACTTTAAGACAAATGGTTGCGTGGATAAAATGGTGTATTCGACAACTGCTTTCTTAGTTTTAGTGAATGGTTCCTGGTTGGCGTTTTTCGTAGCACGAGGCTTGAGGCGAAGTCCTCTCCTTATCTTTTCGCCCAGTTAGCATGGGGTATTGGTCGGCAATGACAAGGCTATGGAGAATTTTTGTTGGTTGCGAGGGGTTAGTGGAAGGAATTTGAAGAGGGGCTGGTTTTGACACATCTGTTGTATGCTGATGATACTTTAATTTTCTATGGGGCAGATCGGATTCAACTTGTCTATCTAAGATGGTTGTTGAAGTGGTTTGAAGCTTTATCGGGGTTGAGGATTAATCTTTTCAAAATGAATCATCCTTGTTGGAAAGTGGATGTTACTAAGGCATGGCTGTCCGAGTGGTATAATGTAGGAGTCGCTCCAAACCTCTTCATTTAGAATCACAGTTCATTGCGGTTGAGGATCAATAGAGGAAAGATTTCGGAAAAGGTTGGCTCTTTGGAAACGCTAGTTTATTTCCAAGGGAGGAAGGACTACCCACATTCGAAGCACTCTGTCAATTATGCCAATTTATTTTATGTCCTTGTTTCGTCTTTGAGTTTGGCAAAGATAAGGTTGGAGCGTATCCGGCGGAGGCTTTTACGTAGGGAGGGGTGCTCTTGAAAAAACCCCATGCAGTCGATTGAGTGCAATGTATGTATGCAGCGAAAAGAAGGGGTTTTAGGTATGAGGTTGACCAACACGAATAGGGCTCCCAAGGCAGCAAATTGGAGTTGGCGATTTGCTAACGAAAGAGATTCCTTGTGGAGATCTATCATAGGTACAAATTTTGGGGAAGAGGAAGGGGATTGGTGTACACGTGATCCTAAGGGACCCTACAACACTGGTTTGTTGAAAGAGATAAGAAAGGATTGGGAGATTCTCATACAGAGTAGGGTTTGTGTTGGGAATGGTAGAAAGTGCGGTTTGAAAGATGCATGGTGCGGGGAAGCATTGTGCCCTTGTTCCTTCCCTATTACTCTGGTGTACGAAAGAGCCTCGGTGGCGCGATTAGGACAATTCGAGGCCAGTGAGGGTGGTCTCCTTACTTCATCAAAATGTTTAATGATTAGGAATTAGAGGTGGAGAGGTTTTTCCTCGTTCTCCACAAACAAAGACTATACGTTGGAGGCAAAATCTTTTTGGGGGCCTGGGGTGGGCTCTTTTCGATGATTTGTCTACACAACTTTGTTTGATGATGAAGCGCACCTTTTCCCTCGAGCTCATTTGGAACTCTTGGGTGCCCACAGTGGGATTTAATAGCTGCGTGGAGGCTTCTTGGGGCAGGATACTTACTCTCGATCAGCTTAAAAGAAGGGGTTGAGCCCTAGCAAATAGATGCTTTCCTTCACAGTGGAGGAAGCAGTTGACATCTACTCTTGCAGCGTCTGAAGACAGCTATTCACGTGGAACATGCCTGCTGCCATTGTTGGGGTGTATTGGGTTTTCCCCCTCCTTTGAGAGAACTCTTTTTGTCTTAGCATGGTTCTTTGTGGAGCAAAAAAGGCTAAAGGGTGGATGTAGCCACTCTACGCTATTCTGTCTGGAGGTAGGCGTGAGAGGGAGCAAGATTTATTTTGATGATGACGATGCCGGTTCATAGATTGAAGACCTCTTTGTTTTTGGTTGCAGTCTGGTCCAGTCCATAATGCTATGAAAAATATGAGTCTTTGATGGATTTTCCTAATAATTATGGATGGGCTGTATAAATAAGGGGTTGGTGGTGTTTCTTTGCCTTTTTTCATTCCTTGTCTTTGTTTTCCTGTTTAGTTCTTGGTTGTATAACTTAGTTTACCTTTATTGGTTAAGCCAGACTCACATTGTTTTAGCTAATAATAGCCATATCTTTTACCCATAAAAAAAAAAGTAAAACTGCTTCCATACTTCACAAAAGAACCATATTTAATATGCCTATACAAATTTAATAGTAATTATCTATTTAAAATTAGTACATAATTTCTGTTTAAAATTAGTATTTATCTTAAATCAAAATACAAGCTAACAAATATTTATTCATAATTATATACTTAAAATTAGTACTGATTACCTATTTAAAAATTAATATTTATAAGTCTTAATTATAAGATATCAAGTAATATTTAATAATTACCATATTAATTTGAGATATAATGCGAAATCATGATATAAACATAATATTTTAGTTATCATGATTAATTGGAAGATAATCACAATTATAATATTTAAAATTGCCATTTAAAAGTATTAATAGTGTTTTCAGAAATAAAAACTAGTTAATTTTTTTTTTTCAAAAGAACTTAACTATAGTTAAAATTACTATTTAAAATAATTATATAAATATTATTAATATTAAAATATAATATTAACACATAATAAACATTCATTTTACCATATAATCTTGAATATGGGATGAAATTAAAACTCAAAGCGCGAGGAATCGGTAAGACGGATATGGAAGAGAAAATCTTTAATCCCTCAGAGAAACGAGATGGGAAGAGGGAAGAAATATCAAGCCGCGGAGAAATGGGAGAAGGAAAGAAATCCCGCGCCTCAAGAGAAAGAAATCGTCAAAGAGCATAAATGGAGATGGGAAGGGGAAGAAATCTATGTAAAGTGTATATTATTGTTTGAAGCATCATGTCACCTAGGCATGCATCTCGAGATACTTTCGTCTAGAAAGGCCCCTTAAGCTTTTTTTGTGTTTTTAAGCATTTTTCTGTCAATGCCTTAACGATTTTTAGCATGCACCTCACCTCAGGGCGCCTTACTAGCGTAACTGAAACACTGGTTATGACCATAAAAATGACCATGTATTTGCTTTGTTCTTTATAAAAAAAATGACCATCTAAATAGTAATTCTCTTTTGGAGGTGATGGGATAATATCAAGAAGTTTCCTTATTGCTCATGAAGCCATAGATCTAAGATTGTGCATAAATTAGACATGAAGATTGTTTGAAGAAGAAGAAGAATGTTTCCTTATTGCTCATTAAGCCATAGATCTAAGATTGTGCATAAATTAGACATATAGAAAGGTTATGACCATGTTAGTGTTCATGTGCCTGTGTATCTGTTTTGTTCTTTGCTCTTATCTCATAAAAAAAAAAAAAAAAAAAAAAGAACCATGTAAATAGGAGTTCTCTTTTGGAGGTGATGGGATAATAATAATAATATCAACGACAACAATAGTAATAATGTTTCCTTATTGCTCAAGAAACCATAGATATAAGATTGTGCATAAGTGTTACTAGAAAGGATTATGACCACGTACATAGTTGTTCTCATTTGGAGGTGATAGAATGATAGGCTTGATCATAAATGGGTGGATCTAAGTTGCATTTTCATAGCTAGCTTTTTAGTCTTATTAAAATGAAACTTCCTCAAGTTTTCTGAGGTATAGAGATTTGGAAGGACCTGCTCCTTAACTTTCTGTGCTGGTTATGGAAGCTTCAGCTCTCTTTTCAGCAGGTGATGGAAGAAAGTGGTTTCAGCCTCTCATGATTTTAGGTTGGGAGAGGGAGGTAGAGAAAAGTTTAATTTCTCTCCTCTTATTTACCAGGTGAAATCTCTACGGTAATCCTGTCCAAGATCAATTCACTTATTTAGCATAGGTTTACTTTAGTTTGAGACTTCATTAGGTTTGAAGATTCATTTGAGCAAAGGCAAGGACTTATTTGCTATTTTATTATTAGTGTTATTATTAACGCCTTTTTGATGGCAAGTAGGACTTTATTGAGATAGTAGATATTGTCTTCTTTTTCATCCTTGCCTTAGATAAGTCAAACAGCTCAAGTGTTTACTAAATCAGTATTGATATACCCTTAAATCCTAGTTATAGTGTACATCAGACCATGCTATAAGTGAAAGGGCAAACTATGAATTCAGACTGTAACACTATTGTAAATGTATAATGTTTTATAGTTTTGCAGCCCTATCAGTTGGACTCTACCATCTTTGTCAATCTTGAAGAACCTCAGCTCTTTTGAAGAAAGGGGCTTTTTCCTTTTTGCAAAAAGTAATCCTTCTCCAGCTGTAAAAGGGCATGATGGTCCTCACACCTTTCACAGCCTAAAGTTCATTACAGCCCAACCACTCGACCAATCAACAATAGATGCTGGGCACTTACAGATAGCTACTCCTCATCCATATCCTAATTGAGTATGATGCCTCATCCTCCCTTGATCCTTCCCCTTGATTCTCTTGCATACAGGATTGGTTCAAGGAACCATCCTTTTTGTTGCATTTATTATTTCATCCTTCACTTGGCACCGTAGCCTTACTACCTCCGTGGAGGGGACTAACAACAGCAAAGAAATCATCTAAAGTAATCAATCTCAATCTATGTCTTTCAAACCCTTAGGTATAACAAGAAAAGTTGTTGTGTTTCTCTTATGAGCAAACTCTAAAAGACTAACAAACTTGCCATTATGTTTTAAACTCATCTTCATCAAGTGAACTCTGGTTTTTCCTTGGCATTTTTTTTTTTTTTTTTTTCTTGTAGGAAACTCATAAAGCTTTCATGACTCAATGGTGACCCTCAAAGTGTATTAAATCAAACAATCCTGCCTCTTCTCGTCAGAGACTAAATAAGAAAAACAAAAGCCTGCTCTGCTCTATGAAAGCAAAACCAAAGTGCCTCTTTTTACCTTCAAACGACATGGAAGTCTTCCTTTTCAGCGGGACCTCGTTCCTTCCTCTGGAACTATTGTTTTCACTAATAACTGGGCAAGAGATCATTGTGTTATGTGTTTGAGGAATGGTTGGCAAAATCTGATTTGGGTTGTTGATTTTCCAGTCAGTCTGAGTCAGTTGTGGTTGATGATTATGTTGAGTTACATCACTTAAAAATGGAAGAGGTTCATAGATGTCTTAATATTCGAAACCAACTTAAATGGTCCTCATCTACTTCAGCTTTGAATAATTCAGGAATTTGTTGCTACTAGATAGTCATAGTCATACTTATAATTGATTAAAAACAAGGGTGTATGATAGAAATAAAAAATTATTTTCCTCCAATTGTATATCTCCCAAGAATGTATATATTTGTATATGTAATAATATGTATATGTTGAATGTATCCAGAATAGAATTTGAACAACTTTCAGAGATGATTAGTAGCCCCAAAGCCTGTTTCCAGTTTTGTTTAACAGTAACATAGGAGTTAGGTGGACTGTAAGGTATTAGGTTTAAAAAATAATATTAGCCAGTTTTGATGGTTTCGCTCTTTGAATATGACAATAGATGGAGCTTACCTAAAGTATGAGGAACGAGTAAAGAGATGGACGAATGACAGGTTTGTTTTCAGCGTTTATTTGAGCATTTTATGAATGTTGCAATGAAACCTGACTGCTCAAAGGGTGTTGTAGAGAGTATTTGGATGGTCCTGCAGCACACATTTGCAATTTACAAATGGTTGGTAACTCCTATGTTGGCTGGACATTGTAAGGGGTTTAAGACTCTTTTTTTTTAACCAATTTCATTTGTAATTATGTGGCAGCAATTATGGATTAGAAAATAGATTTCAATTTGGGTTCCTGGAGGGACATATTCATCATTAATAAGAGTTGCAATGAATTTTTGATTTTGAGAGGATTGTTGATGTGGTTAGTTGTTAAGATTTTTATATTATGACTCTTGGACTTGCAAACACATGGATTAAGTGATTGACCATACCGATGACTGCTTTATTCTAAGAATACAAAATAAACATTTTCATATTAGCTTTTTATCATATTCTGGTTCAAGCAGAGACAAATCTTTCTACTGGCTAGGTTAATAGTTGATTTTTCATAATTTGTATGTCTTTATTATTTTTCTTGTAAAACATTGAACTAGATAAAAAGAATTGTTGTTCGAATATCATCCCCCATTAATATAATGTTTCTTTTGCATATAATATTTATAACTGCATCATATCCACATTTTCCTGTTGCTGCTGCATTTAAATATTTTATTAAATAGAGCGTTGGGGGGGTGGGGTCAACCATATCTGACGATTTAAAAGGAGGAGAGACACTGACGCCTGAGCATTGGAGTTGGAGTTATTGGAATTATGACATGTTTTATTTTTTATTTTTATTTTCAAATTTCAATCCTCATTTTCTGCCTCTCAGCTTTCCTTGTTTCCAAAATGCTAGTCCAAGAAATCTGACTAATGGAAGCTGTTTGTGCCATACCAGCCTGCCTTGCTGCCTGCCTGTAGATTAGGGTTTTACAGGGTCAAAAGAAATCAAATTCTGCACACGTGAAAGTAAAAAGTAAAAGGGGTAAAAAAAAAAAAGAAAGAAAGAAAGACTAGAATATTGCGCATTGTTTCAGAATTAAGTATATAGTTGGTTTTTTTTTTTTTTTAATACTTTAGTTTTATTAAGTCAATAAAGTTGTTTGTTTTTTTATATACTAAAAGTTACCATCTTTAACATCCTAAAAAGAACATCTTAAAAAAGATAATTTAATTTAATGTTTGCAGTAAGATTGTTATCTGGTAATGTCATTTGATCCCGGCTCAGTCCCTGGCTCACAGGGTCTCACAGGGTGGGAAAATAAAAAAGCTCTATCAACCATTGGGGGCACGTACGTGTATTTGACCGATGTATGCAATTAAGTTGAACTTTATCACGACAAAATATATACTAAGGCCGAACGTGTTTTGTTTACACTGATGGTAGGCGATTAGATTTTAAAAGCATTGATAACATTGGGTGGCTCTGTTCCAATTGATGATGGAGCTTCGAAATGACTTCTAACTACTAGAAGAGATCATCTAAAGACTATATATCAACTTTTTGTATATAAAAATTTAACCGAGATAAAGTGGAAGAATTATAATTAGAAAATAGAATATGTGAAATTCGAAGAAGAAAATTACTTTGACTATCAATTTTCGTTAATTTGAAAATATATAACTTTAATTTTTTTTTCCTATGTTAAGATGGGCATTTTTTAATAAAAACCTTTAATATGAACAAAATTGAAATAATTATGGATTTTATTTTGTAAGTTTTGAATTTTTATTTGAATGAAGCTTGAAACTTTTTATATAGACATGTTTATTAAACTATTTTTCAAAATAACAATTCATGAGAAAATGTTTAATTTCTTTAGTTTTTGACTAATTTTGTTAAGACATGGGAAGGGGAACCGTTCGAGTCTCAACATTGTATTAAAAAGTTATTTAGCTTTGAAAAAATAAAAAACTAATTTTGTTAAATGAACATTTTTTAAGGAATGCATTAAAACCTTTACGTCTTGTCTCGAAGTATGCATCGCTAATTTGTCTCATGGAGCTCGAACCTTAGATTGGACCCTCTGCATATATGCGCTATTCTTTGCTCCGCCGGCAGGCCTCATTGAAAAATGAACAAAATTTATTTAAAAGTTGTGGCTTTCAATTGAAGTGTTACCATAATCATATTTAGGAAAAATAAAATATTTTAGATTAAAAAAAGTAAAATAATCATTTGTTTGCATCATAGTGGATTTAAACCTATAGTTCGTGTATATTGTTGATTTTTTTCATTTCATGGCAGGTTTTTTTGTTTTTTTAAGGTAACTAAACACTTTTGGTTAGAAGATAGTAAGCGAGTCGCTGCCCCAGGACGAGCCAAGACCACTCCTCCTTATGCCTTACTGAGCGGTGAGGCGTTCTACACATTAAACGGTCTGGCGCGATGGGGCGTTGAGTTAAATCTGAGCATCGAAAAGGAGTGATGGGGACGATTAGCTACATTGTATGTTGTAATAAAGTGTTTAGTTAGTAAAAAAATGGTATATTCCTTTACATAAATATAAACAATTTTAAAGTTATGCTTTTATGAATTAAGCAATGAAAATAATTTACTATAAAATAGGCATTATTTGATAATAATTTTAATTAAGATCAGAAAAGATGTGGTTCAAATATTCAAGACAATAAAAAAACAATTAAAGTTTAATCTATGTTTTGGTTCTATTTTGAAATTTATTCTTGAGAATGATTTTTGAAAAAAAAAACCATTTGAAGTTCTTATTCTTTCTAAATTTTGTGTTTTTTGTATCCGTGTTCTTTGAACCAAAAAAAAAAGAAAACAAGTGTTTTCCATATTTTCTTACTTCTCTATGTTTTCCAAAATAAAAAATTTAAAATTTTATTACCAGAGTAATCATTAATACTTATATAGAAAAATAAATTAAATGACTTAAAAAAGTGTGAATAAATAGAATATTGAGCTCACATCAGTTTTTAATTTAATTTATTTTTGTTTTTATATTTGTTCCCTGCTCTTCCAACTGCATAAAAAAAACTCTATTTTTTTTCTTTTGTATCATTTATATTTTCTTAGATCACCATATTTAATTCCTTGAAGAATCTCTTATATATATATATATGTATATATATATACTCATGTATTTACAAAAAAAAAAAAAAAAAAGTATGTACTATAGTAAACATTGAGTACTATGTTCTGCTGGATTGGAACACTCTAAAAACCTTTTGAGTGGGAATTATTTACATTACAGTGGTCTTATTGCATAAATATCATGTTAAGTGAATTTTGGAAGAAAATATGAGGGGAAGCAGGTGATCATGGACTAGAGTTTCTTTTTTCTACAAGTTCTTAGGTGTATTTATGTTCCATATCACAAGAATGAAAATCAGCAATGATCAGTCAAATTGGAAAATCATAGTAGACACATTTCTAAGTAGCAATGATCAAGGAAAATCAATGTTTCATAGTGAAATGAAACACTTAAGCTAGAATTTCATTGTATTCTGAGAACATGGCTAAAAATAACAAGATCATACTTGAGGTTTATAAATTAGAATCCAAATTGCATATATTTTTGCAAAGTCACTAAGCATGTAGCATTTTTTTTTTTTTTGGTCGAGCCATGATATAAAGTGGGCTGTGCTACCATAATCTGTGTTCGTCATCTGTGTATTAATATGTCTGATAAGAATGATCCTGGCAGATAAGCTCTATCTGAGCATAGCTTCATTCTGAAACTCAAACATGAGACAGTGATTAGGATTCGAAGATATATTATCTGCTCACGTGTTCGGTAATCTTAAAACGGATATAATGAACATTTGAAGATTAATAGCTTGTATATTAACTTTAGCAATTAAAGGTTATTGAAATTATAGTCCGACTTAAAGTTAAAATAACATTATAAGAATGCTAAAAAATTCAATATGCTTGTCATTGTGTTGAATAATAAAATTCAATAAAATATTTATTTTAACAAAAATATCATCAATACCTATTGTGTGAGTCCCAACAATTTCATGGCTCAAATCACACTCTGACCCAATGCATGGTTTTACCCAATCCATTTGATTTAATGCATAAAAATACCGAAACGAAAAAGAAACGAGAACAGACAAAATGGGAGAGGAAGGAGAAGTTTAATTTTGAGTCTATGTCAACTTCCGTTAAAAGCATAAATTCCAGAGTTGAATGAAAGTGTAGATATATCAACCCAACAAAAATCATTCTTTAGATTTGGGTTTGTCCTTAAAATTTTGGAATTAAAAAAGAAAAGGAACATTACTACACAAGACAATAATTCCCTAGGTTACTTAATGAAAATCATTCTCAGAAAAATATTGCAGTCACACCCCAAAAAGGACCATTTCTTGAGCATCCATCATATGGGAAGAGTAGGATTTTGTATCAACGGCTAAATGGGCAAAGGAAGAACAAACAAAGATAAGATAATACATTCCCAAAATAATTCTTGATTGATGCTGCAGTCATCTTTGTCTTTGTCTGTATCCAGAGAATGATGAAACTAGGAAGCCATTGCAAGAGTCATCAAGGTCCCTAATAGAATGAAGAAGGTAAGAAGGAGAGACATGGATCACATCCCTTTGTGAAGTTCTTGCAGAGCTTGGATCTTAGAAGTTGTTTGCTGGAGCAGAGGCTTGCATTTCTAGCCATGGAGGCCCAGATGATGCTGAGCCAATGATATTCACATTAATGACTTCACCAAACCATGTGCCCTCTTGCTCGAAGCTCCTCAAGTTTTTGGATCTGAATATATCAAAAATTGCAAATGAATAAAGCCTCCAAGAAAATTAAAAACGACACATTCAAAGCAATAAATCTTCCTCCACCAAAAACAGTGGCAAATAAAACAAGTTTGAGGTCCAAATAAAGACGGTTGAACTAGTAATAATAATGTAAGTTCTCCTTCCCCCATATCCTTGCTAACTAAGTTCCATTTTCCATTCTTCGTGCTCTCCAAACATTTATCATCTCTGAGAATAGTCTCTTTTAATGCATAATAATGCTGTGACAGTTATTCTTACAGTTTATGTCAGTATGTTTTCTGGATCTGACAGTTAAGAAGCTTATTTGGCCTCTACTCTTTGTCTGTTGGCATCTAGATTTCAGCTATAGACCATAACCAAGTTAACTTAAAATATTTGTCTGCTTAATTAGTACTCCTAGCTAATACTTCCAATATAATGAGATTATATTTATGCTCTTCTAACTATAAAGTATATACAAGACTTGACTGAAAGAGGCCGGTACTAGATAGTGTCCACCTCAAAGTATCCTCCAAGCTCATACTGTTGTTTTACCAAGTCAGACCAAGAAGGTCTATCTAAGTCCTCCTCCCAATCTGTTGAAGTGTCTAGTAAAAGGGGGTTACCCCTGTACTCCTGAGATCTGCTCAATAGTCCTCTCTTAAGCATCTCTCTTCAGCAGTATCTCAAATAAAGAGGAAAGGATGTAGGCAGGGCCTCATCATAAAATCATCAGTTCCATTATATTATTGTAGACATGTGCTAATAGGAGTGCATCTGAGTTGCTCCTCAATCCACACCATACCCTTCTCTTACTTCACATGAGTACCACCCCCCTTAACCTCCCCATATTTGCCTGTAATAACATTGTTCCAAAAAGTCCACCTTTCAACTGTGAACTGCTAACTCAACTTGGAAAGAAGCGATTTATCGAGGCACCCCAAGTCCTTCACTCCTAAGCCTCCATTTTCTTTCCTCAAAAACAAACCGTCGCCCACTTAAATGAGTTAAGGCTTTTTATCAGTTTTCAAAACATTCTCAAAAAGTTTCCTGGATCATTTAAAATACGTAAGATATCATATTAGGAAGAAGAAATGGAGAAAATTTTCATTTCAGCAGACAATTAAGGATGGCAATTAAAACACAGACAAGCAGGACAATAAAATATTTCTTTGATAGGAAAAGCTAATATGTTAATGCACTGATTAGAGGTAAATTCTTATTAAATAGAATAGTAAAAACAAAATACAATTAAAATTTTTAAATAAGCAGTAACAAACACAAACACACAAGTGAATGACACGAACTATTGGATGGATTTGGAATACTGAATTTTTTTTTTTTTTTGATTGATAAAGAGCAATATATTGACCAAAAGAGAGAGAGAATACAAGATGTATACAAGAAAGACCACAAGGGGCCAAACTAACCATCCCAAAAAGAAAACCATACCTTAGGCGTGCTTGCCAGAACCTATCTGAGAAACAGCCTGCTCAATTAGATGTCTTGAATAAGCCCGGCCGTAAGGCGATCGGATAACTAAAGACTTTAGTCTCTTGAGGGGAAAAGTAGCGTCTTCAAAATAATTTGTTCTCTCTTTAGATAGCCAAAAAAATAAGTTGAAATGGCTCTCCAAATGTAACTTTTTCCTAACGAGGAAGTGTATCCGGCTTAGGTCTTTAGCAGGAAAGACAGGTCGATCAACCCAGAAATGAAAGAAGGTCGGACTGTCACCATGACCGCGGCGGTGGATTAGAATATGGACTAGCTCTTCTTCCTCCTTTCTACAGAATGGACACATGCTACTAAATAAACCCGTTTCTTTAGTGAGTTGAGAATAGAACCTTACCTACCACACCTCTGGGCAAAAGAGCCAACTTTGGAAGGATATGCTAGTTCCATAACATTTTGTGTAGAGGACTTTATCGAATCTCCTTCCAGCACTGATTAAATAAGCTTGGATCATGAAGGACCCGACACATCCCTTCCAAACAAAATTATCCTTTTCGGAGGAGATTTTGATGTTGCTAGTCGCCGATGAACTCTGGAATAAACTGACCCGATCATTTAAAGACTATAATTTTTTATCGATAAAGAGGCGTATGTTGACAAAAAAGAATATGGACGTATGCAAGAGAAACCACTAAGAAACTGACCAAAAAAAAACAAAACAAAGTGAAGAAGAGGCAGACAAACCATCGAAAAGAAAATAGGCTACTAGTCATAGCCATGGGAACCACCTGTAAGGCAACTTCAACAAAATCGATCGCCTTTGGAATAAATGACCGCAAACTAGATGAATGACTGAAAGCTCAGTCTTAAAAATGAGGAAAAAGTGGCGTCTTGAAAATAATTTGTTCTCAGCGCCATCTTCCCTCACCCAGATCTCGCGGCCTTTGCCCTTTTGAGCCGGCTATGCTTTATATAGTTGAGCATCATGAGGTTGTCTTCCACAAGTGTCTTCCCGGAATATGATTTTCCCTGCGAATCTACCATTTAAACACAAGTCTTTCTTAAGTGATCGGTATCTTTTGCAATAGACTTCGAACTAACTCCATAGCTTCCTGCAGGGTGAGTGAACCATCCCCATTCTAAAACCATACAAGTATTAATACCGATCTCAAATGGGTTATCTCCTTTGCCAAACCTCAGAGCCATTTCCCGATAAAAGCTCTGTTTAGGAGCTGCCATGATCCCCAGGCCACCCTTTCCTTTTCCTGGCTTCTGGGTTCCAGTTTGCAGGTGGATTTTCTAAATGTAGACCCTCTCCCGTGAAAAATCTCTTTATATTTTCTCAATGCCTGTTTTTTGACATTTTGGGCATCCTAAAGTATTGACAAGCATATCAGATATTAGATGGCGTGCTTACAGTTAGTGTAAGTCTTCCCCTTTAGAGATATCTCTGTCTGCTCAGCGTGAATCTTCTTCTGATTCTCTCCTCGATCATCCCTTGCCCTTGTGAGATTCAACTTGGGCTAGGTCTCGGTAAGAGGAGGAGGATCTACCTCTGCACCCCGACTCACTTGCAGTTGGTTTAAATTCTCCATGTGATACGGAAAAATAGCGCTCTTATCCAGTTGATTCGACCGAGAAGCTTCAAAGTCTGACGGGATCCAGCTTAGATACAACATTTGTCTCATAATCTTCTGGAAAATAAAGTATCATTGTGAACAACAAGTGGGATATATTCGAGAACATCTAAAATTATTCTGAAGTTATAACACAAGATAGCCTCCTTTGTAGCATTATCATCGAGGATAGAATACCTCCATCCCGGGACAAGAGATGGGGATAGCGGATCTCCTTGCTCTTGCTGTGCTTTTGGGGGCTATGCTAGACTGGGTGATAATCAGAAAGAAAGGGTTGGCCAAATGCACCCTTTATATCCACCATCCCGCATTACCTCTTAAAAGCCAAATCTCACTGATCTGTGAAGAAACTTTGATTAAACATCATAAAAACTTTCTGACATCTAATTCGAAGGATTCTTTTTCCCTTCCTCTCGTCATGAATCAATCGCTTAATTTGCTGTTGGGAGGCGTCAGTTGTCGCCCTTCCTGGCTGTTTGGGCTTTGTTGACGATGCGGCTCATCACCTTTCAACTTTGTTTGCTAAAACCTTGCTCTTCAGTTTTTACCTTACACACCATTCGGAGGAGGAGACCATGAACATGGGTCTAAATCCTTAAATCATCCGCCCTTCCTTCTTTGGAACCATCAACATGGGAGGTGGAGTTTAGACTTTTCCTAAAATTTTAGAACAAAAATCCACGAATATAGCTCATTTTTCACCTTTGACCGTCTCAGTTGGAATTGCAGGCTTGATCTTATACCCATCCCGGCTGGGAGCTTTCTCCCCATTTAGCTCATGAAGAGCGACAAAAACTTCCTCTTCCATAAAAGGCTTCTCTAGCCTAACAGTCTCTTGATCTTCCAGTTTCAAGAAGATCAGACCCTCTAGGTGCTCTCGATCACGGGATGACAAGTAGGGATTGGTGCTGTATATGTTGCACTATCTTGGCCTTCTACCATATGACCCCGTCAATTTTTAGACTGTATCATTTCAACATGCTTTATGAGGATTCCATTTGTGAAAATTTTTGGCATTTTCATCGCATTCCTTAAGCAATTTTCACACAGACTTTTGTCTCACATTATTTCCTCTAAACAGCGCCCGTGCTTTGAACTTCCTCGACTCATCGTTTTTCATCGATCTGCAAGTTGAGTCACGGTTCTTCTGAGGCTCCGTTTGTATCCCCTTCTTGTTATGTTCTTCGACACAGTTTTCTCGTCTCAACCCTCCAGAACACCTCTTTATTCCATCATTGGGCAATCTTGAGGGCTTTTGGTGCTTCTCGCCACCCGCAAAGCTCTTGACACCCCTAGCCGGCTTTTCACCATCGGTTGAATCTTGGTGTTGAGCGAACAATACAATTACATCAAATGTTTCATGTGTAGTGTTAAGTGTCTTCCTCCTTTTTCTCGACCATCTTATGTTATTTCCTGATGAACCCAGCGTAAAATGAATTGATTACCACATAAGTAAACATCATAGGTGAGAAAAGACAGAAGTTGAGTCATGTTCTTTATGAAACTTCTCGTTTGGTGTTTTGTGGTAAAATTCAAAGCTACAATTTAATGTCTTTATTCAAGCGTTGAGAATGATAAGCTAAGGAATATTTGTCAGAGCATTTGATCCTTCATGTTACAACGTGGGTTCTCATCGAACCTCTTTTGTGTTAATACCCTCTCGAATGGGGTAGTGAGAGAAAGAATAGACATCTTAGCTGCCGGACTATTTTGTTCCAAATGCATGTTCCCAAACATTTTTGGGTTGATGTAGTCTCTCACAGCCCCTATTTCTTGGTGTAGGATGCCGCTCTTCAGTTCTCAAATTGGGCTGCTCCTACCACCCAATTGTTTCCAAATAGTCCATTATTCCCTAATGATCCAAGGTATTTGAATGCACATGTTTTGTTCAAAGATGTTTCGTCTCTGGCTCTAAACTTGAGCAAAGTCCTTAAAAGTGTATCTTTGTGGGATGTTCTCGTTGAAAAGGGTATAGATGTTATTGTAAGCTCTTGACATTCACTTTGTGTCTGCGATGTTATATTCTTTAAGGTGACTTGTTTTCCTTTTCTTCTCCTGTTACTAGTCAGGGGGGGGTGATGATTTATTAGTGTACACTATTTCTCAGGCTCATCGGATCCTACTCAACTCCAGTTCCTATTAGACTCCCAGTGCTCCAGGAATTATTCTCGCGCCAGAACCCTCAGGTCTCTAGTCCAACAGAGTACGCCGTGCATCCCATATCAGTCAAGAATGATGATCTTCCAGCTGCTCTCCATCAAAGTTAAACATCAATGTTATACTAATCTCTTCCTTTGTTTCCTATAACCACTTGTCATCTTCCTCTTGTTCCTTTGTTGCATCTCTTGATTCTATCTCTTTCCTAACCTTGTCAGTAAGAGCTTTTATCTTACCCTAGTTTAGGCGTAGTGCTATGGTAAAAATGCAAACTTTAGATGGCAATGATACATTCTTTCCAGTTTTACCTAATGGAAAGAGGCTATTAGTTTGTCGTTAATTATTGCGATTAAGTTTAATCCGATGAGGTTTGTTTGAGATTGAGGCTAGTCTTTATTCTTGAGGTTATACTCGAGACTTATGGAAATTGATTATTCTGATACATTTTCTCCTATATAAGCAGAAGCCTTAGTCCGTTTGTTTTATTTTGATTTTTTTTTTTATCTCTCTTGCTGCATCTTATAAGTTTGTGACTTGCATCAACTTGATATCATAGTCTTTCTACATGGAGATCTTTGGAAGAAGTTTACATGGAAGGCGTCTTGGGGTTTGTTGCTCGGGGAGGCTGAGGGAAGAGGTGTGTGGGTCTTGAAAATCTGTATAGTTTGAGCTTGGAGTCCTCGTGCTGGTTTGGAGATTAGGTCAGGTAGTTGAGGCATTTGGCATGCAGAAGAGTATGTGGATGATATTGGCATCACTGGGCGCAACTCTAAAGGTATATTATCTCTTAAATCCTTTCTTCACTGATCAGTTTCACACAGAAAAGTTTAGAATGTTGAGTATTCTTAGGTGTTTATGTCATGGTGATGATGGGAATCACGTTGTCTCAGCGAAATATGTACTTCATATGTTATTTGAGACAGGAAGTGGGCGCGAGCCTTGTAGTACTTGATGGCTCGTGTCGCCACCAACTCACTAAGGGAGAAGAGGTGTTCAAGATCTGAGAATCTGGCGGTTGGGAGATTGGATTATTTTTATGGTAACTTCCTTGGATCATTGCTTATTCGGTAAGTGTTTGAGTGAAATTTTCATGTCATCTCCACGATCGGTCGTTGAAGCGTTTGTAGGAGGCATCATGCTATTTGAATAAACTCCTGGGCGTGGAATATTGTACTATAAGAACCAGGCATATGAAATTGAGGTACTTTTACGGGCGGTTAGGGCATGATCTGAGAGAATGGGAAGTCCTTGGGGTGTTGTATCTTTTTGGAAATTTGATCACATGGAAGGTAAGGCAAAATATTGTCTCGCGGTCTAGATACGCAGTCAAGTTATACTTGCAGTCTATGGGAGATCAATAGCTATGGATTGTTAATGGAAGTGGGCATCAAAAATTCAGTATCAACGAAGCTTTGGTGTGATAAACAAGCTGCCATACATATAGCATCTAATCCGGTATTTCATGAATGAACCCAAACGCATTCTGCAATAGATTGTCATTTTGTCATGAAGATCCATTTGAGTTGATATCTGCAAGGATATGTAAAGGTTGGAGAACAATTAAGGAATCTTACTTACAAAACCTTTGAGTGGGGATCAAGTCGAGTTGTATCTTTATGAGTTGGGCGTGATCAACATCTGTGCTCAAACTTGAGGAAGTGTTATAGTTTTGTGAATTATAAACTCAGTTGGGAAAGAAACATGTATTCTAAATGTAGCGTGGAAACTATAATGTCTTCCTATTTGATTTAGAATTGTCTTGTATATAAATATATTTATTTGTAATTAATGAAAGACACAATTTTTCCCTTTAATTATCTTTGATTACATTTCTTATATCTGATGTTCTCCTTTCTTTAAGCAGTACAAGTATCACACATAAAAATAATATAGAAACATTTGTTAATCTAAACACTTAGAAAAAATTTCATATGAAGAATAAAATCTTGGTTGTTCTTTTAATGAATGTTATGAAAATGGAATACATTGAAAGTATTACTTCAAATCAGGGCCATACTTTCTCGATTCCAAGCTCTGTTCCTCAGTAAGCGTATCCATATTGTCATTATGAAATCATACCCTCTTTATTTAGTATAAATATAATTATAAGTTTACAAAAGTACAATAAAGAAATTGTTATCCATACCTCATACCATATGCGTAATAGCGATTGCGCGTATCATGAAATCAAACCCACTATCGGTGTAACCTCTAAAACTTATACATCCTTATCGTAGTGTTTGCCAACATATAAAAGCAAGAGTCGAGTTTGTGATGCATTTCGAAGCCAACATAAACCTCCTTTATTAGGTGTCATAGAATTTCATATCTCATCTTCCTCATTTTTGTCGATACAAAAGCATATTGTACCCTGTACACTTCTCATGTTGATCCTCGAAGACAAAGGAGTGAATTATGAATGGAAAAATGTGGGTCCTATTTGATAAAATATCAGGAAAATAAAGGATTATCTATCAAACCAGATGAAGTTCACAAATGAACATATGTATCTTTAGATACTTCAAAAATAAATATCTTACCTCGAAATATGGGCGATAGCATTGCCCTGAAGTTCGAACAAAAAGGCACTCCATCTCTATCATATTAGTTCAATCCTCTGATATCCCTGATATTTTTTTTTAGATTATGAGATCAAATTGTCTGTCGTGGCCTTTAATCGTGTCTGTGAGCAGATCGCTGTTATATCTTCCCGCTCCATGAGAGGTTCTATTGAGGTTTCCCTCTTGCTTGGTGGTATTAGCATCCTCTATTCACTCTTGACTAGACGGTACAAACTCTTCATGATTCTTCCACATGGAATTCTAGAAATATTATGAGTCACAAAATGCATCACTGTAAGAATGAAAGTGACTCGAAATATTAGGGAAGAAAAAAAAAAAAATATATATATATATATATATATATATATATATATATATATATATATATATATATACCTATACCTAACCTATACTATATATATATATATATATATATATATAAAAGTTGAAGGGCTTTATCTTAGAGAAGCAAAAAAGCAAGTCCTAACTATTTGCAAATATTATTCGTGGATCTGGTTGAGTAATTCACCTCATATCACACCACTGGGACTACAAAGTGAAAACCATTAGACAAGTATATAGTTTAAAATGACAATCATATAGGACCTGTTTGATATCATTGAATTGGACTTCATTTCCTAGTAAATTTATTAAAATAAAGGGAAAGAAGAATTAAAAAGTGCATTTTGTCTTTGCTCAAACCATTGGTGTTCTCTTGAGGATTATTTGTATTTGTTCTCATCAGGCCCAATCAGAGATCTGACATAATGTTCAGAAATTGTGTCAATAGAAGGCATAAGTCTCGAAGTAATGTGAGTATATTTCTTTTTCTTTTTGTATTTCCGTAATTTTCTTCTACATTTTTCTTAGTAATATCTTTTTTGCTCGGTAAAATGATTATTATTAATTACAAAAAAAAAAAAAACACTAGTAGCGAGCAATGTCTTGGAAGTATACTAAAAGGCACCGTGAGCATCATAAAGAACTCAATTACAAAACCACCACTAACCTTACTGCAACCTAAACAAGTCAAATTATCCTGGCTTGTTTTTTGTTATCCACCTTTGTACAAGTTTTGCTGACCATCACCTACCGATAAAGGTAGAATTCATCCACAGCAAGCGAGCTCTTCTGCATTTGTCAAAAGCAGCCCCTATTCCTTTCTTTATAGTAATATCTTAGTTTGTAATAACCACATTCTTAATAATATCTTGAACTAAACATAACTTTTTTAATAAATGTCAGCCAATTTACAATTAAAAATTAAAATAGAAAAGAAATGAAGAACTGGCTAAAAGTGTATAGTAAGCTGCATGAACCTCAAGGTTTATAAAGAAATGCCAAAGGAGTATAACAAAGCCTTTTGACCCTAACCATTCCCGAACAAAAAAGTTAGTTACATGCAAGGCTTAAAATTTGCTTAACAGGCCTAGACCAGAGACCAAGAGAATAGGAAAAGAGACTTTCATCTCTCTTGAACATAGCGATCTGTCATCAGTAGTCACATTTATCTCCTCCACTTTATCTAAAAGGCGAAAGGATATTTGTCCATCCAAATTTTCTTATGTTTTTACTCATAGTAACCTCACCAACCAAACAAGTCTCTCTCATTAAGGAGAACCAGCAGAATCTGAAGGCAAGAAAGAGACAACAAACCCATTACCCTTTGAAGCAATGAATGGGGCTATGTTGATAGCACTTCATTCTCACCACAAAGGGAGAATCTACCAACAGATGTCTTCCTAGTTTCTTTAGTTGATCCAGGGTAGTCACTTTTTACACACCATTCAAAAGCCGTAGAGATTTAATTAAAATTATCTTTAGATTTTCTCCACACCATCCTACTCCATTCTGAGCAAACCCTCTTCTTGAATTAAAGTGGGTGAAACCTTACAGCTGTGTGATCATTCGAGGACCTTAAAAACACAGGATTCCATCCACCCTTCCTGAATGATCCCGAATCTTTGCCACATTCAACCTCTTTGGAAGCATTGATTGTAAAGCAAGAATTTATCACACATAAAGGTTCTTCTGTATCACTTGTCCTCAGAAAATAAACTCTACTCTAAGTCCCCACTTGGATATACTAAAGTTAGCTAATAGGTTACTTCTTTTTATCTCCTTCACATCTGACGACGCACCCACAGCCCTTTTTACATCAGACCTCTTAGCCTCCTTTCCATCCACTATGTAGGTTGATAACATTGAGACTTATAGCTGGGGTGTCGACGGCTGGTTTACGGAGTGGGTACCATGAAAATATTGGAGGTATTTTATTATTTCCTTCAAGGGTTTGGGGAAATCAATCAAGGTAAGACTCTTCAGCATAATTGCATGTCTTACTATCTTATGGATAGTATGTGAGAAAGAAGCCGGGGACCACAGGAGGTGTAAACGGGTATAGAAAATCTTTGGCATGCAAGATTTATTCCATTTTATGCCTTCTTATAGACTTCTTGTACTAGTCCTTTTAAAGGGTCATCGATTACGATACTCATTTTTTTTTTTTAATGAGTAAAAGCGATTATGAAAATCGAAGAAGACCAAATGAAGGCCTGAAGTAAGGGACCTGAGGAACAGGAAAACAAGAAAACCCACACTTTACCAGCACACTATTGGTCAAAGAAAATCAGTTAAAGATTTGAACCTATTAGTCAAATACATATTTGTGCGGACCAGTAATCATGAATAGGCCTTCATCCCTTTGGTAGAAATTCCACTGTTGCTCAATACCAGTAATTTATTTCTTTCCATGATAGTCCAAAACGATGTTGAGATGCGACCACATCCAGCCTTCTTCTATTCTCTTACCCACACGGTGCCACCGAGATGGGGTTTCTAAAAGCGGAAACTTAGGGAACACCATACACCAAAAATGCGAGAAGATCCAGTAACAATCCAACCACGGAATGAGTGTAATAACAGGATAGTCTTGTCGTCTCTTCATCAACTAAATATAGGAAACATCTGTTAAGCTAAACCAGTTTTAATTTGATCGGTGTTGCCCCTTTGAAGCTTCCCCGAGCAAAAACTCATCTTAGTGGAACGGTTACTCCCGAATAATTTGGTGAGGAAAACAATCATTAAGCATTCTGGCTTGAGGAGTCAAGCCCCACCCTCATGAGAGGCTCCCAGAACCTGTTCTGAGACCTCTTTATTAAGGCTTGCCATGGCAAGGCGAGGTAAGAGCGGAGAGATGGCTCTTCCCACTCGGCATCATGCAGCGAAGTCTCCTTGGGCTCCCAGAGAAAGCAGACGACGGTATCTCATTCCTTTTCTAATCTCGCCGGACCCCCATAACCATAGCATCCCTCAGATATTGAGCCTGACCACCTCTTTCCTTGAACTTCCATGGAATGACATTTCTCGGAGAATCTCTTTCATGCGCGGCGCCGGATTAATTTACAATGAGCCTTGTTTAAAATAGCAAGGCATAATACCTAAACCTCCATTTTAATCTAAGCCACAGCGTCAGAGCCACTTCTGAGATGAGGTTTTCCTCTGATACCCCACAAAAACCTCTTTGAATTTATTCAGTTGTAATCCTAACCGTCTGAACATCAGAAAGAGACAAGTATGGGTAAGCTCGAAACTAATTGCTCAGGATAAGAGTGATCCTCCACCTTTGAAATATATTGTCTCTTCACAAAGCCAATCTCTTCCTAAACCTTTCTTGATGCAATCCCAGGCCATGGCCCAGGTTATGAGGGCTCCCAGGAGAACCTAAATAGGATGAAGCGAGTCGACCTTGCGCTGACTCGGCTGTGGCCAGTCCATACACAATGCTCCCAGCTAAATAATTTACTTTTGTTCAGGTATCCTCAAATGAATAGACTCAAACCACATCAACAACCCAGCAGAGTGCACAGAAGTTGTTCTTGTCGCCTCTGAAGCGAGAAGAGTATCGTCTGCGTACGACAAATGGAAACCATACCTCTCCATTTATTTACTCCATGTAATGACCCGAAAATCCCCTTAGGCTGCTCTCTCAGTACGATTCACCCAGAGCCTCCATCCTGACACAGATAAGGAGAAAGAGGATCCCTGTCTAAGACCAGAGCTCGGAAAAAACCAGGGTTCCATTCACGACAAGACGTCGCGGGAGATGCACCATTTTATCCCGGTTTAACCATTTCCTCCCAGAAACCCATTTTCACTGACACAGTAAATTCCAATGTAGATGATCATATGCTTTTTTCGATATCTGTAGCTGCGGATAAGCCTTTCTCCTTTCTTTCAATACAGCATCTCTGACCTCGTGCTTAATTAACATTGCAGCTCTAAAATTTATACACCCTCCACAGTGCTGATTAACTCTTGCATGATTCTTCTACGTAGTTGGCTCTTGACTTGTATTTGGTGAGGTGACCTCCCTTGTGGTCTTTGTCTAAGGTTTCTAGGTTCATCTTTGTTTTAAGTGCCTCTTATAAAGTGTCGATATCTTTTACTTGATCAGTTTTTGCTGTACTTTATTGAGCGGATTTCTCATCCTTTCTTTTCAATATCAATACATGTTTTGTTTCTAAGCCAAAAAAAAAAACTACTCGGAAGAGTCCCTTTATTGCAAATTTTCAATTCACTTGCAAAGGCCATTTTCTTTTTTTTTCTTTGATATAACAGTAGAAGCGTATTCATGAAGAAGGCATCTAACACCTAGACCTCAGTGCCTCTATCGATAAGCCGTCTTCCACTTCACGGTAGGAAGATGTATTCCTCTATCTGTTTACTAACGACAGCCTCTCCTTTTTCCAAAATGAAACTTTTTTCCCAAAGAAATAAGTGATAGCCTCGTGGAAATGAGGCTGAGGCTTATCAAAAATGTCTCCCTTCAGCCAAAGCACTCTGACGAAAGGGCACACGCCCATACTCATTCTTTCTTTAACACATTATTAAATCTTTGCTGTGAAATTATAAAGACTTCCTACCAACTAATGGGACTAAATATATAAGATCTTATTCCTTGTTTATGGAACTAACACCAAAGCGTTGAATTTAGGCTTCCCAAAAATCTATCGTGATCATGGAATTCTTTAAAAACATTAACAAACTAGTGAGTCACTAATAAATTCAGCTAAATTTAGCAAGATCTTATTGAAGTCATCAGATCCGAGAGCCTTGTCTCCATCAGTTTACAAACGGCAAAGCCTCTTCTTTAGGGAACAGTAAACATGAAATCCACTTGAGTGGCTTCTGCACTAATCTAACTGTGAAAATCCCGACCTCATTGGTAGGACGCTAATCACGAGGCCCATGAAAAAAACATAAAGAATCCCTTCCAAAGGCTGACGAGCTACCACATCAGCCGAAAATCCATTGTTAAGAATTTAGGATGGTAATCTGGGCGTAAGAGAAGGTTTATGAAGCGCATGTCCTCCTTACTTTATTTTGGTTTCTCTATTAACTGACCCATTAACCTTAATCTTGATAGATTGTCCTTTCCCATATGGCAGTAAACTAGCTTCACAAATTTATCAGAATGGGCCCTCTATTTTTTTTTTTATCGATAAAAGCAAATTTATAAATAAGAAACTGAAAACGAGGAAGCGAGTGAGCATTACCAGAATGCAGGTGGTGTCTGAAAGAACCTGAAGAACAAACAACACGAAAACTAAAGATCACACCAAAACTATAGTCCCCATCCAATTTAGAAAGATCTCTACAATGAGTGTGATAATCCATCACTATTCGATTATTGAAGACCCAGCCAAATTGGTTCTGATAATAGGCTTTCAATCTTTAGGCGAAGACCTCGTTCTTAAACACCAAACTATTTCTGTACTTGGATATTCCCAGAAACAACTGTGAAAAGTTCTTTGCCAGCCATATCTTTCACTTTTCCCAGCTGGCTCTTGCAAGCTAAAAGAGGTGTGCGGGCGAGTTGGAAAGACCAGATCCGTGATTGACAAATAAGATCCCAACAATTTTGGCAATTTCTGGTGAATCGACAAATGATCTATGGTCTCCTCTTCCTCTCGCCATCAAAACATCTGTTTGAATGTCTACTGACGTTTTTAGTTGATCCATAGTAGGCACTTTTCCCAGGGCGGCTTCTGACGAAGACTCCCGGTTTTAGGGCTTGGCCAGTTCGAGCAAATGATGGAAATTACGAGGCGGAGAATCATCAAAACCTTTATATGTTTTGGCCAAAAAAAACCTTTATCAATAGCATTCTTCGTGATAGCTATCCTCTCAGTGGGTGAATCTTGAGACTATAAGAACTAAAGAGCTTGACATCTCTTCAATCTCTGATCGTTTAAGTCTTATGAGTAGAGGACCCGACACCAGTCTAGTCTCTCTTGTCCCAATTTCAGCTGCACCTTAGCCTCTTTGTTTGTGGTATATTGGAACCGGGTTAGGGAAGCGTTACAGGCCAGCTCACTCCAAGCATCTCTCAAAAGTTAAGAGACCAGACCCCTACATATGTCTCTCTTTGGAGTGCACCTTCTCGATCTTTTGTTCTGACTTCACAATCTCGAAAGATTTGGTTTCAGTAATCTAACTCTTTACATCTATCCTTAACCAGCACTATCACATTTCTTCTCATAGAGACAAATTAACTACTCTAGGATCTAAGCATTAAAATATTTAAAAATAAAGTGACATATTAAGCTCAAATAAAATTTGTATAAAATGATCAGTGGTCGTGTCTGGATGTTGTATGTCTTTAAATCAGATTCGGCAAGCGAAATTAATTCTCATAAACAAAGTATATTCTCAGGAAAATCTTGAAGCAGCGAGGATATAAGCTCTTGTGATTTCCTCACACATCTTGAAGAGATCTTATCTGTATCTTCATGAGTGTTGTCGAATTGTGCTCGAATTCAAGCCTCTCTTCCCCTCGTACAAAACACCTTGATCTTCGCTTTTTGAAGTCGGGGTTCGCTTCTCAACACCCGAATATACTTGTGTGGTCTTAAAATAAGAAGGTAAATCCTGTGGTGCCATTCCAAAAGCTAAAGATCATTATTATGTGCAAATCAAAGGTTTGTAAATGGATCTTATTTTTGCAATAAAAATTAATGGTCACATAAAAAATATTTAGCAAGACACTCCAGACAATTATTTTAAGAACACTTACCAAACATGAAACCTACTATTATTCCACAAAGACAATGAAACAATAAAAAATTAAACAATATTATTTTGTTTTATTTTTAATTTATTATTCTTAAATTAGTTTCATAGTTTAAAGTTAGTATTTCTCAACAATGAATTAGTAACTAATATTCAACATGGAAAAATACAAATTTTTGTTTTAAGTCTCTATGTTTATCATGATGTTTTTTAATTTGTTTCTAAGTTTATTATTAAAGATCTAACAAACATTAAGGTGAGTTGTAACCCAAACTCATACTAACTGTCAACATATCTGTGCTCCATGGGTGAAATTAAAGCCTTGGTTTTGGTTACTAGGAAAATAGAAAAAAATGCCATACTATATCTCTCTTTACTCTCATTTAAAAAAACCTTGGGCGTGAAGAGTTAACGTTAGTAATAATCGTTTTGTTTCTTTCTTTATTTTATGAGCGTCTGACGATTCTACTAAACTGAAGTTGATTCCTAAGCTAGAAAGGAAAGCAATTTATTAATGAGCTTGACTAGAGCTAACAAGTTATAAATAAAAACTAAACACATGAATGTTTATTTATCATAATAAATAGATAAATAAGAGAAAACAAATAGATATTAAATAATGCATCACTTCACTACCTGATAAATGGATAATTCATGATCATACCTAAATATGAATATTTCACCTAAGTGACCCATCTATGCTCTAAATAGATAATTATCATAAATGAATAGATAAATGAAGTGCTTTGGGATTTGCTTTTCTCCCTTTTTGAGTCTCTTGGTTTGTGCTAAACAGGTTAGGGGTCTCTCTTAGATTGGAAGGGTACTTTTCTTGCGCCAGGAGATCGAAAAGGTTTGGAACACAAGTCATTTGTGCATATTTGGACACTGCGGAAGACTAGAATGGCATTGTATTTAAGAGTAGGTGTCTTTGGTGGATGGGCCCATGACCACTGTTCATTTCATTGATTGAGTGGGATCTTAGTGTGTTTTCTTTAGGTGCTTTATCTTTTTGAGTTTATCTTGTAAGGGTGAGGTTCAAACCTTTATAGTACAACAGTGATTAGACACTTCCGAGCCTTGGAACACCACAAGGAAAAGTTAATCAATGGCTGTTTTACAAGTCATGAAAGAGTTACAATGACACTTCACAAGGCGTCACGTGTAGACTAGCATTGTATATGTTTAGATACAACATGACCCTTTTATTTGAAGTGTGTCATTGATTTTACTACTATGTCATTGTATATTCTTCGCCTGTATTCATTATGACACACTCTTAAAACTTCATTGATTTTTATCTTACTTTTGTTTAGAACTGTGACACTCTTTACAAAGTGTCATCATCTTTCTACATTGAAATCATATTTATCAATTTCATTAGTTATAAATCCTAATATAGCATCTCCCATAATTACTGAAAATTTGTAAATAATATGAAAATCATATAGAGAAGAAAAAAAAAACTATATCAAAGTCATATAAATAAGGAATAAAAAATATCTATATATGTTGATCAAAGTACATTTATATAATACCTAAAACAAGTTTTTCATAGATTCTACAAGAGTGTACTAAGTCCAATAAAGCCCACCACCTTGATCCTACCTCTTACACCTAGTATCAGTCAAAACATACGATAACATAGCGCGATTTTTCCATTGCCAAAAACTTCCACGCATTTAGCAATTATATTGAATGTGCAAAAAAAAATTAACATGCAAACAATTGATCTAAGAAATGAGTCAATACACAACAAGCTATTATTTTTAATATAGAAAGGAAAAAAATACTGCCAGTACAACAGAGATTTTATACAGGTTTATCCAAAGATACTTAGCACTTCTAGGGTGTGTCTCCTTGTTAATGATGAGTGAAGAAATGACCTATAATTCCAGAATTTATCAAGAATTTGCATAATAATTGAAAGTTCTAAAAAAAGTAACATAGAATTTCATTTTGGAAGAAATTAATTTGTATATATGTCCCTAACCTCATTAGAAGAATTATAAGCATTCAAGCTAATTCTGGAATGAATTTAGCTCTCATATTTTCCTTTTAGACCAGCAAATAAAATCAGGATTTACAAAAGTACGAATCAAGTGCCTTTTAAATTTCACTTCCAGGTAAACTGGATAAAAAAATAATTACAAAAACTCAAACATCTAGTTCCAGATTTCATTCTGTAGGCTGAAAATGCTTAAAAAGTTATTGGCAAAAACATGTAGCAGAAAAAAATGGATGACCTAAAGCATAAAAAAAATTCCCCAGAGAAAATTATTCGCAAAACATTCCAATTATTCACATAAAGAAAGAATATTGATAAAAAAAAACCTAATGTGCAGGTGATGCACCACAGTAGCATGTAATTCACTAGATTCTATATTAGTTCTAAAACAAATTTCATTGACATAAGTATACCATTGACAATATTAAATGAAATTAGCGGTATGCCTTTTTCTTTGATTAATTTTTGGCTTTCCACATGGTGCCTCTATCTATATATACTACGAGGAGAATTATAATATCTGTGATATAGAGGCTGGCTATTGAAGAACCGGGTGATTGACTTAGATATCTTAATGAAACATGAGTTACAAAAATGTGCACACACTCAAGTGGTTGAGCCCGAATAGCTGTAAAGGTTGTCCACAATTCAATTGGTATGCTGTGAAAAACACATTATATATATATATATATATATATATATATATACCATACGTAAGTTGGCATGCATGTTGAAATGGTACCAACCAGCCGTCTTAGTCAAATTAATTAGTGATTTGTAAATGAACCTTCCTTTATTTATCTTATTATTTCCAGCCATGCATGGATCACGACCACCTCCTCTGAAACCATCCATAGACCAAAAAAATATTGGCTTTCGTCTTGACACCTAAATCGGTGAGTAAATGTGTGTCTATTTACCGAGACAGCGATGTATTTAGATCAAAGAAGTTAAGATTCATGAATTCCAAATGTCAGCAACTGCAAAAACAAAGTAAGACCAGAAGAAGACCGAGAATTCTCACTACTTGACTCTGAGCTTTGAAGAAGGGGTTGGGAAGGGTTGAATTGTGTGACAATGGATCAGTAACATCGATAAGGAGGCGGCCTAATACAACCGTGCAGACAGCCTGTCATAATATTAAAAAAACATGATAAACATGTATCATTGCTTACAAGAAATATTATATATTGACCAGCCATTACTGCTTTACTATAATTCCCATTAGAAATTAATTGTATAGGGTGCATTGACCTACTATGAGTGGAAAAAGACCATAAATGAAAGCCAAAAACAATGTTGAATGGATTTTTTTCCCTTTTTTTATCATTCATGTTGGAGGCATACATGTATACTTTTACCAGCCAATGTGAAGAGTAAGATTTTCTATTTTTGTTACAAATGGTTTAACAACGAATAGAGCTCCATGAATTCCCCATCCTTCATCTCTCAAATCATATTTGATGTCAGCTGAACAAAACCTTATGCATTCAAAAATTTGCAAAAAAACTAGCTCATGAGAGGATCAATGGATGAATCTTAAAAAGGTTTAAAATTTTAAGAAATTTTATAGCCAAGATGATCGAATGACACCATAAATCCATGGGCGGAAGTTTAATCTAACGGCATCATCCATGAAACGAACCCCAACATTTAAGGTTTCAAAAGCCATATAATTTGAGTAGCAGATGAGGATGACTGCTACCTCGATGTCAAAAAATTGGCCGGATAGAAGAAAATTGGCCCAAACCTGTTGATGTCATATGGTATGCGGGTTATGTCTTGTATACGGATTAAATGAATTATGAACCTTTGCTGCATATCTGGATTTTCATCTTGTAAACTAGTTAGAGAAAATGGCGATAAATTGGTGAAGTATTGGCTTTTAAGGGTATGTGGGGCTGAGAAAGTTTTGGGGTAGTTACTCATCCGAAATCAAAGATGTGAAGACTTCATATATTTTTTTCTCGAGAAACAAAGCATGTATTAATATTAGAAAGTTGAAAGGATGAGAAATCAACTTCACACTAAATAAAACGTCATTAATAATTCTGAGGAAAATAAAAGCAATATATGAACACTAGAAACCATAGACAAAAAGCTCACGGAGATCGAATACTCAAATACAGTCAAAAACCCAGCTAAGGGAATATAATTAGGTGGGACTCCTTTAAAGGGTAGTCTGAAGCCAATAAAGGCATAAAAATGAATAAGATCATAACACCTCTTTATACACCTCTCATAAAAGTATTGCATTTCTCTCTTGCCATACTATCCATATGACTTTAAGACAAGCAATATGCCAAAGAGTCTTGCCTTTAATTGAATTCCCCAAACCTTTGAAGGAAATAATAAAATGTCTCAATGCTCATGGTGGCACCCACTTTGAATTAGTTGCTTTCTGAATAACTTGTCTTGCTTGATGTTATTAGACAGTCACAGCGATGATCAACTGATTCACCCACTCCCTTGCATAGAATGCACCAATGTGGACTAAGGGATTTATAGGGTCTTCTGGCTTGGCATGTCATTGGTATTTACCTTCTTAGCACCACTAACTAAGCTCTTACCTTAACCTTTAGTGAAGGCACGATTTCAAATAAAATTGATGAAAGAAAAGGAATTAGGTTAGAAAGATTTAGACCAGGCCATGAAGAAAGACAACGAAAATGGTAATTGGAAAATGACACCAACCTCTAGAATCCATGATGGAAAGAATGTCGCACTTCATTAAGTGAAAACATGAGTCTTCCAAGCATCTCGATTTCTTGATCGGTGAAGTTGTGACGAAACTAAAATTCCTGAGCGGATAAGGAACCTCCAAGGACCTACAGAGATGGTAAGGTTTCTCTTAAATAACTCTATAGAGACTTGCAAATTGTAGCTCAAGGTTGCTCTCGACCATAAATCTTCCCTGGCAAATTCTTCGTCCATCCCTACCCTGTAGCGGATATAGGGAAAAGTCTTCAAGACTTGAAAATAATAACATGGACATCTGTGTGACCATCTCACCATAATGTTGGCATCGACCATTTAAAATGTGTCCCGTAAATGCTCCAAAATCTGCCTTATTTGAAACTTCACTTTAGAACCTCAAAGCCATATATAAACGATTTCTCAGGATGTCTTCCTAAACCCCGACCCTCCAAACTCCTTTGTTCTACACACAACATCCCAACTAACCAAATGATCACTCTTTTCCCCAAACCCAGGTACAAAGAAAATCCCTCTATAACTTTTCTACTTTTAAACTTCTTTTGATGATGGATCTTAAAATAGAGAAATACGTTGGGGATGTGAGATAAACAAGGCGTATTAAAGTTATCCCCCAGAAATGACAAATAGGTCTTCTGACCATCCAATCTCCTTGATATCTTAGTAACCCCATTGAGTCCCAAGCTTATTGTCATTGGATTTCCCTCTTAAAGGAAGACCAAAATAAAACGATAGCCTCACGAAACACTCGCTCCAAGACTTGGCGGACAAGTGAGAGACTCTTGGATTGCTGTTCATCTAGAAATTATTACTCTTCTCTAGTTTATTTTCAATCCGACAGTATTCAAAACGAAGAATCAACTTCACAGTTTTGTAAGTTGTAGATGACATAGCAAAATGTGGTGTCATCTGCATGAGTGTAAAAGAGACCTCTAGACCCACGTCTCTACCCACAGTGAAACCACTCAAAGAGACCTCTCTCCTCGACTCAATGTCGTGCACTGGGCATGCATATAGTAAAGAAAAAGGAGAGAGGATCTTTGCCTCTTGACATAATTAGTCTTGATCCAACCTTTGGCATTTTCCTTGACTGGATGGAAAAGCTCATCGAACAAAGCACCCCTTCATCAGATCTCCATTTAGCACTAAACCTTTCCTTTGTTTGCTGGTCCAAAACCCCCGATCTATGATCATAAGCTTTTTCAAATCGTTTTAAATACACCTTCTTCTCTGATCTCTTTTTCTGCTCCACCACTTCATTAGCATTCAACAACATCAATTTGTCTCCCACTTCTAACCAAAAGCTCCTTGTGACAGAATGTGTTCCATTTAACACCTTCTTGACGACTACAACAAGACCTTAGCTGTAATCCTTATACAAACATGTAAACTAGATGGTCTAAAATCATAAACTCTCGATGTCATTCTTTTTTTGCTTTCTAGTATTGAAAGTGCGTGGTGCTTTTGGCTTTAATAACCCTTACTATGGAACTCCACAAACACTCAAAGGTCCTCTTTATCTCATCAGCATTCTTGATACAATGCCCATCTGAACCATCTAGACCGGGGCCTTTCTTTGTGTGGAACCTGACAAGTGCCTTCCTCACCGAGGAGAAGGTTGATCTGTCCATGCATGCTCTCTAGAATGGGTGACCCTTTGTAAGCCTTCCATTTTCCATGTTTCACCTGCAGGGTTGGAGTAAAGTTTTCTGAAAAGACCAGATCTCTTCGAGATGTTATCAAATTATCTGGAAATCACTTATTCTTGGACTACAAAAAATTAATGGGTTCATCTCTGCCTCCCATTGGCCTCTGTGAAAGAATTTAGAATTGCAATCTCTCTTTCTCTAATCACTTACCTAGATTTTGCTTCCAATGAACCTCTTCCTTCTTGATAAAGTCTCTAGCTCTCTCTTCGGTTGGGAGCTCTAACAGAAGTACTAGATCATAGTTAAAGTTCCTTCTTGCTCATTGAATCAATCCTTGATGTCTAAAGATATTATTCTTTTCTCTTTTAGAATCCCCAAAAACGTCTCTATTCAGGCCTTCAACTTTACTTTAATAAGCGTGGCTTCTCATGAATCTGTATTTGCAGGTTATGAAAGGCGCCTAAAAGCCGGTGCCACCACTCAGGTAACGCCTCGTTCAGGTAGGCGCGGGGTGTATTGTGACGCCAAAGGAATTTATGTCAGGTTGGGCTTCGGTTGCCTCCTCTCCACCGAGTCGCCTTCTTCTCTCTTTGCGTTCTTCTGCTCTCTTTTTCTTTTTTGGCCAGTCGAAAATGAAACTTTGTCGAGAGGCGGCGTCGAGAGCGGAAGCCAGACTAGTCGGGAAGAAGACAACCCTGACCAAGCGGCGTTCTCCTTAACCAGTTCTTCTCTTTTTTTTTTTCTGTGGTAGTCGAATGGAGAAATCAGGCCATTGGCATCAGTCGGGGAGGCGGACCGGGCGGCTCGTCGTCGGATAGTCGGGAAGAAGAAGACCAGTGACCCAACAGCGTCGTTTTGGGTTGGTTTGTTCCCACAAATCAAACACTGACAGCGCCCGTTTGAGAATTCTTTTCATTACTAAAATGAGCACCAGCTGACGTCGTTTGAGTGTTTTATTATTTATTTTTAAAGCGGCAAGCCTAAGCAGCGTGTTTGACTCAAACGCAAACAAACTTATTTGTATACGTTTAGATATCTCAGCTCTCCAAACCCTATAAATCCTCTTTCTGGATTTAAATAAAACCTAAAAAAGCCTTAAAACACACCTCTCATCTGGTTTGAAGGGAAGAAGAAGACTCAAAGGGTATTTTTTCATTTTCTATTTTGTTGTAGAAAAAAAATTCTTATAAAGTAAAACATTCTTAGAACATTCTTAAAAATAGAGAATTTTTTTCAAAAAAAAAACTTAGAAAAATACGAGGAATTTGAGAAAATTAATGTACAAAATAGGAAAAAATCTGAAATTTTTCGAGTTGTAGAGCATTCTGAGACATTGTGAAATAGAGGTGCAAAAACTTAGAAAAAATCACAAATTGAAGAATTAATGTTCAAAATAGGAAAAATAAAATAACGAAAAATAAAAATAAATTATGAAACAAGTAGACAAAAATTTAACGATTTTATTGTTTGTAAACACAGGGTAATATTTATAATTTATAGATTTTATAATATATAATATATAATATATAATATTTCATAGAAAATTATAAATAATGTTGAATTAGATATATAATTTTTATTTGTATTAGGTAGAGATGGCCTCTAATAAAAAACTTGCATATAAAGGCCCCAAAGGCTTTTCTTGCTCAGTCATCTGCATATAAATAACTATACTATGACCTTCCCGTCAATCTCTGGCCTCTTTGCCATAGCCTAATTTTTCTTTAAACGGGGTGGAAATACATATTCTCAAATGAAGGAGTTGAATTTACTTAAGCAGTTTATTAATGAACTTGTTGGGTTGTGATCAGCTTATCTGGAAAAACTGCGCCGACTTGAGAAAAGTGCACTCCCATTCCTTTAGAACACAATCAAGAAGTATCTCACCAAATATAAAACCAATAAACGAGACACTTTTCAAAAGAAATTTTTTTGGTAAACCCTCGATGTGAAGATACAGAAAATATACCATCTTAAAATTATGTACCACAGCTTAATTAAAGCATGGTATCACAGGAATTACCACGATGAAAAATTCCTACCAAAACCCTCCCACCAGCTGAAGAATCAGCTACTTCATGAAGTTAGATAGTTACTAAACTATCCCTAAGGTAAATCCATCACATATGCCATATTGAATAAATTTGATCTCTGGCTTCTAATACACTTCAGCAATAGTAAACTTGGATTAACATTGCTGACCACAGGCGAGTATAGTGGACGAAACCATAAAAACGCAAACAATTAAAGAGAAAACGGAGGTTAGAGCGGATTCATTACTACTGGCGAGGGTGATTCTAGATCAGTGCCTTAGAGACAATGCTTGTAGTGAAAATGCCTTTTTAGCTAGCATTCTTCGTTTATGCTTGATGATGCGCCCCATGGTGGTGAGATAAATATAGGTCTTGGAGTGACTCTAAAGCGATCTTTGGCAGTAGTCGAACCTAGTGGCCATACTTCCCTTCTCCTCTTGTATTTACACTCCTGTCCTTGAGTTGATGACAATTTTCGAGCACTTGGCGTAGTGAAGCGGAATCTCTACCCACAGTCCTGACTAACCAAATTGAAGTAGTGTTGTTCGAGGTCTTTGGGTATAGAGACACACCAAGAGTTCTCCAAATCATGGAAGAACCACATCAGCCGAGGCTATTAAGCCCTGTCGTTTTGAGGTTTGTGAGTTCTCAAATGGAAAGGAAAGATGAGTTTTGGTGGGCAATACAGTGGAGAGAATAATTGTATATTTTGAAAAATATTACTTTTAAGAGAAATCAACACTTCAATAAAGTGCCAAAACTTCAATAATAAAAACAAGCATCTCTAGTAAGTATCATTTATTTGTATATAAAGCATTAGCAAATTATATAGATTGAGACACGACCTTTGCTAAAAATGTCTTTAGTATTAAAAAATTATGTAATAATGTGTATAGAAATATATATATAATAGTATGTATATGTATATATATATATATATTTCTTATTATGTGATTATACTATTTTTGTGATAATTTTTATAAGCTCTTTTAAAAATTTTAGAATTCTTAGTTTGTGACATATTTTGTGTGTATCATTCAAGAGCCGTATACCTCGGGATCCTTTTGAATCAATTATGATAATGTAACCTTTAACGATGTTTTGAAAGAGATTCTATAAAAAGAGTGAGCTTTTGATAAAGCAGAAATGTAGATAAATATAATAATTGTTTTTAACAAGCCAGTAATATTAATTTTTATCTATAATAATTTATATTTTATTTTATTTTTGTGTGTTAAGATGATATATATTATATAAATATTTTATTTTTATTATCTGGAATAAGTTAAATAGAATTGTTTTATGGATATAATTAAAGATGTTAATTTAAGCATATAAAAACAAACAATTTAATACTCAGTAAACTTAAATGTAAAAAAAACAAATGTATCATACTTAATACTATTAAGCTTTATTCAGCATTTAACTACATAATAGTTATATTCAACATTCATTAAAAAAAACAAAGCCATATCAAAATTATATATATATATATATATATATATATATTCAAGCAGATATTTACCCATATAATTGCCAAAAATAATGCTCCTTGATTATTATAGTTTAATAAATTCTAAGCTAAACCCATAGTCCAAAATAGAAATAAAGGTTAAAACATTCAAACAGCCCAGCAACCAAATAGGTTAAGCGTTTAAAGAACCTAAACTTACTCTTTGATTTCAAGAAAGCAGATAAAGATTAAAGCCAGCATTTTGCATGTATCTCAAGAAAAATAATCTGTTTTACAGTACAAAAGCATACTTACATCAATAAGACCTCTAATCAATAATTTTGAGATGAAGCGCGATGAAATTTGGTAAATACATTTGTTGGATTATAGGTTTGGAATTACTTTAGAAACAAACAGACGCATGATATCTCAAACAGTAACATTTGAAAGAGTTGTGACTCTTCTTTGAAATGGAACCAAACAAAAACCTAGAAATAGGTTTTTATTATGGATTAGGTTCGATTCTTTTAACGAAAAATGTAACAATGTTTTATCTTATTTGAGTTATCATCATCTCTTCATCCTTTAGAAAAAATTGTTGATGAAGAGTTTAGAAGGAATAATTCTGTACTATGGATTATGGCCAAAAGTTATAGTAATTGGATCATCAGCAGGCGTGAATATCAGGTTAAGTGATAAATAGGTAAAGTCTCTTTGCTGGCTATTTACATTGGTATCGGAGCCATTTATGGTGCCTTTGTAATGTTCTTTGAAGAAAATGTGTTTCAAGAAAGCCGGAACATAGATTGATTTTGGCTCTTAAAGCTTTGTTTTAGTAAAAACTTTGGTATGGATGGAAAGTTGTTGTCGAACTTTCCAGCCCAGTTTGTTTTTGATTTTTGAGGTGGTTGATTTATTGATTTTAAAAAGTTTATGGAAAAAAGGATTTTATGAATTTTGACGGCCAGGCCAACCCGTGGCCTTGTTGGATTAACTATGTGGCCCACCACATGGCGACCACCTTGAACCCATGACATAGCGATTGATGACATGGAGGTCAGCGATGTAAGCGACCCACTGCCCTGGCATAATGATTTGATGTCATTCTTTCGTATGACTTTGACTTTAGTTGACAGTTTTTGATCAGCCCGTTTGACCTCATCAAACTCGTTTTTCATTTGTTTTTTTTATTCCTATTGATGAACACCTTTCAGGCATGAAGAAGGTCGTTTGATATTAAAAAAATTAAATGTATGTTAAAGTATTATTAAGCATGTGATTGGGACATGTTGAGAATAGAATACTCAATTTCCCTTAGTTATTGTTGTATCTTAATAACATTATAAGATAGACAAGAATCTCTTACAATACTAAAATTTCTCACTTTTAAATGGTGGGTGAACAAATGATGATCACTTTGGGCGATTGGATCATCTGAAAGACTGAATCATTCATTGGAAGAACATATCGGTGTTGTGCATGGTATGTTATGGAACTTTCATGTGACAGCTTCCACGAGCATTGCAGTTGTTGGTAGAACAACAAATGTGGATAGTGTTAGGCTCTGCTTTGGTCATAGGAAAGTAATGAGGTAGCTTGTATAACAATCAAAGCGATTAAAATCTGGTGTCAAATTGAGGAGGAATTGAAGCCTTTGAATCTGTGTGAGGTGAATGCAGTCTAACAAATGTTGATACATTTCATGGATGGAGAAAATGTCACATGACATTGATGGAAAGAGAATTTGCTAGAGAGAATAGACGGATATAGAATAAATGAATAATTGTAAGAACATTAGAAAATGTTTGATAAGCCATGAAATGCATATATAGATATATTTATCTTATTCATTAATGGTATGTATGAAATGTTTTATCATTACAGTTATTTAGTACACATTAATAATGTAGATTTAGTTTTTATCTTTAGATAATATTGTGTGTATTTTATATTATTACTTTGTGGGATGTCGAGATTGGAAAGTGAGTGTCTCTTTCAGGATAAAGATCATTCTTGTGATTTACATTTAACCATATCGACTGAGTGTTTGTTGAAGAGATTTATTAGTAGTAACTCATTATGATGACTTTTGTTTCTCTTACAGAGTGGATTTCTTATTGTTTGATTTAGAACTGCGACATGTAATGAATCACTAGGTTATAGTTATACTAAGTTATTGTTTTTCCCTTTATTTAACAGTGAAATGGTTGCTCTTGGGAGCTGGTGCCGACCTAAACCAGACAAATTGAATGGCAAAAAGATGCGATGTTTGGCATCTTAAAATTCAGTACCTCTTGGAACAATAAGACACCGAACAATCCACCTGACTAATGGTGGGGTGAGCATGAGGCAAGTGTAACGTATCTGCAAGATATAGAGTATATCAATCCCATAAGCACAAGGATAGGGTTGCTAACATTTTGATCCTGAGGAGCATGAGAAATGATCTAATGTTAAGCTTTGAGAGTAATTGCATAGCCGTGGTCGTCTGGGACACTATCAAAGTACAATTTGGTGGTACTTCAACCATTAGGTTGCATCAACTAACTTTAAAATTTGATGCTTACAAGAAGTTATCGAATCATATTATGAGGCAACACTTGACTGTCATGTCAAACATGATAAGTGAGCTGAGAAGTGTTGGCCTAGTTGATGATGGTAACAAGTCCAAGTCGTGATTCACTATCTTCCAAATGCTTGGGAGAATCTCAGGATAAACCTTCCCATAATGACAACATCAAAACTTTTGATGATGTCCTGACATATTAGTGGAAAGAGATGATCTTCGATGATAACTTAGGCTTAAGCTTATGATTGAATCAAGAAATTTAGAGCTTCAGGCCCAGGCGGAAGAAATGGAAAAGAAAGTTTCAAGCGAGAAATGAAACAGAGGCCATTATAAAGCAGCTCTGCATGGCGTGGGAGCGCAGAAGCGAATAAACATGAATTTAGCAATTGTGAGAGCTTTGGTCTTTGCTGTGATTGCATTGAGTCAAGGTAAATATAGTAAAATTCATTTTCTATGATGTTTTTTTTAGTAGTTACTTAATGCTAACTGAGATTGTTCCTTCAGGCCCCACAAACTGTGATATGACCACGTAGCAAGGGTAGTAGTAATATGTGGATTCCCAGTGGTCAGAAGGAAGTAGAAAGCATTACATAGGAAATAATACATCAACGGATGTACCAGTGCTTTATAAATTATTAATGCGGAAGAATTTTGCATTATCTCCATGATGCTTTCACATGTAATGAAAGTTCGTCGAGGAATCTTGTTTTACGTAGTTAGTTAAACTTGGTTTTAAAATTGTATTTGAGCAAGTTATGTTAATTGTTGATAGACAATGTAGTTTACAGATATGGATTTCTGTAAGATGGATTCATTGTGTTAAAATCTTTGTAATACCACAGAAATATACTCTAGTCGTTTTCAACATATTTAGGGTATTTTATAGGTATAATTTGAGTTTCAAATTTAAATACAAAACATGAAAATTAAAAACAGGTGTTTTTGATCTCTATCTTTCTACAGTAATAAATTATTAGTATTTAGCAGTTTAGATTCTCTCATTGTCGGTTGACAAGGTTGAAGCTATTCCTATCTAAAGAATTTTTTTATAGATAGTTTTCATGAATAAAACAAAAATAAAAAAATTAACCTATAGTTTTTTAAAATTAATTAAAGCATGCAGTGAAAATGAAAAAAAAAAAGACTTCTTTTTCTCACTCTTGAGATAAGTAAAAAAAAATGGGTGAATACGTTTGGCGTTTGTAGAACCATTTGAATCCTTTATCTTGTGATTCGAATGAGTTGCAGTTTTCACGAATACATGGATGAGGAAATTGTCAAAGCTGGATGGGTCATATGATTAAGAAGATTATAGGTAAAGTGGAAATATGAATAACTTGGTTTGCAAATAGAAGAGAGATGAGGACAAAGTCTGATAAAAAGAAAATTAAGGTCAAAAGGAAGACAGAGTTGGTCTCATTTTTTGGCTAGAGTAGCAGTAGAGTGAAGAAGAAGAGAGGAAAAGAAGAAGTAAAGGAAGAATAAAGAAGATGAAGAAAAAGGTATGGAATGATTTTGTATGGATAACTATGGACTTTTGTATGGAATGTTATGATTTTAGTAGAACTTGTGAGGAAGTGTTTGTATGGATGTTATTTGTTTCCAATTCTAGGTTTGGTTAGGAATTCATCTAACCTAGATTTCTTGAAGGAGATGGAGTTGGTAAACTCTATTTTTGTATAAGATGAGTATGAAATCCTCTCTTGGAATATGATTCTTGTTTTATGATGTAAGGATACCTACTTGGGGTGTTGGAAGTTAACCTAACTTACAAGTTTTGAGTTAGTTTGGAAAAAAACCTATTTAAATCTCTATGTTTGGTTTTGGATGAGTTATGGACCATTTGAGAGTTGTTTTTTGGTGATGCTTTTGGTTTGAAGTTGATTTATTTAGTTGGATTTTGGAAAAGACTGTCGACAAAATATACGTAGTTGGGAGTCCTACGTAGTAGCGTCGTCTGCCGCGCTAACTGGCGGATACTGTGGCGGCAGGATCCGCGCAGTTGTGTGGCAGATGGAGTTTGTGTAAGCCCGCGGGTTTGCGCGGCCTCATGCTTCAGTGATCCGTTGTGGTAAGCAATGCCCTATGACAGATAGTAGGTTCACGAACACATATAGTATGGATTACTAGGCCGGATATTGAATGACCACGACGCACTCTCACGATTGGTGCTTGGCACTCACCGCTGGTGCTACGACGCCACATTACATGGCGACACCGCTCGGTAAGTGCTTGACACTCCACACTCTTGCCTCGGCCTTTTATTCACATTGGCGGTGCGTCTGCTGATAAATTAACCCGACTTGCTCTTGCTAATGCTCGACATATTGCGTGAGCCTTGCGCGTCTGCATTAGTCTCATATGGGTAGCCAGTTGCTTATTGTGTTATCTGTTTCTTATTATGAGTGGTAGTCAACGGTTATATGATAAAGGGTGAGATAAAATCAGTAAATGTGTACCTCGTTACACTCTGAATGTACCTGGTACCTCTGTACAAATTATAGGATTATGTGAGTACCTACGAATACATCTGCACAAGTATAAGTTATGTAGTATCTATGGGTACCTCAGGTAAATATAAACTCTCATAACTCCTACGGAATCTGAATAAGTATAAGTTTGCTATAGATATAGTATTGGTATAAGTTTGTTATATATGAATTATGATATGCACTGTCTCCCAGTTATGTTATATACTTCTTGTAAAGAAGGATTATGCATGGTAATACTGTATAAGTTATAAAGCTTCCCAGCAAGCTAAACGCTGGTTTTAATCCTTGTGGAGTGCAGGGCGTCCGTGATCTTGCTTTCTTTGAGCTAACTACACTTGTGGGTTACCACATGGTTTACGCATACGATTAATATCAAATGTATAGTTTTTTGTATCGTATATGTAAATGGGACTCAGATTTGTATGTATTGATCTGTCTTACCCTACGGTGGTCGTTTTATTTGTTTATGATATCTGGCGGTGGGTCCCGATGCAGAGTTCGGTTTAGCCTCCCCCTCGGGAGGGCGTGGCAGTGCAATTCACATCAATAAAGCGCATTTGTTTTTGTCGTGCGGAAATTCAAGTGGCAATTCTATGTGGAAGATATTAAATGGCATGCCATGCCACAGGACCATGGAATGAGAGGTACAAGGTTGGCTAAAATTTGGTCTTTTGGGACCTATCGAAAAGATAGATTATGTGAGCAATGTTTGGTAGGAAAGGCAGGTGCCTTTTTGGAGCGACGAAGGCAACTCTTTAGAGCTTATTCACTCGACATTTGTGGCTGATGGATATAAGAGCGAATGGAGCTCAATACTTCATCCTTTTATAGATGATTTCACTAGATTGGTCATATCTGTTGATCTCTCATAGATATGAAACATTGGATTAGTAAAGTTATAGGTCGTGGTTGAATCAATTAAACATAAAATAAATCTTCTGAAACCAAGTGAGGGGCATGATATCTATTCGATTTGTTTAAAACATATTGTGATGAGAAAGGTATAGTAGACGGTGACCATTCCTTACACTCATAATAATGGTGTAGTAGAGAAGAATAGAACCGCTTTGGATATGATAAGGTCTGATGATGGCGCAAGCAAGTTGTCTATCTCCTTTTGAGGAGATCTTAATAAGCTACAACCTACATTCCTAAATGAGTTCCATCAGTCACATTTCCTTCCACTCCATGAATTATGGAAATGTGAAGCTGGTTTTTGAACATTACTTATGCGACCACAGGGTGTGCGAAACATGTTCATCTTACTCTCAGAATATGGGGATCTTAGTTTCTAGGGAAAAGTGTATCTTCATAGGATACTCGGGTACTCTAAGGATATATCTTCTTAGGGGAAGATAAATGAGTGTAATGAAGTGAGACACGAGATATGCATTATTTTTAAAAAGGACTTTCCTAGAGTGAGATAGATAGGGATCTTCATTCTGAAATGGAAGATCTGAGGTCAGAGAGGTGTAAGGAATGATTGATTTCGTACTTGCACGACCGAATAATATGAAAGTCAAACTCGGCTTGGGCATGTGGGACGACAATTTAATAGATTTGTTCTAAGATGTGAACAATCCAGACCTCGACGTGTCATGAGAGAATTCACATCGTCGTTGAGATTGAGAAGTATAAATTGCTCATGATGAATGAAGAAGCCAAACAATAAACAAGCTCTCTTTGGTCTAATACTAAAAAATGGTTTTAAAACATGGAAAAATAAAATTGATGAAATCCATTAAATTAAAGTTTGGTTGATTTACCCACGAGTCATAAGTTGTTAGGAACAAGTGGGTTATGAATGTCGCGTAAGAGCGGATGGAACAATTGGCGATGTAAGGCTCGGATAGTTGCACAAGGGCTCACGCACAATAAGAAATTGATTGAAGACATTCTAAGCGTGTTAGGTTTGCGTCGATTTTCACTCATTCCTTTTTATATTGAAGGATGGACTTAGAGTATGTAAATGGATATTTAAAAACACTTTCTAAATGGAAACGTTGGGAAATCTATATATATCAACCTTTAGGCTTTGACTCAAGGAAGGCCTGAAAGTTTGCAAACTCGAGAATCCATTATGGTCTTAAATAGGTCTCAGCTTGATAGAACCTCAAAATTTCATCATCTTAGTATTAGAAGATGGTTTTACAAGATGGAAGAGGATCATTACATGTATATTAACGTTCAAATAAATATTTCATAATTCTATCCTTATATCGATGACATATTGATAGTGAAATGAAATAAGAAATTGATAGATGTAGGCCAAAAAGTGGATTTATCATCAATTTGAAATAGAAAGGTATGAAGGCTAACTATGTACCAGTTGTTAGATCCTCGAGGATCTTTCAACGATCTTAGGTTTATCTCGAAAGAGCGTATATTAAGAAAAAGGTTGAAGTATTCTGTATCGTGATTCACCTGACCTGTCATAGATACCTGCAGTTGAAAGAAATTTGGTCTTAGTCTTGATATGTGTACCAAGACCTTTGGAAGAAAAGGACGAATGTCCAAAATGCCTCTAGTGTTGTCGAAGTATGATGTATGTAATGATGTACACCACGATCCATACATATGCTTATAATAGATTGGAAGTTATGATTCAATCTAATATAGGTATAAAACATTGGATAATGGTATGGACCTACCGATCCACAGTAGGCAACGACTCATAAAAAAAAGGTTTTGAGTTTTTTAACCCATACTACACACACACATTTTTAAAAAAAAAAAAAAAAAAAAAAAAAAAAAAAAAAAAAAAAAAAAAAAAAAAAAAAAAAAAAAAAAAAAATTTAAATATATATATATATAAAAAAAAAAAAAAAAAAAAAAAAATTTTTATATATTTATATATTTATATAAATATATATATATATATATATTAGCCATTTTTACCCATTAGGAAAATCATTTCCCAGGGAACGGTTTTGTTTGGAGTCATCACTTGCGCTTTTTATTTTTTTATTTGATAGAGGGGAAAATCAAGTAAACAAAAACCACTGACCCGGTCGAGAAGAAATGGTTTAGAAACATGAGTGCGGTCCCCGGGGATCGGGTTACCTATTGGGGAAGGTCACAAGTCTTGAAGTAGCACCCCTCTGGCAGGGACTGGTCTGATAATAGATTGAGCACATGAGACATATGGTCAGATCATTAATACCTAAGTTAGGCGAGACGTTGTAGTTCATAAAACTGTGGCATCCGACCTTACATTGTCTCAGCAAATATAACCAAGGCAGCATTGTGTGAGGTCCACAGCCATGCGTTGCATGAAGTCGAGTCAACAAGCTGTAATCCATTATGACGAAGAACAAATGCCAGAGGTATTCCACGTAGATTCCATTTATCGACATCTGGCACATGCCATGTGGTCTCTAACCCGTCTGTAGTGAGGGGAAGGTTAGTCACATATTTGGGGCATAAATCTCTCAAATTAAATAATCTCAAACGAAGCCCGGGAGAATATACATTGCATGTCATCCACTCTCTAAGCCACCACTGTCTGTTATAAACACATACTTAATTTATCACAAAATGTGTGATAAAATACTCTGAATCTTAGTGCCTCAGGAAACCACCTTTGACTACCATAGACCTAATTCCTGTGAATCCTAAATGGACCAACGTGCGTGAATCTAAATGGGTGGTATTTGAATCCTGGTCGCTGCAGGCTTCAGGTAAAAGCGGGAAATCAGGCCTGCCGTCGACGACGTATCGGTTCCCAAGTCGATTGGCTTGATTGAGAACAAATCTAAAATTTTTTCAAAACATTCATAGAATAGGGAACACAAAAGCAACAGCGTACAATTCGGGCTCAGGTTGGTAAGAAGTGACCAGGCAAGGTAAAGGGCCCGCGCTATCCACGAAACAAACTGTGAGCAGGTGACCTAGTTCTCAACGGTCGGCCGGTTGAAGAAAAAATCTCAAAATTTTTTAAGTTCCTCATAGGTAAGGAACACAAAAAAGAAACAACGTCTGATTTGACTCTGGATGAGTGATAAGCGGCCAACGAGAAAAAGTGCCTTAAATGCATGAAACCCAAACATACTTCTATTAGGTTGGTTGATCTGGTTTCTATTTAGTGGAACGATTGAGCAAATCTCAAAATTTTAAAAATTCCACATAAGTAAGAATCTATTATAAGTAACAACTTACAATTAACCGGATGAGTAAGAAAGCAGTACAGCAAAGAAAAGTGCCTTAAGCTATCGTTGAACAAAACCTAATAGTAGCTAATCTAGTTCCATAGCTGTTGATCAGTTGAAAAAATCTCAAAATTTTCAGAACCTTCCTCATGGTAAAGAGCAGAAAAAACAGGTGTACTATTTTGACTTTGGTGAGTGAGAATTGACCCAGACAATGCCAAGTTCTCATGAAATTTATAAACATCGAAGCAAAGACAAGCGTCTAAAGAAGCGGGAAGCATACAACGTTCATACTGTAGGATACCCTAAAGTTGCTCCCCCTTTGTCTTCTTTTCTTTTACGCCACTTGAAACCCCGGGTATGCCTTCTTGAGCTTTAGGAATCCCTTTGGAATAGAGGGACCCTCAGAGCAGATGTAAAGAATCCATCATTCTCTTTTCTTTTCTTTTTCTCCTTATCCCCTTCTCTCTGTTCTTCCCCCACCCTATTTTCTCCATCATTTTTTGCTTGTGTTTCTCTGTTTTAACTCTGGGGCCACTCCGTTTGCACACCTTCAGTCACAGAACTCCCAATCCAGTCCTCAGACTTCGACTCCACATAAACTCATCTATTCTGGGGTTAGCGGTGGCCACGCATTATCATTTGATTAACCACAGAATCCAAAATGGACTTAAGAAGAAACTCATAAGATATTTGAAAACTGAACCTGGCTTGTGCTGGGACTGATATGGAGCTTATGGGCTTTAGACAGAAATAGGATTTGGGCTCAGGAAATGACCAAAATCGGTGCTTCATTACAAGTTGGCGTTTGAGCAGGTTCCCATCTAGGTGAGCAGTTTGAAAAAATTGAAAATTTGAAAAATATTTGTTGAAGAATGAGAGTGTCAAAAAAACAGCGTGCAATTCCAAGTTCGAGATAGAGGGAGATATGGCCAAAACAAGCTTTCTGGTGCTCAGAGATTCCAAACTTGTGACAATGACTCAGAACAAATAGTTGAGCTGGATGAATGGTTCCAACTTCTTCAATTTGGTTGATGAAATTCTCAAATTTTTTGAAGAATTCATATGATTAAAATCAAAAGAAAAAAATGGTGCATAATTCCCAGTCAGATGATTGAGATTTGACAACAACTTAAGAGTGCTCTTCGAGACCTCCTCCTATGAACTCCAACTGAATTGAAATTTTGGGGAGGCTTCACTTCCTTTCTATAACCACTGATATTGAACCAGCCACTGAGAAGGGCCAAAGATGACACTCCAAAATGAACCACACACTCGCTGCATCATGAACCTTGCGGATGTAGGTACAAAGCTGTCGATTAATTCTAAAAATTTAAGCCTTGACATATAAACAATTAAATTAGAGTGGCCTACGAGATCAATGCAAGTGTGAGGGACAAAATTCAAGTGCAAAGATGCCCCTCTTTAGTTGGTGAATGAATGAATTAGTGCGCAGAGTGCGCGTTTACGTAAATGATGGTGAAATGAACTATAGTGAAAAAATTTAAAGGCGACAATTTTTTGTGCATTTGTCATTTCATAAAAGTCAGGGAAGTAGTAGCAGTGGCTAGAATCACGAAACATGCAGTGTTGAAGGGATGGGTGGGGCGGTGCCGAAGGGTTGAATTTGGGTGATGCGAAAAGAGTGATCAGATTTGGGCAAGTACCGGAAAAGTGATCGAATTTGGGCAGAAGTACTAGAGAGGGATCGAGATTTACGAATAATGCGGAAGAAGAGTGGAGGCGGTATCGGAAAGTGATAGAATGCGGGCAAATCGGAAGAATTTGGTGGTATTGGGAAAGTGATCGGATCAGGCAGGTGCCATGTGAGGTCCGAGGCTGATCTTAGAAAAGTGATCGAATCTGGTGATGTCAGGAAGAATCTGGGCTAGTATCGAAAAAGTGATTGAATCTGGAGAGTACCGAAAAAGTGATCGAATCTGGGCGAGTACCAGAAAAGTGATCGAATCTAGGCAAGTGCTAGAAGAATTAGTAGTCTTTGAAAAGTGAGTTGGATGCGGTGGTGCTAAGAAAAGTGAAGTTTGGATCTGGGTAAGTACGGGAAGAATCTGGTAGAAGGGTGATCGAGATGCGGGCAAGTCTGGGAAGGTTGATCGAATGGGCAAGTCTTGAAGAATGTCGGAATTGGTCTTGGAAGGTGATAGAATATGAAGCCAGTGCAGAAAGAATGGGGCGGTATCGGAAGGGTCGAATGGGAGCGAGTCTGGGAAAAATGGTCGGATTGGCGATCTGAAAAGTGATCAAATCACAGGCCAAGTCACCGGAGATTGAGTGATCTGGGAAGAGTGGTCGAATTGGGTGGAGTACCCGGAAAAATGTCGAGATTTGGGCGAGTCTGAAAAGAGTAATTGTCAGATGCAGGCAGTGAGAGGGATGAATGCAGGGCAAGTACCGGAAGAATCAGAGTCGTCTTGGAAAATGGTCAGTCAGTGATCTGGAAGAGGTGAATCTGGGGAGAAATCTTAAAGGAATTGAATCGGGTGGAGTATCGAAGAAGGTCGAATGGGTGAGTCAGAAAAGGTCAAATACGGGCAAATCTGAAAAAGGGTCGGTCGAGGAGTGCGGGATAAGGTTGGGCCGAGTGTTCCGGAAGGGATGGAACAATCTTTGAGCAGTTCCCAAAGTGAGAGAAAGGAGGCGGTCGCGATAGTAGAGACTTCGATAACTAACAATGAAATACATCCTGAATTAAAGTAAGGTATGCCCAGTGAAGTCAAGGGAGAAACAACATAATGAGCTCTGAATAGCCCAAAAACAAACACCTTAAAATCACGTGAACAAGGGATGCCCGGTGGGACAACTCATAAATGTGACCAGAGGTGAAAAATAAGTGCTGCGCTCTAGAGTATCAATGCCATGGCAAATACCATACTTGCACATGAGTAAATTGAAGAGTTATACACATCATAAACATTCATTCTAAAAAAAACATCCGATATCCACACAAGCGATGAGATAATACTGATGTGTATATCTTATACACAAATGTCTACATGAAAAAACTTTTGAAGTCGTCCCTTTGAAGACTGTCGTCGAAGCAAGCGAGAACATGACGATTAATATAGGGTATGCCACAGTGTACACCTAGGTCTGAATACACATGAATATGATCTCGGGTCAGCTCCTAGAAGCACCCTGTTGTATGAAGAAACCAAGCTGAAT